>CM021103.1:615513884-615994509 GCA_007115665.2 Sequoiadendron giganteum | reverse complement strand
TCAACCCCATTGGAGACATTGCCCTCAAACTCCCATTGAATTTAATTGGTACTCTCCAAGTCCAAGTTTCCATAGTTTTCCTACAAGTCTTCATCTATAATATCACATTTAAGGCTTTTGAAACCATACAAAACTCCATGCCGCACCTCATTTTTATGGGAAAGAGGAAGATGTAAATTTGTAAAATATATTAATATAGTATTTACTTTCAGTTTTACAAAAACAATTTTCTATTTTCATTTTGTTTAAGAATATCAACATCAACGCATTCCACATGAGGATGCCATTTTGTACCCAATTTGCTTTGAAATCAGTCAAATACAACTATCAATTGACATTTAATATTTATCTTTGGCATTTGGCATTGATCAATGATCAAGTATCATACTATGAAATGATTTAGTTTTACAATTCTGTATATTTCTCTTTTTTTTTTGTATATATAATACATATATATATATATATTTATATATGTATATATATACACGTACCCATACGTACCCAAACCCCTAAAAAAAAATTTCACGTACCCACGTACCGGGTTCTCGTACCCGAACCCGTCCCCGAACCCGAACCGGTAACTTAGATTACAGGCTAAAAAAATACTACCCTGATTTTCATTTTATTTTGTGAAATAAACATTTTGCTACCTATTGTCATATTGCTTCTTTATACATTTGTTTAAATAATGCCCATATTTTTGTAATAATTACATTGGAATTGAGATTTCTCATACCTTTGTCCTTGGGGTTGATTTTGATTGAAACTTTGGCTGTTGTCTCTTCCACCAGAGTTTGATGGGCTGCTTCTTCCACCTGATTTTGATGGGCTTCTTCTTCCACCTCTATACAAATTTCTTCCTCTTCCTCTACCTCTACCATGGTTGATTGTAGCTTGTTTCTTGAAAGCATGCTTCAATAATGAATTTTTTATCCTACTCAACCTATGCTCATGTGAAATGAGAGATGCATGTAATTCATCCACTAAAAATTGAGAGAGATCATGGTCACAAAAATTGGATCAAACCTTGTAGGTAAACTTGTCAAGATTTTCTCCACTCTTCTATCTTCAAGTACCTCACCATGAGACCTGATTTGATTAAGCAGTCCAATAATTTGTGTAAAAAATGAGTCTATTGATTCAGTCTCCTTCATGAGTATGGTCTCAAAGAATCTTCTTAACACTTGTATTTTTTTGGTTTTCACCTTGTCTAATCCCTGGTATGTTTTTTGTAGAATATCCCAGGCTTGTTTAGATTTTGTTGTTGCTGAAACTCTTGGAAAGATACTCTCATGCATTGCTTAGAAAATATAGAAAAGTGCTTTAAAATCCTTCTTGTTGTTGTCTCTTAGCAATTTTTTTTTTGCTTGTGTAAGTGCATTGTATGTTGTTGCATCTGTTGGTTATGGGTAACCATTTTCAACCAGCTCCCAAATATCCTGAGAGTAGAATAATGCCTTCATTGTGATTGAACAGTATTCATAATTCTTTCCATTGAATTGAGGAATTTATGAATTTGTTAAATTTGTGCTTGGAGTTGTCATTGTTGACTGTAAAACCTTTATGCTCAGCAAATCTAAATCCTTCGAAATCCCTTTTGAAAACCTTCAGCTTTGATACCACATGAAGGAAGAGGCAGAGGATAGGAAAATAAAACAGAACAAAACAGAACAAGGAACAAGAATGAAGAGCACAAATTTTAGCACACAAATTTGAAACAAACTGATTTTTATATTTCATATATTTTCAATGCTTACAATATTTTCATCAAAAAATAAAAATATAGAGCTGCTGCGCCTTTTCATAAACTTAGAGAATGTAATAACATAAAATCCCCTGTTTTTGACTGTTGCTACAACACTGACTGCTTCTGCTGCTTTTACTACTCTACTTGTAAACCTTCTGCTCTTCTCATTACATTCCTCTCTTTGCAAAAATGACTACTAACTTCTATTAACAAAAACTAGACAATTCTAAAACCTAGGTATGACCCAACAAAGAGAGGGAAAAATAAAACTTTTAATTACATTTAATACAACTAACTGACAATCTTGTCTTAAGAAGATTTACATTTGATTTTTTATTTAAATCTGTCCTGCACTTGCAAATTGCAAAATATGATTAAAATTGATTGAGCGGAAGAATGGAAATCTCACACATGTGAGAAGATTTGACAAATATGTGCTAGGGACCAAAATTGAAAAACTACGATGGCTGAAATAAATGCTGGCAGTCGATAATTAATTCCAACAAAAAAAAGGCCATGTTGGATTTGTTTCTATCCATTTCTGGGTTCATAAAAAAATCATGTGCATTTGTTCTACCTAATATGGTAAGGACTGAAGCAACCTCACAACAGCCCTAGTCTCTATTAGTATGTGCATCTCCTCATATACCATCCGAATAGCAACAAGCTTCCCGCTAAATATGAATGATAATGATGTGTAATTAGATTAACAAAAGAGAGTTGTTATTCCTAACAAGATTATGTTAAGTATGCCAGTTATTTCCTTTCTACAAGAAAATGTTACAATAAACCCAAAGAAATGAAAAGGAAGAAACCTAGAATTGGTAAGCACTTCTCATAACCGTACCTTAAAAAGCTCTAAAAATATTTATGTGAACGTTTTTGCTGCCCTCGCCCAAGTAAAACATTCGCTATGCCTCTACATTAAATTCCTTTCTAGCATTCTCCAACGTTTAGGAAAATGCTCCCTCTTTCAAACCTTGATGGATGTCCATAGCCTCTTTATGAGCTCTTTTTTTTATCACAGGCAAGATGGACACTCACTAGGGTCATAAACTGTACATATATACATGGACACATAATTTTTATTTATCTAAGTATTATTTTATTTTATCCGCAGTATTTACTTTTTTATAAAATATTTCTTTTACTTTTCTATATAACTTTTCATCATGCTTTTGAACAAATTATCTTTCATTATTTATATAATTTTTTATTTTATTTTATTTTTATTTTGAAAAATATAATAAATCTATAAATTTAAATGTTAAATTTTAGTAATTTGATTTATAAATATTAATATATGTTTCAAAAATATATTAACTTTAAAAATAGATTTATTTTATTTTATTTTTGCAATCAAATATTTTTCCTCTAACTATAACTATAAACTAGCACACCTATATTTTAAAAATATATGTAAAGTATGCTGAGAGATATCCTTCTCAAGACGCTTGTTTTTAATCAATTGAACCTTAAGGTTTTTCTTGTGCTCCTCATAGGTCCAATCGTCTGATTGGACCTCTGAGGAACACTAGAAAAAGAACCACCTTTACTTGTTGAGATGTGGGTCGTTGCAGAGGCGATTCATTTGAACAAACCAAACCAATGTGTATGAATGGAATAATAACCACCTTTACCTCATATTCCTCCAAATATCTCATTAGTCTCTGGTCAACGATCTCCTCCACTCTATCAGGAAAATGCATTCTAACCCACTTGTGGAGGTTCAAGTCTCCCAGAAATATATCATGTGTTGGACTCTTATTGGTTACCATCTCTAACAACACAATACCATAGCTATAAACATCACCTTTTCCTATTTCATATTCTGCATTGAACGAACAAACAAAAACAATTTATGTTAGTGAATGGTCCATATTGATGAGAGAAACAATTTTTGTTAGTGAATGGTTCATAATGATGAGAGTGTTTTTCTGAATTTAACTGGTGTGGTTTATTTGCATCAATATTTGATTGATTTATCTTTGTGATCAAATCTTTTATTTCTTTTTGTGATCAACAATATTATTTATTTATTTAGTCACAATATTATTTATTTATTCACTCTTTTTAACTTAATACCATACCACTAAATTTACCTATATGATTTCATCCATATAAACTATAGTACTGGTGTTTTCCTTAACATTTAAACTCTTGAAGCTAAGACTGTTATTCTTTGTTAAGGAGCATCCCTATGTCCCTTCATTGAAACTTCATGACAAACCTCTTTTAAATTTGCACCTTTTATGTATTATTGCTGCACTTTTCTTTTGATAACTTTCTACTCTCTTCTTCTGAGAATGCTGCTCATTAACTCGTATCATTTGCTACATTTTTTTCATCAATAAAATTGATTTTTCACTCTGATATTTTCTGCTCCTTTATGGCACATTTGCTGCTCCTTTATGGCATAATTTCTGCTCTTTTTAACCTTGTATTTTTTGCTCAGATTTATCCATTTGATGTATTTAATCTGCCCATCAAGACTTATTATTGCTGCTCATTATTTACTCATATTGCTACTATCCTTTTTCATTAAAGTTTCTTCCTCTTTTCAATGTATTTTATGTAAGTGTGAATAAGTAAAAAAAGTAAAAACACTTCTTAATGAGACATTGTATCAAAGATTAAGCAAATAAATCTACTGAAAGCGTCTCATTGTCTCTTATCCATAAAGATTTATTAAGCTATAGTGCTCTCAGATTTAAATGAAACACTATGACTGTTAAAATGACAATCTAAAGAACGAAATGATGCTGAATGCAATAATGTGAAGCTATATGATAAAATCTCGATGATAAAAGAACTATTGTAACATGAATTGACATGAAAACTGAATGAAGCTACAAGGTGCAACCACGATTATGATTCTAAAATGCTTGATGCTTGATGCTTGAATTTCTTGATGATTTCCTATACAGTAAGATTGCATAAACTTGATAATCTGGGATCCTTTCTTTGTTGAATAAAGTTGTATTTATACATTTCCCGATAGCAGCTTTGCACAGGGGCAACAAAGTAGAGGGTTGGATTCAATCTGGAAGATTGAATGGTGAGAGATGTAGGAAATTGAGAAGATTTTGGGAATTGTTTCTACCCATGAAAACACCAGAAAAAAAGATATGAAGGATTTACGGAAGAAGATTGAGAGATTCATTTCCAATTTGTCTCCAATTTGTCTCTTGAAGATTGAATCAATTAATTTAGACATATTTGTGACATAAATTAGACATAAGATATCTAATTTGATTTTGAGGAAATATAGAGGAATATTCTTTTATGCTTTTATTTAAATATTTTGATTTATTTAAATTAGCGAAAGAGGGATACATAATTTAATAGAACAAACTATAGAATTTGTTTACTAAATAAAAAATAGAAGAATATGATAATTAATCAATAAAGTGTTTGATCCTTATTTAATTAATTAAGATTGATGTGATAGAATAAAATAGGGGAAAATATAATTAAATCAAACAAAGTATTTAATTTTGTTTATTTAATTAAGATGATATAATAGAAAAATTAGAAGAATTTAAATGTGAATTTAAACATGAACTATATAAATAAATATTTTTGTTTATTCAATAGTAGATGAATTTATGATAATTAATCAAATAAGTCATATTTAATTAATCGGATTCTCCAAACCAATTTTAGGTGTATACATTTTGCCCCTCTTTGAAGTGATGTGTTTACATATTGCTTTAAAGAAAATTTTGCTGCTACTGCCAGTATCGACGAAAAAAATTCAATATGCCCTAGATATGCTCCAGACATTGATTTTCAAATGATTGATGATAATATGTCCCCTCGGGAGATAAATTAGTGATTTTATGATTTTTGTGGATTTTTCAATTTTCATGATGATTTGATGATGATTTGATGAAGAAATAATTTATCGCCCAATGTTGATAAAAAAATTTAGCCCATGGATGAATTTCAATTAATTTCATAAATAAAATTAATTAAAATAATAGAAATCCCCTCAAAAATCCCTTTTGAAATTTTTTTATAAAGCAAAAAATGTCCTTTTCACCCTCATTTGTGCTTTTTGACTTTTCAAAACCTAGTGAGAGAGACTTTTGAGCCACTTGGAGCAAGATGTTGATCCCCTACCACACCCACCAATTCGAGTGTGTGCGATGTCACCAACGCCTGACCTCCTACGGACCTCCAGTACTACCCGTAATCCACCTCGTAATTTATGCATTCTTGATTTTCATGTCATTTTCTAGCATTTTCGTGTTTTTTGTAGTTTTAGCGCATCAATGTCGCGCTTTAGCGCTTTGCACTCTAGTGTAGCGCTTCTAGGATATGTTTTAGCGCTTTGAGGAATTGGCGCTTTTGTTAATTTATTTAGCGCTTTCGTAGGATAGTTTAGCGCTTTGAAGAATCAACGCTTAGATAGATTTATTTAGCACTTTGATGCCTGAGTTTAGCACCTAGAAAGTTCTAGCACATTGATGCAATACCTCGACACTTTGATAGAATGTTGTAGCACTTTGATTAAAGTAGCGCTTTGATAGACTATTATAGCGCATCAGTGTGATGAAATAGCGCTTCGGGTGCCTAGTAGAGCGCATTTGAATGATGAAATAACACTTATGATTTTTTAGCGCTTTGGATGCCTGTTTTAGCGCATCTGAATGATGAAATAGCGCTTTTGATTTTTTAGTGCTTTGGATGCCTATTTTAGCATATCTATGTCAGATTTGCAGATTTGACATAGTTAACCTTGAGTTTGTCCATTTCGATCATGTCCATTCTTCGGTTTGGTAGAATTTGATAATCCAAATTCCCTAATGACTGATTTTGATGGTAAATAAGACTTACTCTCATGATAGGCGAGAAATAATATCATTTGTGATGATCCTCATGATAGGTGAGGAATGAATTCATATCTGATAAACCTCATGATAGGTGAGGTTAGATGATTTTTGTGATGAACCTCATGATAGGTGAGGTTAGTTGATATTCGTTCATGGATTTTGATAAAAAATTCATACCAAAGTTTGATTGGATATGATAGTATATTGACTTGTGAATTTTGACATAGTGAACTAATTTTTAAACCTTTTATGATGATAGGAGCATCTGGTAACCTCCAGATATGAGAGAAATTTCCCTGGACTTCCAATTTTATTCCACATTTGACTCCTGATGAGATTCAGATCATCTCCCAATGTGGTCTTTCCTCTCTCCTTGACATGCCCCAAATTAGGATTAATCAAGGTCTCCTCACAACATTAGCCGAGCAGTGACACAACGATCATAACACCTTCCACCTACCCACCAACGAGATGATAGTCACACCAGAGGATGTGTAGTGGATATTATAGATACCTTTTATGGGAGAGATTGTATTTATGATTCACATGAGGCTGGTGGGAGAGATGCTCTTCGTAGAGTATTTCAAGACGACCATATTGCAGGATTGGCGATTCGGTGGCGTACGATGGCCGACACCTATGCTACTTTACCAACAATACTAGCTGGATTTATTGGAGGCTTCCTTTTTCCTAATCGCAGGTCAAAGGGATTCTCTGTGGGTTGGGGCCATCTTCTTGAGAGCATGGTCGTGCATGGGACCAAATATGCATGGGGGATGTGTATGCTAGCCCACCTTTATCATGATTTACACTCAGTGGTATATTTGGGAGGATGCAGTTTATCATCAGGAGTGACTTTACTACAGGTTTGGGCATGGGAGCATTTTGCCATTGTGTGACCATTTTCGGTACGTGATAGACTTGCAAGCAGACCATATGTTTTTTGTTACAGAGGTCGACTTACCCAGTCTCGGATGGGTAAGTTAGAGCATTGGGGATGTGTTTTGGATGACCTAGAGAGTGTCATATGGAAGCCTTACATGGCTTACGAGCAGTGGGAGGAGGATGATGTAGTGCTCGGGTTTTTTTGCGATTCCATGTATTTGATTGGCAAGACCCATTTTGTCCTTGAGAGATTTTTATTGCGGCGGGTCTATAGGCAGTACGGTATTGTGTAGTGCATGTCTTAGGGGGTTGCTCATTATGCTCAATGGTAGAGTGATACAATAGATTGGGGGTCATGCTTATCATATGAAAAATTAGTGGAGGGATACCAGGCTCTATAGTCTTCAATCTGGGACTACTATCATGATATCGTAGAGGCACCAGTGATAAAGGAGTATGCCCAATTTTTGGCTTTGCATCCATGTCCTCAGATCACCATTCTAGATGAGCCAACACCATTACCTATGGAGGAGGATGTTGCTGAGGTTCACATCATAGCCGTTGAGGGCGAGGAGGATAGTGGATCTGAAACTAAGTTGACCAATAGTGAGGAGAGCACCAGTGAGGATAGCAGCAGCGATGATGGGGATGGTGGTGGTGGAGGTGGTAGAGGGATTGGGCTAGGTGGTGTAGGTCCATCTTCAAGTAGGCCTCACAAGAGGTGAGCAGTGGAGATGCCTTATGTAGATCAACAGAGACAGATTGCAAGCCTATAGGTGTAGGTACAAAATCTGCAGGGTTAGTTAGTGTAGGCATAGGGTTTACTTGTGCAGACTCATACATAGCTGCAGACCCAGGCATAGGCTCATGCAAAGGCATCGACACAGGTTCAAGGATAGTTGGAAGCTATTCAAACACATGTTGATACTTTGACAACTAAGAGGGACAATGCCAAATAGATTGCAGAGAGGGCACATGAGATTGCATAGAATTTATAGAGGGTAGCTAATGGTACCTCCGTTGCTGATTATATGAGGGAGGTTCTGTGGGTTGGCCGAGAGGCAGAGTTATATAGGGGTCAGTATCATGATGCATTTCCTATTGAGCACAAAGTGAGTTATGCCCCTTCTAGATCTAGCAAGACATACCCAAACAGTTAGTGAGGGTGTGATCCAACCACCTCGAAGCGATCCGAGAGACTCAAGAGATCCTGGGACTTCTGGTGGGGGAGGTATTGGTCCTGCAATGCCTGCACCATCTGGTAGTAGCAGATCCTAGCTGGTGCTATATGATTTTGAGACATGATGTACACTTCGAGTCAGCCATTTTTGATGATGTATTTTTCTTCATTAGAGACTTCATTGTATACTTGACATTGATGATTATATGATTTATATGATATGCAGTTGATTTCTATTGATCTATGATGGTTATATTATGATTCTTATGATGGATGTCCGATATGCCATGTGATGATTCTATGATGAATGAATTTACTTTAATGCTATATGATGATTCTAATTTTAATGCTTATGTATTAATATATTATGTATGGATGTAGGGATGTATGACTAATATATACATGGATGGTTTTTATGAAAATGTAATTCATGGATGATAATGATGTATGGGTTGAAAATGATCAAATGCCTATAGTAATAATGTAATAAATGATATGATATAATGAACATGCTAGTGATAAATGTATGACAATAATAGAATGTGGATGAAATGACATGTTTATGAGATGAATGTAATGATATGATTTATTTCTACAATGTTTATATGATGTGGAAACATGATTTGATGAATGCACCTATATGATTTTGATGTCAAATGTATGAATGCTGAGATGATAAATGCTTTATAATGTATGGAAATGAAAAGATAATGCACCTATATGATTTTGATGAATTTTTGGTTTATGTCAAGTATACTCAATCATATTTGTAGAAAATATAATCATTAATGTGAATGCTTCATATAAAAAACACTCTGCAGATGTTGAAATTCTATGAATGCAGTCTAATTTTATCATGTAGCTATATGCAGACTATTGACATTTTAACAATACTTTTGTGCTTGATATCATCATAGAGCTTTTTAGGATGTTGAAAGTGAGTACAAGCGTTAATGGTATATGCTAGACCAATGACGATTTGAGTACTACTTTCATGATTTTTGATATTGCAAGTGAACACAAGCATCTAGGTATAATTGAACCGAGATGACCTAATAATTTTTTGCGTAAACGGACAGAGATTAATCATTTTAGTGTGTGAATTATGAATGTCATCGGTGATACTTTTGTAGAGCACATCCCCCGATAATTCACACATTTATATGATTAACGTATAGACAACAGATAAATAAAAATACCATTCTTCTTCCTTGTTTCTCTAGTTTATTACATCATTGAGTTAATCCAAAGAAATGATAATAATTAATCAAAAATACAACTTATCCACCTTTCACTTAGAGTGTTTCAATCATTATTCAAATTAGATCATCCATCTTGATTTCATGTGTTTTTGTGATTTTCCAATTTTTTAAATTCAAAACTAGCCTAAAGACCTATCCTAGGGGCCTTGGGAGCTGATCAAAGATTAGCCTTGCCTACGTTATATACACAGAGACCACATAGTTCAACTAACACAAACTCTTTTTTTTTTATGCTGACTTTTTGACTTGTTTTTGGATTTTCCGATGCAATATGGATGTTTGATGTGTTCTCGATGGTGATTGATGTTCCAATTTGATCATTTTTTTTTGTTGTACTTGTCATTTCGTTGTTTTCCCATTTGGATAAGCTGATGTTTTATTTCCCCCAGTGAGATCCAGATGTTTCCCCCAAGCTAGAGTGAGACATGACCATGTGAAATGAAATGATAATGGATGCAATGATGGCAAGACTAATGATCATGATATGTGTCCAAAATATATGGAAAAGCTAGTTAAAATCACACATAGCGCTTGTTTCCATGTTTTCACCATATTTATTAAATGCACTTTTGTTTTGTATTTTTCATTTTTTCATTTTTCTTTTTGATTTTCTGTATTTTGTTTTTTGCATTTTTTTGTATTTTTTTGCATTTTCTATTACTAAGATGGCTGTTTGCCAGGTTTTCATCAAGGAAATCATTTTCCAAAATTTTGACCTGTGCACTAGGTAATTCAGGTATATAACTTTTTTAGATGGATACTGTTGATAGGTTCATCAAAAAAATTCCCCTTTGATGTTGATAGTTGATAAGCTCCTGATCCATACACTGATATGATGAAAAAGGGGCCTAGCCAGTTAGGTTCAAACTTCCCTTTCTTTTACTTGTCCTACTGATTTCTATGGTTCTCTTTTAAGACCAAATCGCCAACCTGAAAGACTCTAGGTTTTACCCTATGATTGTAGCTCCTTGATATTCATTGTTGATATGTCGTGAGATGATTGACAACTTGTTGACGATGCTCATCCAAAAATTCTAGTACTTGAAGCCTAGATACCCTATAGTCCTCATCTGAAATGATTCCCTTGAGTGATACACAAAGTGATGGAATCTCTACGTCAATGGCTAGTATGACCTCTGATCCATACACCAAGGCATATGGTGTAGCTCTTGTTGGTGTTCTGATGTTGGTTTTGCAAGCCTATAGTGTAGGATTAAGTTGAACATGTCAATCACGTCCAACATCGTTAACCGTTTTCTTGAGTATTTTTAGAATTGTTTTGTTAGAGGCCTCTACTTGGCCATTTCTCTGAGGATAGTACGGTGTTGAGAAATGATTTTTTAGTTGAAAAGACTAGTAACTTTTAGGAACCTATCTGATTTTGGATTTTTAGACAGTGACTATGTTAAAAAGATACTTTTGTTTGACAAGAAATATGTGTTTAGATAACAAACAAACTCACCGATATGTCTTGAAACTCTTTGTTTTGAAAGCACTAAAACAGAGTTCAGGAGCGCTAAAACAGGACTTGGAAGCGCTATTTCGCAGAAGTGATAAAACAGAGTTTAAAAGCGCTGAAACAGATAATGGAAGCATTATTTTTGTGAAAGCGCTAAAATAGTGCTCGAAAACGCTGAAACAGTGCTTGGAAGCGCTATTTTGTGGAAGTGCTAAAACAGTGATTGAAAGCGTTGAAACAAATGATGAAAGCTCTATTTTGTGGATGCGCTAAAACAAAGTCCCAAAGCATTGAAACATATTTCCAAAGCGCTAAAGCAGAGGGTGGACGGTTAAGACTCTTTATTGCAAAACTTGATTTAGCCTTGTGGAGTATTTGATCATCGGTTGTGCGATGTAGGATTGATGTATGCGTTGACTATGATTATGATACTATGTGAGGGCTCTCCTTTGAAAGAAGTCTCATGAATAAAGAGGTTCTACGACGTAATCAACAATATAACCTCTAGCGAAATTGTGATACCTATGAATGAAGGTTCTGTGTTGCAGTAAGATTGTTTGACTTTGATATAAGAAACACCTTTTCCTCAAAAGATTTTAGTAACCAATTGGTCTCTTGGGTTTCTTGACTTTGATGGTTTTCTTGAAAAAATTGGTTGATTTCCACTCTCGAATCATGAATTTTTCTAACCTTATTTGATTTGAGATTTCTTAAATGATCTGTTATCTGATTTATAATGATTTTGAAAACACAACAAGCAAATTATAGAATAATTATTTTAATCTTAGAATTTGAATAGATAGCATATATTCAAGAGCCATGAATGGTCCTTATTGATTTTCATTGGTTTGTTTTAAAAAATATATACTTTCAGACAGACTCACTCTTAAATTCAAAAAGGTCATTGTTGTACTCCAAAACCCACATCTTAAAATTGTGTTGACTCACACAGCCGTGTCACCCCCTAGAGGGCGCCCATGTTTTTGTCATTTCTAGGTGCGTACTCAAAGTTGAATTTCTTGTCCTTTGAGAAAATGGTCCTTGGAAATTATATGGTGAGTGTCTTGGGGGCATATTATTCCCTCCCCTTGTACTATGAGTATTACAACGTTTGGTTACTAACTCGATTGGATACTGTGCTATGGTTCTTAGATAGGGTTTCCTTGCGGTGTGGCAAATGATAAATTCCCTCAAGAGACCTCCCAACCTTTAGAACAAAGGTTTTAGAGATGGTTATCTTGCATACTACCATCAATTTGGACTTTCATCAACAACTTGCATTTGATTAGAGTGGGTTGGAATCCTTGGCTTTAGGTATTCCCACTTAGGTCATTCTTGTAGGGTTAGTACTACTGTAACATGAATTGACATGAAAACTGAATGAAGATACAGGGTGCAACCATGATTATGATTCTAAAATGTTGGATGCTTGAATTGCTTGATGATTTCCTACAGAGTAAGATTGCATAAAATTGATAATCTGGGATCCTTTCTTTGTTGAATGAAGTTGTATTTATAGATTTCCCAATGGCAGCTTTGCATAGGGGCAAAAAAGTAGAGGCTTGGATTCAATCTGGAGGATTGAATGGTGAGAAATGGAAGAAATTGAGAAGATTTTGGGAATTGTCTCTACCCATTACACCAGGCAAGAAGATATGAAGGATTGATGGAAGAGGATTGAGAGATTGATTTCCAATTTGTCTCCAAATATTCTCGTGAAGATTGAATCAATTAATTTAAACATATTTTTGACATAAATTAGACATAGGATTTCTCATTTGATTTTGAGGAAATATAGAGGAATATTCTTTTATGCTTTTATTTAAATATTTTGATTTATTTAAATTAGAAAAAGAGGGATAAATAATTTAATAGAACAAACTATAGAATTTGTTTACTAAACCAAAAATAGAAGAATATGATAATTAATCAATAAAGTGTTTGATCCTTATTTAATTAATTAAGATTGATGTGATAGAATAAAATAGGGGAAATGATAATTAAATCAAACAAAGTATTTAATTTTGTTTATTTAATTAAGATGAGATAATAGAAGAATTAGAAGAATTTAAATGTGAATTTAAACATGAACTATATAAATAAATATTTCTATTTATTCAATAGTAGAGGAATTTAGGATAATTAATCAAATAATTCATATTTAATTAATCAAATTCTCCAGACCAATTTTAGCTGTATACACTTTCTACTCTTTTTAACATTGTATTTGCTGCTCTTTTATCCATTTTGGCACTATTTACTGCATTTTTCATTGTCATTATTAATCTACCCTTGTATTTTTTATTTTACGTAGTCTCCTAATGCCAAGAGCATCTAAACCTACTTTATCCTCTCTGAACTTTTGTGAAGGAAATAATAGCTATGTACATTTGTTTTATTTATGATTGTCACCCTTTGAAAAGTCTTTATAAAACTCTCTTGACTATCATGTTGAGAAACTCCTCAATCATTTTGAGCTAGTTCATTCTTATCCAATAGCTTTAAGTATTTTGGTAGAGAGATGCCTCACACGGATACTCTTTTTCATTTTTGACTTCCTCTCCTCTTTGCACACTTCTATATTCTCTGACTTTACTTGGAAGGTATGGAGTGAATAATAATAAAATATATAAGTTTGGTGTTATGTAGTTTGGGTGTAATATTTTGTTTCTTATAGTTCTTTTTTACAAGGGATCAAGACTCTGTCAAAGTTCTGTTTATGTACAATTTTATTTTCAATCCTAAACGAATATACAAACAGTTCTTCTCAAATTTAGATAAATAAAACTTTTAGTCAATTTTATTTTGATTCAATTTATAAGGTGTTGATTGGTTACATTTTACCCATTAACAACACTCCCTGTTTCAATAAAAAGTAATTGAATAGAACCCTCAATGGCAGGAGTGATTTTATTGAAAGCTTGAATGCCTAATGTATTCATTAACCAAAAAAAACATATGAATGGAATATATACATTTGTGGTAACTAGGAACTAAAGCAGCAGACACATCATTTGTTTGTTATTTGTTTGCAACTTTTAAAGAGAGATATTTTCCTCTGTCTTCATTAGAATTGCATGACTAAACTTCCACTTGAAGAGAGTATAATACTGGTGTGGTGGTTTGAAACTGTAGAGCCAAAAAAATGCATGATTCTATGGAGTAAGAACCACCATTTCAGCCCACATCAATAGTCATTCTAATTAAAAGAAAAACCAGAAATGCAAATCTAAACTACAGAAACAAAACAATGCTTTTAAAAGAAATCCATCTTCATTGTCTCCCTATCACCAAGATCTTTATTCATGCAATTTCTCTCAGATTTTATGAGCACAAAATGAAATAAAGAGGCTATGATGAATGAGAAATGTAATCAAGATGCAAAGATGGCATGAGTATGTAAATTTGTGAGAGCTAAAATGAGAGGAAAATCCCATTTAAATAAGATTTCCCTGAGGATGGAGAGGGGTTGAAGATGAAATGTGGGATAAAAGATGTGAGAGAAGGAAATTCCATTATCCCACATTGTTGGGTTAAATGTTATGGATGAGAATGAAAGTGATAAAGGGTTATTAGATTAAAAATGTACTTAAATGATTAAATATGCTTTACTAAAATGCAATATTTCATGAATGATTTATGCAAATGATATGATTAATATGCAAGTTATGATAATTACTTTATTTTGAAATAATAATCAATGAATATGATAATTGATTTATTAATGGAGATGAATATGAAACAATTATGGATGGTAATGATAATTGATTTAATATGGAAATGATGTTTATGACTTATTATCCAAATGGATTATGAATGATTATGATTTATTATACATTATGAATGATCATGTGGTGATAATATTTTAATGATGTGATGATTTAACGAAATGCAATATGAGGTGGACGATATATGCAAGTGATGTGATTTAAATGATAATATAGTTTTATAATGAAATGTCAGTGAATGATTATGATAATGAATTTATTATGACAATGAATGATGGTGCAAAAATGATAATGCGATAGATGCAAACAATAATGAGATGATTTAATGATTTGATGAAATGCATGAATAGAAGAAAGTATTGAATGAATTGATCATTTTAATCAATAGATGAATAATGTGATGTGAGGATAAATTTGAGTGTCTACAGAAACTTTTCCACCAGTCAAAAGAATGACACCAAATGATCTTTAAGAAAAGAAAGTCTAAATTGATGAGCGAAGCTAATGAAGAAAACCTTTACTCTACAGGTTGGCAATTGTATCACCCAAACACTTTTTCATTAGCGTAAATGAAAGCCCAAGTTTTCTCATCTTCTCATTAGAGAATTTGTAAGCCTGTTTCCTTGGATTTTTTTGGATGGAACACCTACATAGACAGTGAGCAGAAACATTAGTTGAACTTATTGATTTTTAGTGTTGCTAAGACAAAGGATTCATTCAAAATTATTTGAAAAAGAGATAAAATTTTTGTACATGAGTGGAAGAGGATATTGGGGGAACAATTGCACCAACAAAGCCACCAATTCTCCAAGGTGCATGTTTTCTTTTGCACACAGATACTGCACACTTGCAAAAGGTGATTCGTACACGAATAAATGAGCTTCAACCACGTCTCTGACATCCACATATGCTTGGGTTAAGTTTGCGTATGTTTTTGCTTAACCTGCACATTATATATTTGGTTTAATCTACCCGTTCTAGATAAACATCAAACAATTCAATGACAATTTTAAGTGATAAAAAATCTTATTAAATGATGAATAGTAATGAAATAGGTTCCAGTTTCTGCATACTTGTTAAATATTTCATGATATGAGCAGTATTGACGCTCATGAAGGACTACAACAAAGGACCTGATAAAACCAAACATGGGTTCACTACCACTATATCCAAATTTTGCTCCCCCACTTGCTTCCATGCAACTTTTTCCACCACCGTTTTGGCATCACAGAACCAGTTTTGCATCATTAAATAAGGTCAAATTTGTTAGTGATTTATTTAATGACATACCAAGGGGTGATTCTTCATCTTTAAAACAACCTTAAAACAAATTTATAAACAAAGAAAAATAGTTATTCGCCTATTTTATGCCCAACCACCGAAATAGTTATAACTTTTGCATTCAAACCCATTAAAATTTCATAATGCTAAATCCTGCCTACCACCAAAATCCTTATTAAATGACAGAACAAGCACCTTCTGGAATAAACCAGTCTGTCCATTCTCAATGGGGTTAGGAAATCACTAGAGTGAGTAATGGTGTCTCCATTGTTTATCACCTTTGGCATTCTCTATTTTCTTCTCCTCATCATACTTTTCAATGAAATTCTACCATAGCTTCTAATCAACCCCCCATAAATGCTAGACATTCTTCTTCCTAGTACATCCTACACAACACACATCAGATGACAACACTAATGACAACCAACAAGTAAAGCCACCAAGACTCGAACCCCATACATAGCTCGTTGAATCTAAAAATATTCGGGTGCCTAAGCATGCGGTGGTTAATAATTTACCGCATAACATTCTGGTCTATCTATAAACACCACCATAGGTTCAAATCCACAACAAATCTAATTAAATTTAAGATCAAGACACCAACTTGATCAACCAATTTTCTCCCTTCTTCTAGAGTGATTTTCTTAATTATTTCATCAATTCAGCCTTCACGTCATCATCAGTTTCATCATTTGACCTATCCAGCCTCTGAGTTCTTCTTTCCTTGCACTTGTCCTAGTATTATCCCAATTTCATCCTCCATACCAATTGCAAGAAGGTGGGTGTCTTTACAAAAGTGTCATCATCTAAAAATTCCTTGCAATCTTCCATTCTTGCATCTTGTACAAACTTGCCTTTTATGTCCATGTCTGGTAGAACCAATTCAACTAGTCATGGAGGGGATGGCATGCCTATCTATAGGTCTTGTTTTGTAACAATAATTTCATCCATTAAGTCCTCCTGGGACTGCTCAATTCTTTGCCTCTTGGGAGCTGGCGATGATGGTGGCGATGAGGGACTCTTATCTAGTGATGACTCAAAATCAATTATCTTTATAGCTCTTGGTGGCTTGAGATGTGATCTTGGTTGCTCCTCTAACTCCATTATCTCTTTTCCTTTCCCATCCTTCTCTTCCTCTTCCTCTTCATAATTGTCATCCCTTATCCTTCTGTAGATGGGCTTGCCTTTTGGGGTTGGTAGGTTGGCATTTCTTCCAATTGCTTTGTAACTTGTTCACGTTTAGCAAAATCCAACCCTAGATTGATTTTATTTGTCCTTAGAATGTCCATGACTTCCCTAAAATATTTCATCAAAAAATCAGTCTTCTTATGAAAAGGGGTGAATTCCATCAATGGATCATATTTTGGATCCATCTTGTGTACAATAGCCAACAACTTATCATAGGAAACCCATTTTTCTTTATTCAATTATTGCCTACTCAAATCAAAATCTTTCCTGATCAGGTCCTTAAGAAAATTGAACTCATGCACAATTTTTTCTCCATTTATTCTTTGTCTAAACAAAGTGAAGAAACCCTCAGGGTCACACTGCCTCCTAGGACAGAAAGTTAAATTGTACAAATCAAAGAATTTGCCAAAATGCACCCAACCTCCCTTTATAACAACAAAATTAGAGACCACTATGTAATCTGAGAAGAGAGTCCCTTTGCCCTTTCTAGTGAGATTGTAATCATGAATGCATCCAGTCTGCCACATTACCTCAACATTTCCAATCCTTGGTGGACATTGTAAGGTAGGATATGTGGAGCAACCTGAAATCCATATACTCTCAAAACAGTGCTGACTGGATATGGGATGATATCACCCCAATTGTGGTAGATCCTCAAATCAGGCCTCCTCTCCCTAGGCCTAAGAAAATCATGCAATTCTACAGGAACCCTAGGTAAATTCACCATCAATATTTCTCGTAGTCTTGATGCAAAATAGTTGTCAAACTGTACATAGTTGGCACCTTCTCTGTTATATGAAAGGTCAGAAGTCCAAACTTGTATTGGCAGCCTTTCTTCATTGACAAATCTATTCAATTTCATTTTCTTAGAGAAGAAATCAACATTCCTGAACAAAAACATATGCATGAGCATAGAATACTAGTAAAAAGGTGTGCTTGTGGCATTCTGTTGTAGCCTCACTAACCCTTCATGTATTTTTTGAGCTAGGAAAGAAGCAAAATCATAAACTACAGAGAAATTTGGGTATTGTATCTGCACCCCCATGAACATGAATTTTATTAGCATCATAGTGTTAGGGCTAAATCCCAATATTTGGCATAGTGAATAGAAATTAGTCGAGAAGTTTTTAACAAAAAATATCTAGTTTGAAAGGCTCTTGATTGCTAGGGATGATATGAACTCTTGAACCTCGCCTTGGCCAAATGAGTTGGGAGAATCTTAACTCCGAAAAGAGGTTTAATTGTCTGATATTCCTGTTTCATCTTTTCAAGCTCAATAGGGACTAAAAACTCACTAGGTTCAGACAAATCAAAAACCTATTGAATTTCCTCTCTATTAATACTTAGCAGAACCCTTCCATCATTGTCCCTGACCACCCGTGTGACAGGATCATACCTTGCAGCCACTGCCCTAAGAAAATCCATATCCAGAAACACATCGGGAACCACTAGTTTTCCCATGTCATACATCCAACCATTTGAGAATGAGCGAGGCAAATTTCTTTGTCCAAACCATAGTTTGAACATTTCCAAACCCTTCATCAGCACCCTATCATCAACTACATTAAAGAAATTATACACCAACCTCTCCCTAAGGGTTTTTCCTCGCACTAAGACTTACCCCATTCTTCTATCATTTGTTGACAATGGAAATTGATCTAATAAATCATCATACAGGTTCCTTTTCAAATAATCAATTTGGGTGGAATGGTGCTTTGACGATGCCATCTTGAACAAATTAGGGTTTACTTAAATAACATACCCTAAACAAACTGGGGCTTTAAAAGGTGCGAAATTACAAACAAGTAATTTGCAATCTCAAATTTTTTTTGACTCAATTACAACCCTAATACAACTTTCAACAATTTCCCAACAATCACACAGCAAAATATTTGATTTAGGCTAAAATTTCATAAGGAAACACAGAGTTCAACTTACAAATTTTTATATTGTAGAAACCCTAATTCCTCACTGCAACAACTCGTGAATTCTTCCTCGACTTTCAAAACTGCTCTGCAAAAATCCTTGAATTCTTTTGTGACAATAAAGCAGGGAAATAATTCATTTATTCAATCAAACCAAGCAATAATACATCCCTTCCACCATTAAAGCTCGCTCGTGCGCTTCACCAATGACTCTAATCGTATTTGATGCAGGTTTGAATATTACTCGTTGATCTTCATTTTGGTTGGATCATCTAGCGAGTGCATTTTAATCAATCTGATATTTATTTCCACCATAGCAGATGGCCCACCACCTCCTATGTCTTCAAGGAAATCCACATGTCTTCTTCCCCTTGATATCATGATCATTAACCATCCTGCAAATTTTGATCGCATGATAGCAAGCAACCATAGATCTCGATCATCAACGATCCTACTCGTTCAGACGGATGCCAACCTTGACCTTAAAAATCAAGCACCTTTTCTGCTAGGATTAAAACATCTCCACCCATTTGAAATATGTGCATTTTATACTCGCTTTAGTTACCCGCCAGTTAATGTATTAAAGCCAGTTTAATATATCAAAACATTCCTAATGTTCCTTCCGCTTCACCGGTTGTAACAAGTGGCGCTTTCCCATGATATCATGACCAGTCACTACCCTATGGTGGGTTCATCATGGTATGGCGGGGAGTGGCTGAGATCAAATGACCCCTCATCAACAGTCAAGGTAATTCCCCCTCTGCAAAATATAAAACACATTAAATTAAAGGGGACACAACTAGGTCAGTAGTAAACCATGACATGAAGTTGTTTTTAAAAGGGGCACGGGGTCACCATAGACTTAGGAAGAATTAAAATCGACCATAGGAAAAAATATCAACGAATTAAAAAGGGACATGGACTAGACGTGACGATGGGACTTAAGTTGTTTTAAAGTCCTCTCAAAAAGTAACGACCAAATATAACAAAGCTAGGGTATTTCATGAATACTTGGAAACAAACATAAAACCCCAACCCTAGACTTTCTCAAACCATTTTATAGAAAATCACCATGGAAAACTAGGAAAATAGGCAAGATCAGTAAAATTCGTAGGGAGGATTTTTGAAGTTCCATCACATATCATAATGACACACTTTTCATGCATAAAAAGAAAAAACAAGAATGTGTATGACTTAATTAACTCTACCTTGGGTCGCAACACCAAGGTTGGCACAAAAAATGATGCATGGAAAAGAGATAAGGTCCCAAAGACCACTAGCACATCCTTTAAACCTATCTACTAACCCATCCTCCAAAATCCACTAAGCTACTACAACCAAAAAGGTCAAAATTGTCATCTTGGATTTTAAAGGGAAGTTACTTGTAGGTAGGACTTTGGGGTTCAATGTGGATATGGAACTTAGTTTTGAGTCTCAATTCCTCTATGAAATCAACCCTCCACCTTGCATAGTAGACTAGATCCAAAGCTCATGGGCCTCAAGAACTTTCTTAAACTTGAACTTGTTACTTGACCTCCAAGTTCCCCAGCCCACCAAACACTCCTTTGTAGACCTTAGGCTCATGCATAGACCTAGAACTTGTTTCTGATTCCTTGGTTCATTTTTCCCTCTATGACTTGTGGTACAACATAAACTCCATTTACTTCTAGATATGTTAATGTAGATAAAGAGAGAAAAATAGACATTATATATATCAATCCACTTATTACAGACGGGAGATTCTAGTGATGGTATTTTCTAAGAAAATAAAACTAATTGTAGATGGGCAAAAGTGGAAGTAAGATCATAGGTAAGAATATGGAAAGATGGAAATAATTTAATTATGGGAAGAGACTGTGAAAAAAGAGAGTTGAAAACTAATAAAATGGTTGCTCTTTAAAATAAAAATTGAATCACTTTATTTGAAAAGATTTTATGCTTAATCTACTATACTTTTCGTTTGAGATTTAACTAATATCTTTGAGATATTTTATCAAAATTTCCCTATCTTTTGTTACACTTCCACATTATGATTGTCTACAGTCCTAGATACTACCATGATGATACAATTTATTTATAGTAAAAACTAATCACACATCTTCAAAATTTTCATCAAATAGTTCTTGGGTTTTCTCCTCTATCTTGACTTTTAAAAACATATTAAATTTTAAAATTTTGTTAATGTGAAAACTATGGTCATTTATATTCGAGAGGTTCTTCAAAAAAATATCTATAGAAAGAAAGAAAAAAAGAAATGAAAAAAAGGCAACTTAATCTTCAGTGAGCCTCATCATGGATAGTACTATAGAACTAATCAATAACTACTTTGAAGAGAAGAATTTAAATACACAAGAGATACTAGTCATGGAAAGTGCAACAATAAAACAAAAAAATATCCTGTAGGACTTGCATGAACATGGGTATGGTTGAGTGATGAGATAAAAAAAATGTATCATCTAAATTCATAAAATAATTTCTATTTTTTCATAAAATGTTAGTATTAAAATTGAATTTAGATGTAGTTATTGTTAGTGTAATTAATATTTAATTACACTTGCATAACTTTACTTAGGTAATAACCTTACTGGGTTTTCCTTCTCTACCTCATTATTGCATTTGTACATGGGTACCTGATCAGGCCTTGTTGCCAGGACCCATTCATGCTTTCTTGCATTCATCTTAGTTTTAGGTGCATGCTTATCTAGTCTCCCTAAGTTGCACTTATGGGGGGGTGTTAGTGTAGTTAATATTTAATTACACTTGCATAACTTTACTTAGGTAATAATTAGTTTACTTAATTAATAAGTAAGCTGTATTTAGTTGAGCTAATTTTAGGTCAACATTAGGGTTGCATACTTTGCTTTTATAAAGCAAATCATCTCATTGTAATATTGAATTCCTGAATAATGCATTTTACACTTTGAGGTTTACAGAACATCTTGTTGGTTTTGCATTTCTTTTGCATGTGATAGGTGATTGCATGCAGGTGATCTTGGATTCTAACATGGTATCAGAGCCTTGACATGTAGCCCCTTCTCAAAATCTGGAGAAAATCATTGCAGAGTTCGTTCGGGGTTCCTCGAGGATTTTTTGCCTTGAGTTCATTTATGCAGCATCTTGGATTAGATCAGGCCTCACCATTGGATTCATAGTGCTGGAAAAAGTCAGGTTTGGCTTTTATTTTGCAGATTTTGGCCATGATTTGCCAGATCTGTAAGGGTTTCAAGTTTGGTATTTTTTTTGCAAGCTTTGGAGGTTGCCGTTTTTTTGAAGGATTTTGAGCAGAAACAGAGGTCACCATTGCATTCGAAGTGGCCAAAAACCCTAAGACCACCTTTTGTTTCGTCGATTTTGGCGAAGTTGATCCGGAAGGCAAACATTTTTTGCTAGGAAGGCCGTACGGCCTCCCTAGCACGCGTTTCGAGGCATGCAAATAAAAAAAAATGCAAGAAAAAGGGTTTCTTGGGTTTCGTGCCACCACATGCAGGTTTAATAGTTTCCGCCACCACTACTCCACCAGGAAGCCACCACCATGCCACTCGCAAGTCGCCAGCCACCGGCGGTGCCACCAACCGGCCATCGGTCGGCTCAGCCCTCGTAGGCCTGCAACCTCCAGCCTGCGGTCATATGGGGGACTGGGCGCTATGCACCTAGCCCCTGACCCCTTCTGCTTCAGCCTGCGATCGTATGGAGAACTAGGGGCTTTGCCCAGCCCCCTATCTACCAGCCCCTGGTCGCATGCAAGACCAAGGGCCGAAATTTTTTTAGCCCCCTGGGCTGCCTACAGGCCTTATTGGCCTTTCTAGAGGACCTTTGACAAAATTGGGTGTAACTTTTGCATACGGTGTCCATTTTTTGCAAACAAGATACCGTTGGAAAGCTGATTTTGACACCGATCCAACGGTGTTGGTAGTTTTTTCTAATTTTTCTCCAAATTTATTTTGCAGGTCCTTGAACTCAGAACTTTAGTTTTTCACTCCGAAGGGTATATCTTTTGACTTGGTGATCCCTTTTCGCCATTCTTGCGGCGTTGGAAAGCTGGTTCAGTCCTCTACATAGATCTAAGGTCTTTTTTCATTTTTTGTTTATGCATGTTAGGTATTCTCTCCTTTTGCAGTCATTGGGGATTGTAATAAATGAACTAATATAAAGTTCCATCAGGGGGGGTTTCTTGCATAATAATCTTCATCATGTTTTGATGGCAACTCGCATGGGTTGTAATCTGATTTCTTAATTTCTTTTGGCCACATTTTTGTCTTAGCTTGACACATATCAGATTCATATCGGTTCACACTTTAGATTGAGAGCCTATGGTTAATGATCCGCATCGGATCTATCTCAGTTTGAGGGCCACTAAATTTGTGGTTAATGTTCTAGAGTCTGTATGGTAATTTTTCCCATGGAAGAGTTTCAGTCTCAGTTTTAACATCGGCATTGAGATTCACGGCTTCCAGATTCTGTCATCATCATATCATCTACTATTGCTTTATGGATTCCAGGGTTGTTCCAATTTGGAGTGTTCGAGTGTTTCGTGGCATCGGGTCTGCTGTTGCATTATTATGATTCTGATATGGTTTCTTGTAGACAAAAGTATCTTTCCTTGCTTGCTAGATTGCGGTTCCAGTGTTACTCCACAGTGTTCTTCCAGTGCTTCTTTGCAGCAGTCATCTCATTTAGGGGGGGTTGTCCCACTGGGTTTTCCTTCTCTATCTCATTATTGCATTTGTACATGGGTACCTGATCAAGCCTTGTTGCCGGGACCCATTCATGCTTTCTTGCATTCATCTTAGTTTTAGGTGCATGCTTATCTAGTCTCCCTAAGTTGCACTTATGGGGGGGTGTTAGTGTAATTAATATTTAATTACGCTTGCATAACTTTACTTAGGTATTTATTAGTTTACTTAATTAATAAGTAAGCTTTATTTAGTTGAGCTAATTTTAGGTCAACATTAGGGTTGCATACTTTGCTTTTATAAAGCAAATCATCTCATTGTAATATTGTATTCCTGAATATATCATTTTGCACATTCACATGCAAAGCTCTGCTTTTTTATGTTTTCTCTTATGTGAAAGGTGTTTAGGTTTGCATGTTTGATCTAGGGTTTCTAACAGTTATAAGAAATGGTAACTTATTTAAAATAAATTATGAAATATATTTTAGTTTATTTCTCATAGATTTATTACAATCTAATTATTAATATTTTCTAATCATTCTTGAAAAATAGAATGCAAAATGTTTTGAATATGTATAATCAATTTCAAAGCGTTCAAGCCTTATTTCAAAATATGTTAGAGTATTCTAGATTATTGTAAAATCACTTCTAGATCCAACTCTAGAATATTTTAGCTCCATTTCAACTAGCTCTAGAGAGTGTTCCAAATTCATGATTTGGTCAAATCAATAGATTTAGCATTCTCTCAACCATTTTTTAAGTTTGAAGATAAGTTTAACTTTATTTAAAATAAATAAAAATGAAAAAATGAAAAAAATATCTAACTTTTTTCTTAAAAGGTTGTGAATGAGTCGTTATTTTGAAAGGAGAGAATATATGAAGTTATTCTTATAGAAGTAGGAAAGATAAGTGTAGAGAATAAAGGTAGTTATTTTTTATCATAGGAATATATAAGACAACTATAAACCTATTTTAGTAGGATATTTTCTACTAATTTGGTGATTCAGTTGAAGGTCTTCAATAAATAAATAAATCTCCCAACTATAAATATAAAATAAAACTATCTTTTAACAAGTTTTAGAATATATATATATATATATATATATATATATATATATATATATATATATATATATATACGGTATTTTATTTCAGCAATTAAAATATGTAGCATTGAACACAAAATTAGGTTATTGATTTTGGTCCAATTTCACTAGAGGAGAAAGCCAGTCATCCCAACGAAGAAGACATAATTTGGTATCTATTTATCTATTTATATTATTTCATTTTGTGTATAATTTGAGTTTCAATATTATTTATTTATTTTAGTGTATTAAATTAGATATCCCCATCTCTATCTCCTTATCTTTATCTCCCTCTCTCTATCTCATTCTATCTCTCCCTCACTATATCTATCTCTCCCTCTCTCATTCTCCCCATCTATCTCTCTCACTCTCCCCATCTATCTATCTCTCCCTCTCTCCCCACTCTCTCCCTTTATCTTAATCTCTCTCTATCTCCCTCTCCTCCTTACTCCCTCCCTCTATCTCTCCATCTCTCCCTCTCCCTATCTCTATGTCTTTATCTCTTACTCACTCTATATCTTTCTCTTTATCACTCTATATTTCTCTTTCTCTCTTCCTTTCCATCTCTATTAAAATTATAATCAATTAAATAATGAGCCCAAGTATGAGGGATAATTAAGTCAAAAGGTCTTGAATTTCTACAAAGTGAAAACTAAATTATGGATGATTGAAGAACCTTATGAAATTAAATTTTTTAGATTGTGGTACTTGTCACAATATATATCTAAGGCCTTGAGGGTACTTAAGTTGCATGTGATTTCTTGTATTAAATATAAGAAGTAACCAATAAGTAGGTAAAATCACCTTTTAAAACATACTCTTAGGGAAATTTAAGTGTCAAATACATTTCATCCAAATGAATGATAAAAAGTGTGAATACAACATTAAATCCACTTAGGTATCTAGTAAATTATATCCTGAAGATTTGATCACTCGTGAAACTGAGATCTAGAGAGTGATTCATTTATTTTCTTTAATTAATTAGGATAGCTAACAAAATAAAGAGAATTCTCAACTAAAATGATGCTCAAAGTAGCTAAATTCAAATCTAAATGGATTTTTAACTATCATCCAAGATTTCTCCAATTATTATTAGAATAATTACTTTATCCTTATCAAATATTCATAAAGTCCTTTAGGATAAACATATAAGATTATCCCAAATAGTCTATTTTTGCAAGCTTAAAATTGTGGTGTATTTTCAACTTGCAGGTTATTATTTTGTGTAAGGGTGATCTTGCAATAGCATGTCCCTATTTTTGGTATTTGATTCATGTATGTTTAATTTATTCATTTTCTAGTAACACCTAACTAATGTAAGGGTTGTAGAACTAGCCAAGTAACACCTAATTGAGCATTGATAAAATAGGATTAGTAAAACTTGGCTCTTGATTCCTACATGGGTTCATTAGATCAAATGATACTTGATAAACATGAAACTCTAAATTATAGCAAGTTAGACATGACTAGTCCTATGGCTCAAGTATGTTTTAAGTTTCATAAATAAAGGTCAATATAAGTGATCAAAGAAGCTAGGTACAACACCTTTAAGGAAGTAGAATCTTAATTAAATCTACTTTATATTCTTATGTTTTTTAATTTTTTTCAAGTGAAAATGGAAGTGAATTTGATTTATATGCACTTTAACTACAAATCTTGTCCTTTAAAAACATATCTTACTAAAACAACTATACCTAGGTTACAACTTGACACAAATATCTTGAGCCATTCTTGAGTTTACCAATAGATATAACCTCTTTTGCACTAGTGGTACCTTTCCACATGTTTGACTAGTTGCATGATAAGGGATTGAGTGGTTGTTAAGGGTTTAAGGACTAATATAGATTTGAATGTTAAAGAGGGTTTTAATGTTTTAATTTGTACAACTGATTCGCCGCCTCCCCCATCCCCCCCCCTCACATCATTTCTTTCAATATAAATACATACCCACCATTAGCATGAACATTGTTACAACTCACAATATCCATCATTTTATTATAAACATACTTTTGGAAAAGTAGTACCTCTAACATTGAAGACAAAATATTACAATAAACTAGAGGATAAAGGAAAAAAAAGAACAAAACACCAAGAAAAATAAAAAACAAACAACCTATGCTAAGTATGTACAATTTAGGTAGTTCCTACACCAACTTGAGATTGAAAATATTGTTTGAGGAATTCTACATTAACAATAAATGGAACAACCTCTATAATCATTATTTATAGGTTCTAGGTGTTGTTGCTAAGAATTTGTAAAATTTGGAAGATTCATAATCATAATTCATAAATTTAAACATGTTCACCTTTCTTTTCATGAACTCTAGAAAAAGTGCTAAACATCGAGGGGTAATCAAACACTAGTAGTATGGGCTGTAGTGGAATCCCTTTTCTACACCAATCATGATTCTAACCTTTTGGGGGTGGGGAGGTTGGTGAATCGAACGCCCACCCCCTTCAAATTTTATGCCACAAATTCAAAGAGCAAGCAGCATCTGGAATTAAACGACGGTGTCAGGAGCAGCGTAATGGTAAGCCGGACGAATAGGCGTTAGAATGTTGTCGGATCGAATCTCTGAACTACATCTTAAAAATTTCACCCTTCAAACCATTCAAGCAGCAATTACCATGTAACCGCCACGAATACCACGTGCTTGGCTGCGATTTGCCCACGTCACCACAACATGTCAGAATTTCATTTGCCCACGTCACCACCACATGTCAGAATTTCATAGATCCACATCAGCGCCACATGTCAGAATTTCATGAGCTCCACATCAGCGCCACATGTTAGAATTTCATAAGGTCCACATCAGCGCCACATAGGGCGCTGTCATATGTCCACATCACCGCCAGATGCCAAAATTTCATTAATCCACAATACTGACACATGTCAGAATTTCATTGATCCACATCACCACCACATGTCAGAGTTTCATTGATCCACGTCATCGCCACATGTCAGAGTTTCATTGATCCACATCATCGCCACATGTCAGAATTTCATTGATTGACATCAATGCCACATGTCAGAATTTCATTGATCCACATCAACGCCACATGTCCGAATTTCATAACTCCATGTCATTGCCACATATCCGAATTTCATTGATCCACATCATCGCCACATGTCATAATTTCATTGATCCACATCTTCGCCACATGTCAGAATTTCATTAGTCCACATCAGCGCCACATGTCCGAATTTCATAACTCCACATCAGCGCCACATGGTGGGCTGTCATAAGTTCACATCAGCACCACATGGGGCTGTCATTTGTCCACATCACTGACACATGTCAGAATTTCATAAGTCCACATGAGCGCCACATGTCAGAATTTCATTAGTCCACATCAACGCCACATGGCAGGCTTTCATAAGTCCACATCAGCACCACATGGGGGCTGTCATTTGTCCACATCACTGACACATGTCAACATTGATCCATGTCATCGCCACATGTCAGAATTTCATTGATCCACGTCAACGCCACATGTCAAAATTTCATTTATCCACATCAGCGCCACATGTCAGAATTTCATCGATCCGCATCACCGCCACATGTCAGAATTTCATTGCTCCACGTCAATGCCACATGTTAGAATTTCATTGACCCACGTCAATGCCACATGTCAAAATTTCATAAGTCCACGTCATCGCCACATGTCAGAATTTGATTTATCCATGTCAATGCCACATGTCAGAGTTTCATAAGTCCACATCAGTGCCACATGTTAGAATTTCATAAGTCCACATGAGCGCCACATGTCAGAATTTCATTAGTCCACATCAGCGCCACATGGTGGGCTGTCATAAGTCCACATCAGCGCCACATGGGGGCTGTCATTTGTCCACATCACTGACACATGTCAGAATTTAATTGATCTGCATCGCCGCCACATGTCAGAATTTCATTGCTCCACATCACCGCCACATGTCAAAATTTCATTGATCCACGTCAACGCCACATGTCAGAATTTCATTTATCCACATCAGCGCCACATGTCAGCATTTCATTGATCTGCATCACCGCCACATGTCAGATTTTCATTGCTCCACGTCAATGCCACATGTCAGAATTTTATTGATCCACGTCAACGCCACATGTCAGAATTTCATTTGTCCACGTCATCGCCACATGTCAGAATTTCATTTGTCCACGTCATCGCCACATGTCAGAATTTCATTGATCCACGTCAACGCCACATGTTGGAATTTCATTTGGCCACATCAGTGCCACATGTCAGAATTTCATTAATTTACGTCAACGCCACATGTCAGAATTTCATTTGTCCACATCATCGCCACATGTCAGAATTTCATTGATCCACGTCAACGCCACATGTTAGAATTTCGTTTGTGCACATCAGCGCCACATGTCAGAATTTCATTGATTTATGTCAACGCCACATGTCAAAATTTCATTTGTCCACGTCATCGCCACATGTCAGAATTTCATTGATCCACATCAACACCACATGTCGGAATTTCATTTGTGCACATCAGCGCCACATGTCAGAATTTCATTGATTTACGTCAACGCCACATGTCAGAATTTGTTTGTCCACATCAGCGCCACATGGCAGGCTGTCATTTATCCACATCACTGACACATGTCGGGCTGTCATATGTCCACATCCCCGCCACATGTCAGAATTTCATTGATCCGCATCACCGCCACACGTCAGAATTTCATTGATCCACGTCATCGCCACATGTCAGAATTTAATTGATCCACGTCATCGCCACATGTCAGAATTTCATTGATACATGTCACCGCCACGTGTCAGGCTGTCATTTGTCGATGTCATCATCACATGTCAGACTGCGATTTGTCCACGTCATTGCCACATGTCAGGCTGCCATTTGTCCACGTCGCAGCCACGTGTCACGCTGCCATATGTCCACGTCATCGCCACATGTCATGCTGCCATTTGTGCACGTCATCGCCACATGTCAGGATTTTATTGATCCATGTCAACGCCACATGTCAGAATTTCAGTCTGCCATTTGTCCACGTTGGAGCTATGTGTCAAACTGTTGCTGATCCACATCACCGCCACGTTTCAGGCTGCCATTTGCTAACGCATTTGTCCATAGAAAAGGGATTTAGATATTTTAAGTCTTTCAGCTAAATCCGTGGAAATATTTACCTCCAAATATTCCAAAGAATAATTCGGAAGCAACTGGTAAAATGCGTAGGTGTCCTTCCCAGTCAAATGAATACATGAGATGTAATTCTCAGCAGAGCCTTACGGAGGAAGTGATTTCAGAAGGAGAAGACATGGCTTCAATATACTCCGATTTCTTCAAAACTTGAGAATGGAGGTAAATGGGATTACCACTATATATGGATGGCCATCAGAGCAAATTATCTTCAGTTTCACATCACCATTGTCCTCATCGCCAAATTGGAAAAAGGGGAAATCCATTGCTAATTTCTGGTTAAGTTGCAGAGATTAGAAGATAAGAAACCCTGCTTTTCTTAAAGTTTCTTTTTATTATTAAATTTAGCTTATGGTTTTTCTAAAGGAGCTCAGATTCCCAAACTGTAAGGTAAATTTACACGAATATGGATGGGGGATTAATAAATATTAATATATGTTTCAAAATTTTGTTTTTTTATATCTAAAAGATATATTAACTTTAGAAATAAATTTATTTTATTTTATTTTTGCAATCAGATGTTTTTCCTCTAACTATAACTATAAATTAAACTCAAAATATAATTAAAAATTTATACTTAAATTCTTTTAATATGAAACTTTCAAACCTTTACAACTGTAAAAACTAACTAGCCAATAGATGTGATGAATATCACCTTGTACTCAGCACCTACACTACGTTTTCATTGCCCTAATTTTTGGTCACTTAATTTTTGGTCCAATAATATTTCCTCTACATCTCTCTTCTTAGGTTACTCTCTCCTATAAAATTGTAGCTATCATATTATGTTCGACGTTTTTAAATCATTATAAATTTTTACCATTTTTATTTAGGTATATAAATCTAGTAGATTTGGAATTGTGACTGTTTTTATTTAGGTTTGTGCATTTTTTATAAAGAGTTGGTGTAATAGTATTAATATTAATGTGTTTAGAACAAGGTTTTATAGTAAATAACGATCTTATAAAATTGATGTTTACGTGTAGGATCAAGTTTTATAGAAAATAATGGTATGTTGACTCTAAACTACTTGAAAAATTATATAAGCACTAAAATTTTGTTTTCCATTCAAACAACTATGGAAGCCTCTAACAAAGAGACATCAAGTTTGATTAACCAACACAGATTAATGGATTCCATTTATATCAGGTAAGATATACTTCATACTTGACTGGTTCATATCATCTCTTTGTATATTTCTTTTTTCTACAAAAGAAAAAAGGTTTTACAAAATTAAGGTATGTTTTCTTAACTATTTTCATGCTATTTCTTCTTACAACCAAGATGGTCAGAATAATGGAGGTATATTATCTTCCTCTTTTTATAATTATTTGAGTGTTTGTAAAATCTGTTAGTTTGACCACTGTACTAATAATAGAGTCTTTCTCTACTTTTGTTTCTAAATCTAATAAAAGTGTGAGATCTCTCACTCTATAGTTAGAACAATGGAGGTATATTATCTTCCTCTTTTTATACTTATTCGAATGTCTGTAAAATCTGTTGCTTTGGCCACCGTACTTTATTTTCTATTAAATAGGATAATTGTTTTTTGAATCCACGTTTAAGTAACTATTGAGAGACCCAACTAGCACATAAGAGAATTTATTCGGTAGGTGTGATATTTTTCAGCAGAAAATGGAAGACTACAAAATGTCAACCAACCTCCTTATTATCAAATAAGGAGGATATCAAACATACCGAGATCTTTGAGAGATCACTTGAGAATGGCACAAAAGAAGAAATAGTGTTGACAATCACCTTAATGAATCCAATGGAGATACATGCTCATCTTACTTTTTATTACATTTTTTTTTTGTCTTTCATTTAAGAGTAATGTGTTTGATCTCAAATCCAAAAGAAGTAAAAAAAGAAAACTCAAGAATAGCAATAGGGAAATATTAAAAACAAGAAGAGAAATCTGAAGCCTGGTTATGAATCTCATTCAAGAGCATAGTTCTGTGTTGGAAATAATCCACACCTAGACCAACGATGGGTTGGCCACAAGGGGCCAATAGCTCAGTTGGTAGAGCACTCTAGCAGCAAATGGAAGGTCCTAGGTTCGAGTCCTAGCTGGTCCAAATGAGCAGTAGCTCAACAAGTGGTATCAGAGCCAGGCTAGGAGCCCCAAGCACCCACAGTGTGGCTTAAGGGGGGGGTGTTGGAAATAAGCCACACCCAGACCAACGATGGGCTAGCCACAAGGGGCCAATAGCTCAGTTGGTAGAGCACTCCAACAACAAATGGAAGGTCCTAGATTTGAGTAGTGGTAGCATAAATCAAGCTGCCAACAAGTTTCCTGTAGGTAGTTGCATCAACCAATGTTGAAGAATCATCTGATGTGAGTTTAAGATCTTTCTCCATAGGAGTACTAAGGGATTTGCAATCAACCATGCCAAACTTATTTAAAAGTTCACCAATATGTTTTTGTTGGGTGATGAAGATAGAATGGGGTTGTTGAATCACCTCAATACCCAAATAGTAATGAAGATGGCCCAAATCAGTCATATCGCTTTAATTGTTTTTTGACATCTTGAATAGTATCCTCTTTAGTACTAGTGATAAACAAATCATCCATATAAACAAAAAGATAGATAACCATGCTTTCAACCATTGTAACAAAAAGAGTTGCATCATCAAATTCAAAATGCTTGAAATTCAGTTGTAGGAGATGCTCGGTAAGTTTGTCATACCAGGCTCAGGGGGCTTGTTTTAAACCATACGAATATTTGACAAGTTTAAATACCTGATGTTCTTTACCGTTGATGACATAACCTTCAGGTTGAGTCATACAAATTGTTTCTTTGAGATCACCATTTAAGAATGCAGTCTTAACATCCATTTGATGAACTATCCACCCATTTTGGGCTAGAAGAGCCAACAAAGCACAAATGGTAGTCCATTTAGCTATAGGTGCAAAGGTTTCATCATAGTCTATGCCCTCTTTTTGAGAATATCCTTTGGCAACAAGTCGGGCTTTATGTTTGTCAAGTGAACCATCTGCTTTATATTTATTTCTATAAACCCACTTGCAACCAATAGGTTTACAACCAAGTGGAGGATCAACCAACTCCCATGTGCCATTTTTCAAAAGTGCGTCATACTCATTTTGCATTGCTTTAATCCATACTGCAACATTCTTAGCTTCATTATAGGAAGTCGGTTCTAAATCTATCATGAAATTGAGTTCATCAATGGACTCTAAGTTATCTACAATATTGGATTGAGCCTGCAGCCGTGCTCTATAAGAGCTTCTTGTACCTATTTTACCTATCTCATCAGGTCTTAAATCTTTCTAAGTTTGTTGTACTTGTTTGGCCCACCTATGTGAAGATTTGGGTTGCACAAAAGATGTTTCCATTTGTTGATTAGATGCTTCATTAGTGACTAATGCATCTATAATTTCAAGCTCATCATTATAAGAGCAGGTTTCTTCTTGCACATTTATAGATGGAGTATCTTGAGTTGGGACAACTTGGGATATAGATTCTACATGTGAATCTATTAAAGGTGTGTCAAAATGAGTTGGCTATGTAATGAATAATTTCTTGCTAGCTTCATCATACAACCTATAGGCTTTGGATGAGTCGCAATAACCAAGAAAAATGCACTTATAGCTGTGATTATGCAACTTACTTCTTTTGTCCTTAGGAATTAAAGCATAGCAAGTAGACCCAAAAATACGAAGATGTCGAATAGATGGAGGATACCCAAACCAAACTTCATATGGAATGGCATGTTGAAGTGAAAATGATGGAGATCTATTACGAAGATAGACTGTAGTTCTTGCTGCTTCAGCCCAAAAATGTAACTTGATTCCTTTGAAATATAGCAACGCTCGAACCATGTTCATGATGGTTCTATTCATTCTTTCAACCGCACCGTTTTGTTGAGGAGTACCTGGAATAGTGAGATGATGTTGTATCCCATTTTGACGAAGATAATCTTCAAAAACTAGAGAAGTAAATTCTCCACCATTGTCTGTTCGAAGAGTACCAATTTGGGATTGGGTTTGATTTTCAATCATAACACAAAACCTTTTAAAATTTTCAAAAGCTTCTGATTTTTGCCGCAAGAAATAAATCCAGGTCATGTGACTATAATCATCAATGAACAACATAAAATACTTAGATCCTCCAACATAAGTTACTGGTAAAGGCCCACATAAATCTGAATGAATGAGTTGCAATTTTCTATGTGCTCTCCAAGTTGAGCATGGGAATGGATTTCTATGTTGTTTGGCAAGAATACATGCTTCATATTTCTCAATTGTTTTAGGCAGAACAATCAAACCATCAACACCATTCTTTTGCATGATATGAATTCTATCATAACTAATATGTCCAAATCTTGCATGCCACAAAAGACTAGGAGATAGACTAGCTTCTTAAGTAAGATATGCAAAAATTCTAGAAAGAGCAAAAGTGCCATTGAGTTTTAATAATCTTCCATCTTCATAACCAGTAAATGCAACTTGATTATTAGATATTTTTCTAACAACAACTTGTCCATCTTTTAACAAAACATAGTAGCCTTGTTGTCAAATCAATACTAGTGATAACAAATTACGTTGCAACTAAGGAAGAAACAACACATCATGAAGCACAAAGTCTGGGAGATCAGGCAACTTAAGTCTAACAGTTCCTTTTTCAATAGGCTTGAGGCTTGATTTATCTACAAAGTAAATTGAACCACAATCATCTTCATGAAACTCTTCAAAGTAATCATGCCAAAATGTCATATTTTGCATTGCTCTAGTATCTAGAACCCAAGAATCATGCCATGAGGAATTAGATGCAAAGTCTGAAATAGTAAGCACATATTGATCACTATCACTATCACAAGCAAATTGGGCTACTCCAGAAATTTTATCATCATTCTGAGTTTTTCTTTAGGCTACTCCTAAAATTTAATCATCATTGTATATTTTTGTTTTATCTTTTTGTTTCAAAGAATTTTCTTTAAAACTTTCTATCTTATCCCATAAGAGCTTGCACTCATGTGCTTCATGACTACCTTTTCTACCACATATTTTACAATATAAATGTTGCCTATCATTTTGATTACCATTTTGTCTCCATTGGCCTCTACGTTTTCCTTTATCACTATAACCACCTCTTGAAGAATTTTTGTTTAGGGGTTTTTCTTTTTGATAAGAAAGACAAACATTTTCACTTGTATTATCTATTTTCCTTGCAAAAGCTATTTCACGTTCTGCTAACTTTTCAACCAATTGATCAAAGGTAATGGTTAGATTGCTTGAAGGGACTCTAGATAAGTGGAATGTGCTGGAAGAAGTGCCTTCATAAAGAATTTTTGAATCCAGACTCATAACATCACCATTTTGCAACTCAAGATTAAATAATTTTAACTGTAACTGAATAAACTCTAATTCAGAATGAGAATCAAACAGATCTTTTAATTTATGAAGGGCTTCCCAAGCATATGTGCATCTTTGTATATGTCGATACACATCTCCATTAACATAAGCTCTTATTAAAGCCAAATCTTTTGAATTTTTATATTGCCAAATTTCTTTTTCTTTAACATCAGTTGGTTTTGTAGGTTGAGTATTTCCATCACAAATTTTACATCAGAAATTATTAAAAATTAGTGTATTTTCTACTTTTCTATGTAATTCCAGCCAATTATCTTTTTGAGTTAAAGTTTCCCCAATCATTGAAACAATAGACTGCATTGTGAATCAAGAAGAAATATACACGTGTTGTGGATTTTAAAAAAAGAAACTGCTCAATTTTCTTGCTCAAATGTAGAGATATGAAATCCTTGTAAAAATAAATTGATTGATTTCACCTGAATCAATTTACTGTTTCTGTAGAGCGCTCCAATCTTCAAAAGCTCAAATGAGAAGCAGCTTAACATTCTGGTCACAAATTTTGTATGGAAGAATTACACATATTCAACAATCTCCTGTTCATAAAACTAGACAACTATATTTTAATTTAAGATTTGATTTTGTATGTTGAATATATAAAAGATTTCATTTATAGTGGTCCATATTCTTGCTGCTAAATACTGTTATTCACAAGATTTTAATGATACTATTGTTATTGTTCAATCATAATATATAGCTTTCAATATTCTTGTTATCATTGATCAAATTTAATTGTACAAGTTAAACTTGTATATCTATGTTGTTCTGCATTTGTTCTAAAATATATATTTCAAAATATTTCTTAGAAATCATTCTTCCTTTCTCACAAGTGCAAGCTGAATACACTACAATAGAAATAAAATAAAAAATATTTTAACATGCAAAATCAACGGTCCATGGGTTGGGGCCTAGCTCGGTTGGCTAAATCTTTCCTTTTGCAGGAGGTTGGTCACGAGGTCTAGTCTCCCCCACTCCCGTGGTACCGAAGGGTGTGTCACGCCAGCGCTGTTGGTCACGTTAAAAAGTTTACCAGACGCATTCAGTTTATAGAAGGTCACGCTACCCAATTCCTCTAGTCTAATAAAAAATCAGTGGTCCACACAAATCACAGCAGGTAGCAACAAAACAAATCTTTGATCATTCCTTTAGTCTCAGTTCAAATTGCTTTATATGACTATTCTCACCTAAACAAGTTGGCTCCTTTTTTTAATTTGAAAAAACAAAAGCAACGCTTTACTTCAGTAAATTCAACATCTAAATTAGTCTATTCTAGTAGCTGCTCACATTGTTGTACAAAACAACATGCAGTTCTGGAAACCACAACAAACTGTTTCTCATCTTACTTTCTCTATAACATCTAGATTTGATACTGGATGAAGGAATAGAGCTGCTACACATATGTATATTTATGAATAGAAAATATGTGAGTAGATAATTTTTTACTATGGAAAAAATCAAATAACAATAAGTTGATTTAAGATGATGTGCAAAGAAATGAGTACTACATTTTATGATGGAAATTGTAGTGGAAATTGTTTTTATAGCTAGAAATCTCCTGTCCAGTCAATACAGTGAACACAACAAATTGGGCTAATCCAAACAGATGGAATATGATCAGTGACTAGTTACCTATTATTAGGTGATTTACATTTCTTATGTTTTGTTTAGGCATCATCAAGAGGTCCTCAGAATGAGTGCAAAATAAGATAAGTCTAAACAAGATCAAGATAAAGTAAACAAACAAGCTAATGTTCTTCGTACCACTAGCCAAAGACTAAACTATGGTGATACCTGATGCTGATGTCCATCATAGGAAGGTCACATTCCTAGGACATGTTGTGATCAGATTTTGATTGAATGATAAGCTATTGATACTTCGAGTTGACCAACTTGCTAACTCACTGATCTAGGCTTGAGACTTTAATGATTAAGTGTTAACTTTTAAACCTACTAGACTTGCTTCCGATTGACTTACCAAAGGATGAAAGCAATGATGATTTGATTTATTATGAGTGGTGATTATTGTGGGTGAAACCAAGATGAGACATATGCACCATTTTGGTTTTTTCAAATATTTTGAGATTTTTTTTGGAATTTTGAGATGTTTAACAAATGTTTTTGGTATTTTTTTGAGATTTAAGATGGAGAGACTAACTTAAAGACCTATCCTAGGGGTTTTGGGAGCTGATCCATAGATTATCCTTACCTACGTTATACATGCAGAGACCACATAGTTCGACGGATGATAGACCTGACTCAATGAAAGATAGATGGGAAAATAGATTGCCATGTTGCGACAAACGCTTAAAGGACTGACCTAAAATGTGAAATAAATGGACAAACGGATTGCCATTGCGACGGATGCCTAAGGACTGACCTAAAATGTGAAATAAATGGACAAACACATTGCCATTACAACAAACGCGTAAGGACTGACCTAAAATGTGAAATAAATGGACAAACAGATTGTCATTGCGACAAACGCCTAAGGACTGACCTAAATGTGAAATAAATGGACAAACGGATTGCCATTGCGACGGATGCCTAAGGACTAACCTAAAATGTGAAATAAATGGACAAACACATTGCCATTACAACAGACGCGTAAGGACTGACCTAAAATGTGAAATAAATGGACAAACGGATTGTCATTGCGACAAACGCCTAAGGACTGACCTAAATGTGAAATAAATGGACAAACGGATTGCCATTGCGACAGACGCCTAAGGACTGACCTAAAATGTGAAATAAATGGACAAAGGGATTGCCATTGCGAAGGACACCTAAGGACCGACCTAAAATGTGAAATAAATGGACAAACAAATTGCCATTGCGACAAACGCCTAAGGAATGACCTAAAATGTGAAATAAATGGATAAACGGATTGCCATTATGACAGACGCCTAAGGACAGGCCTAAAGTGTGAAATAAATGGACAAAAGGATTGCCATTACGACAGATGCCTAAAGACTGACCTAAAATGTGAAATAAATGGACAAACGGATTGCCATTGCGACAAACGTCGAAGGACTGACTTAAAATGTGAAATAAATGGTCAAACGGATTGCCATTGTGACAGATGCATAAGGACTGACCTAAAATGTCTCAGGGGATGATCAAAGATCAACCTTGCCTATGTTCAAGCTCAGAGGTGATGTAGTTCGGTCGATGACTCTTTTTTTTGATTTTTTGGATTTTGACATGTTTTGGAGTTTTGATTTTCTGATGTTTTTGTGTTTTTGATGAATTTTTTGATGTTTTGAGAAAATCACAAGAATATACACGAATTTGATCCGATGTAGGTATAGGAACATGCCCCCAGTGTGATGCGATGGACAACTTAGATAAAGGCAGGACAAACTGACCTTGGGAATATGCCAAGTAGTACTATGGTGGAATATTATACAAGCACAAGATTAGGCTATGGTACAAATGTGAACAAATGATGGAAGGATCAATGGTAATGGATAAGTCAGTGCTTTATTTACGCTTGGCGCTTGTTTGCCAGGTTTTCACCAAGGTACTTTTCCAAAGTGCCACCGAAGTGGTTTTCACTAGAGGACGATTTTTTTCTTTACTGTTTTCAATCGTTTTTTTGTTTTTTTGTTTTTTTAATTTTTTGTTTTCACCAAGACGCCTGTCTACCAGGTTTTCATCAAGGTGACCATTTTTTCAGGACATTTTTTATTTTATTTTGTATTTTCGGTTCTATACCTTGCAAGATTTAGGCATAAAACTTTTTGAGATGACAGTTGTTCATGAGTTCCTGTAGAGGCTTGCCCTTTGGTGTTGACAGTTGATATGCCCCTGACTTATAACTTGTTGTGATGACAAAAGGTCCCAACCAGTTGGGCTCAAATTTTCCTTTACTACCTAGGTTCAACACGTTCTTCTGGTTCTCTTTTAGCACAAGTTCGCTGACTTGGAAGGTGCGTCGCCTGATCTTCTTGTTGTAGCTACGCTTTAGGGGGTTCTGATAGAGTTGTAGATGATTGAGGGCATCCATGCACCATTCATCTAATAAATCTAGCTCATTCAGTCATGAGACTCTGTATTCTTTATCTGTGATGAAGTTTTGCAATGATATTCTCAGTGATGGGAGCTCGATCTCGATTGGGAGGATGGCTTTTGATCTATCGACTAGGGAGAATGGGGTGGCACCTATTGGCATGTGGATGCTGGTGCGGTAGGCCCATAAGGTGAGATTTAGCTGCAGATGCCAATCATGACCAGAGTCATTGATTGTTTTCTTAAGGATTTCTAGAATGGTTTTGTTGATAGCTTTTGCTTGGCCATTTCCTTGGGGGTAGTATGGAGTGGAAAAGTGATGTTGGATTTTGAATTTTTTGCACAAGTCACAGACATCCTGATTCTTGAAAGGTGTCCCATTATCAGATATAATGGATTGGGGGACACCATATCGACAAATAAGATAGTTCGAAATGAACTTTGATATCTACTTTCCAGTTATGTAGGTCATTGGAATTTCTTCAACCCATTTAATATCCCACCTCTTAATCCTAGCCATCCCACATAAGGATGTTGCCCTAATCCTAATAATAAACTATACCTTATCCTTCATGTAACACTTGTCACTTGACTACAACTTTGATCCCAACTCTAGTCCTAATTCAATCCTAACCATCCATCACTCAATGTATCTTGGACTTTGATCTATCTCATGAAATTTTAATAAATGAGAGGCATCCCATCTTATTTTCATGAATATACTTTATTCTAATGTTATTCTACCAAAATTTATATAGAACCATCTTCTTCATACCATCATACTATTGTAGTCATGAGCAAACACATCCAAACTATGAATATATAAACATACCACACTTGATCTTTTGAGGTTTACATTTATTTGGTTTTATTTAAGATAGATTTTATGCATATTTCATTTTTATGCATAAGGAGTGGAGAATGTGACTCCTTGGATAATGAAAGGAAACATGAACATATCTATAAGGGATCATGTAAGAAAGTAGCTATAATTGAAGAACAAAACAAATATATCTGCACTCTGAGATGATCTCTTAGAGATCTGGGCTGCTTATCCTTCCCCACTCCTCCATTTTCAAACACACAAATACCATTCTCATCCAATAAACTGTTTTATTCGATATTGGGTTGCTATTTATTCATGAAAGAAAACAAGTGTTACAGATCTCCAGACTTTCATAACTGGTCATTTGAAGAGTTATATAAGAATTACTGCTTTATTTTCCATTCAATTTAGGAATCTTCTCTCTAGTTAACATTTTTTTCTTAATGTAGTGAAAGAGCACCCAAAACAGATAAGACATTACTAGCAGCTGCAGGTTTTTAATTACGGAGATATTAGATTTGGTGAGGCCAAATAGATTGTTGGCTTGGATCAGGAACAAAAAGTATACTTCATACTTTATATTAGCTCATTTATGTAATTTATTTATATGCTTTTTCTAATTCTCCGATCATAAATAAAATAAAAAGGTGACACTTAACAATTGAGGTTATTGTGAAGACATTTTATTCAAAGCAATGCTCAGAAAATTCAACATTAATTGGAGACCATTTCTTTCTATGCTGACCATTTCTTTCTACAGTCATGATAGTGACTGTTGTACTTTTAAGCTCTCATGGTTTGATTTATGTACATGTAATAGATATGATTCTCTATTTTGATTCATGCTCTAAATGTAATGAAAATGTGAGATCTCCCACTCTGTGAACGACTCTGATTTTCTATTGTAGAAAAGTGTTTCCTTTTCCTTAAGCCACTATTTTAAATCAGTATTAAGAGATCCAGCTAACAAATATAAGAATTTATTGGATATAAATTATATTTGTGTGGTTGAAAATTGAGGAGTGGAGAATGCTAAGCAGCCTCCTCATTATTGGATAGGAATAAGAAGGAAACATGACCAGATCTATGAGGGATCATCTGAGAATGTAGCATGAAGAATAAAACAAATATACCTACATTCTCGGATGGTCCCTAAGAGATCCCGCCAAGTTTCCTATCCTCCTGGAGGCTGCTTATCCTTCTCCACTCCTCCATTTTTAAGTACACAAATATCATTCTCATGCAATAATTTTTTTTATTTTCTATTGGGCTGCAATTTGTAAAACAAAAGTCTTATAAATCTCCAGACCTTCATAACCGGTCATTTGAAGAGTTATATAAGAATTAATGTTTTATTTTCCATTCAATATTTAGGAATTTTCTCCTAATTAACATTTTTTCTCAGTGCAGTAAAAAAGCACCCAAAAGATGATGAGGGTGCAACCCGAGACACAGAAAATCACACAAAAAAACTAACGAATCTTATTATTTTCAAAGTATGAAATTCCTACATGCAGAGGATCTCAAATCCTCGAGTTTTGCAATACATGCAAATTATAGAAAGAAACTATAGAAATTCCCCTATTCGCAGCATGCGATCTTCTTTCCCCAAAAACTGCCTAAAAGAAACAGTAACTCGCCCATAAATAGCCCGTTTCTTTGTTTGGAGCCAAAAACGGGATTCAAATTATGCACCAACTTTCGGAAGCCCTAACTCAAGATCTAACCGTCAGATCTTCAATGATAATACCTTTTCGGAAAGCTCTCACGAAGATCTCTTGCCAAAAAGTGGGGCCTAAAGGCTAACCACTTTCGTATTCCGCCAATTTTTCAGGCCCATCCGGAGCCTCTAAGTACCTCAAAATTAGCTCCGAAGATTTCATAAGGCAAAAAGCAGAAATTGAAACATGAATAACTTTTGAACCGGAAATGCTCTTGATCTGATTCTTTCACCAAAGTGTTTATTATTATGTCCTGAAGCTTCCCTTAAATTTTTGTCTCCTCACGCCTTCAAATTCATACCTACTAAAAATAGCAGTCGAGCAGAAAAAGCAGAAAAGCAGTTCTGAAAGTTGGGAATTCTTCTTCGACGAAAAGGGTATCCAAAAATGCAAAAACATCTACAAAAAAATCTAAATGAAAGTAAATATATTTTTGGGTGATGTAGGATTGCCCTTACACCACTGGATGCTCCTGCATCAAAAGACATAAAGACATTATTTTCCATTCAATTTAGTAATCTTCTTTCTAATAATTTTTTTTCCTGAATGCAGTGAAAGAGCACCCAAAAAAGATAAAAGACATTACTAACAGCTGCAGGTTTCTAATTACAGAGATACCAGATTTGGTGAAGCCAAGTAGATTGTTGGGTTGGATCAGGAATAAAAACATATACCTTATACCTTCTATTAACTGATTTATGTAATTAGTTTGTATAATTTTTGGTCTTCTAATTCTCCAATCTTATAGAAAAGAAAAAGGTGACAGTTAACAAAATTAGGCTATTATGAAGACATTCTATTCAAAGCAATCCTCAGAAAATTCAGCATTAATTGGAGACCATTTCTTTTATGCTGACCATTTCTTCCTACAGCCAATATAGTGACTGCTGTACATTTTATTCTCTTTTATTTTTTAGAGTTGGTTAAGCTCTTATGGTTTGACTACTGTACTTTTTAATAGATGTGATTTTCTATTTAAATTTATGCTCTAAGTGTAATGAAAGTGTGAGATCATAACTGTGATTTTCTATTGTGGAAAAATGTCTTTTTTTCCCTTAATCCTCTATTTGTTCGATAGAAATGATATTGGTTCAGCTGAAAATTGAGGAGTGAAGAATGTTAAGCAGCCTCCTTGTTATTTCTAGTAAAGGAAACATGACTAGATTTATTGGGTATCATCTGACAATGTAGCTATAAATGAAGAATGAAACAAATATACCTGCGTTCTTCGCCGATCTCTAAGAGATCTGGGCATGTTTCTTATCTCCTCATTTGATAACGTGGAGGCGGCTTATTTTTCTCCTCTCCATTTTCAAGTACCCAAATATCATTCCCATCCAAAAGAGACAATTAAGAAAAAATGGAAATAGAGTAGATTGTACAACTCTTCAAGTGTCTGGAACTCTTTCAGAGCATTCACTGTAAGTTTGTATAGATATTGCTAGAATATAGTACTCATTTGTTCGCATATGATTTTAAATCAGTTTATCGTTATTTAATTTTTTATAGAATAAATAAGTTCTCCACTCATAATATACACTATATTTCAAATATTTTATATTCATATCATCTACATTGATGTGTTTTACTGCCCTATTCCTTCATCTGGTATCAAATCTGAGCACTGCAGAAAGTAACGTGATAATTGTTTATGGAACAACAAGTTTGTGTATTGTAATTTTAGAATAATATATATATGTATGTATGTATGTATGTGGGTCTCATTTTAAGAGATATGGGAGTATTTATTTGTAGGAATTTTTGTAAGAAAATTATTTTTATTTTGAATTATTGTGTCATTGTAAGAGAGAAAAGAAAAAGTAAGAATACAAGAAAAAATAATAATTATTAAAAAAACATATCCAATGTTTTTGTTAATCTTATCCTCTATATTGACTCATTATTGATAACCATTTTGAGATCTTTGATGTGTCCATTAAGTGTTGTGTTTCATGCCCCTCTTAATCTTTGTTCTAAGTCTTAACATCAAAATTTTTAATGTGTGGGTGCTATGTGATCATAAGGTACTCCATTATGAAGTTGTAATGGTCTTGCATATTTGAAAAATCTTTGCGAATTGCTCACTCACCTCTACTCCATCCACTTTATTTGGTGGGCCTTTGGAATTCTTAAACATAAACGAAAATGCATCTTAATCCCTTCTCCACTATTCCTTTGGTAGATAGACTTTTATCTTCCACATAATTGTTTATTGTTTCTTGACCTCTAAGTTCTATACCTACTATATATCAATATAAAAAGCTAAAATACTGAAACTTGCATCACACATAGTTATATATAAGTAAAAAAAAGAGAAATGCCATAGATATACAAGTTTCATAGCATATATATATATAATTTTTACGATTAAATCTGATAAGTGATAACAAGAACATCAAATTTATATTATGATTGAGAAATAACAAGAGGTGTCACTAAAATATTTTGAGTAAAATTATTTTGTTGAAAGGAAATGAGCAGCTATAAATAAAATCTTAAACTTCTAAAAGATTTCAAGTCACACATTTGTAACAAATCTTTGTCTAGCATACAAAATCAAGTCCTAAATTAACAAATAACACCACAATAGTTCTCACTAGCTCCACCCAATTCTAACAATAGGAGATTTGTGAATATGTTCAATTCTTTGGTTGTAGAATTTGTGACCAAAACTATGTTTTTGAAGGAAGCTTCATATCTAAGACATTATTGGTAGATTTTTTATGCCTCTATTTTTTTTGTTTTTTCCCTTTTTTGATTTGAGGTCAACATGTATTACTATTTAAAGGTAATACTAAAAATAATATGAAATGAAAAGTAAGAGGCACATACTTACATTGAATTTGGTAAGGTGATTGGCAAAACACTTTCTCTTCTTTTTCACATCAGGCTCAAATGATCCCTACAAGAAAACTCTCTCTATGTTTTTTTTCCAAAATACAACTCTCACATGAATTGGTTGGCTGATCTATAGGTGGAAATACTTTTACCATTTTTTTCTTTTATAACAAGTTCTCAAATCCCCTAAATGTAAATGTCCATACCTTGAATTCCATAGCATGATTGGTCTAAATGCATAGTTTTGAAATTGGATTCCTCTTCTCCTTGGGTGCATTGAATTTGAAAGGGGGAACATTTGATTCTTGGTCATCTCCACTCTTACAATCAACCTATCATTTGGAAATCTATCCAATCTTGTGCAAAAATTATTCATAAAAGATACCCTGTAACCCTTTTGTACTTGTTTTCCATCACTCATAAAATTATGCTTTAGTCCAGGTACAAAATAAACATCAGGAATATAATTTCTTTCACCATTTCTTATCAAAATATTTATTGCTCCTTTACCAATTACATCCACTTTATTATCATTTCCCAATTTCACTTCAAAATTTATATAATCATCAAGACTAGCAAACAAGTTTTTATTCCATATCATATGATTATTGCATCCACTATAAAAAAATCGAATATTTCTAGTGCTCTCTTGAGAAACATGACATGTGATGAACATACTTTTAGAATTAGATCTAGATTCATTTGTGTAATTTTCATTCTACTTATCCATATCTCCTTGTTTCTTTCTACATCCATATGCATAATATCCATATTTTTCTGGATCTTGCTCCAAAATAAGCTGCTTATGATTGACAACCTGTGTAAACAGGGATTTCAAATCCCCAATAGATGCTATCTTTGTAAGATGGATGCTGAATTAGGTAATCATTTATTCCCTCATTGCTCATTTGCTGCTTCTATTTGGGACAAGTTTAACAGATTATGGAATCTTTCCTGGGTCTTTCTTTTGCTCATTGAAGAATTCTTCGTTCAATGGAAAGCGCCAACAAGGAACCCTTTACTTCAGTCTTTTTGGGAGCTATCTTTCCCTCATATTGCTTGGGGAATCTAGAAAGAACGCAACAATAGAATTTTTAGGGACAAAGAAACCCCTATGGATCAGGTCTTTGATAATATTGTTAGATATCTAAAGGAAAATCTCAGTGCCGTGGCCTAGAAGGATAGGAAAATCCTGAATGCTGAGTTTTCGAACTATGATCTTGGTATTGCTAAGGATTGGAACATATTCCCCTTTCTGTCTAGTTTTTCTATGAAGGCTAAAAAGGACAGAGAGGGAGTTTGCTGGACTTTTTCGCTCGAGGGGTGGATCAAAGCTAACTTTGATGGTGTAGCTAAAGGTAATCCGGGGGTGGCGGGCTGTGGTGGAGTTATAAGGGATTCCTATGAAAATTTCATGGGTGCGACGACCTCTCCCCTTGGCTCTCAAACTAATCATCTGGCGGAGGCAGCTGGCACCTATCATATTATAAATTTAGCCCAAAGTCTCAATATAAAAAATTTATGGCTAGAAGGAGACTCTAAAAACATAATTGACTGCCTCCATGGCAAGTCTCCTCCCTCGTGGACCATCAAATCTTGGAATGATGAAGCTAAAATGAAATTGGATAGGTTTGAAAAAGTTAAAATAACACATGCCTATAGAGAAGCCAATGCTGTTGCGGATTTTTTCGCTAATGAGGGAGTCAAGCATAAAGATTTGTGTACCTGGCTTAATAATAGCAATCTAAATGTTGAAGTCTGTGCCCTATTAAACTATGATAAATCACATGGTAAGGCGTCGTGTTATCCCTTTAATGAGGACAAGTTAGATTTCTCACATCACAATCATTAGATTGTATGGGACCGAGATCGGTGGAGTAAGTAGTAAGTTTTCCCCGCACGCTTTGTGGGTGCTTCGATTTGGCGAGGCCAATTTTAGAAAGGATTGTGTTTGGCTTTTCCTCTCTGTGTCGGCGAAAATGGGTGGGGATAGAAAGCGAGCTGAGCCAGACAGCTATGAAATCCATATGAAAAATGCAAAGGCCTGGAGCAAGATAAAAAGTGGAGGTCTGCTACATTTTCTGGAGAAGCTTCATGGGTCTAACCTAGAGGCAATGAATCTCTTGGCCAAGAACTAGTATGATGGCAACTTGACTCTGTTTGGCAGGAATGTGGAGCTCAATGAGGATTTAATTGCCAAAGTTACGGGATTACCCACGGATGGTAAGAAATTTTTTCAGGGACAAGGCTTACTCTGATGAAGCTATTATAAGATTCCCTAAAAATGACATGGAAAAGCAAAACCTGGTTAAAATCACGAACAACTATTTCGATGTTGACTCCATTAAATCTATATGGAGAAAGGTCCTTCATGCCATTATGGAATATATCACGGTTGATGGACACTTCACAAAAGTCTACGGGTACCACTTCGCCCTCCTCAACCACTTCCGCCATAAGGTTAGGGTTTCTATCCCTTACTATCTCTTATGCTCTCTAAAGAAAAGTTTGGAGGACAACAAAAAGAATCCCAAAAGATTCCCTATCCTCCATACTAGTTTAATTAGGCTTATTATAGATTATCTGCATGAGCATGCCCCTACTATCTTGAAAGCCAACCCTGATGTTGATAGTGAGGATACGGAGCCCACTGGCTCGGATTATATGCCTAACCCTAGAACTAGATCAAATGACCCTAGTCTGCATGCTGGACCTTCTAGGAACCTGGGTAAAATTCGGGGTGCACTTGAGCCCATCCATCTTCATCCTAAGAACAGCCCTGTTGGTAAGTCCACCTAGGCTAAAATCCTTGTCTCTTACTCTGAAGAGTCCTCTGAGCCAGAGGAAGCCGCTACCAATACTTCTGAGCGCTGTGTGGGCCCTGCTCCTGACTTACAGAATGCCGACAAATCCCTTGTTAATACTGGTAAAGAGCCATCCTTGGATTTTCTTTATATGGCTAAAACCAATTCCAAATCCCACTCTAAAATCCTGGACTGGACTTTCTCAGAAATTAACGAGCTTAAAATTAAAAATTGGGCTTTGCAAAGCAAAATTGAAGAAATGGGAGTTAAGATTACAGATTTGGGTAATAAAGATGCGGTGCACAACAATAGTATTATTGATAATGATGTTGAGGGCTTAAGGATTAACATCAGAACCATTGCAGAATAGAATAATAGAATAGCAAGACACAATGCTATAATAATCAATGCAATGACCGAAAAACTTGACAAAGCCCAGCAGGGTTCCTTGGTGGTTGATCTTGAAGACACCGAAGATAAAAGTCAGGATACGGATGGAGGTATTTCTAGAAGAACCCACGCTAATTTGAAGCGAAAGGCCCCCTTAACCCCGAAAATGGTGCAAACTTTCAAAAAGGGGGTTATTGATATGCAGGCTTTGGAGGCAGAGACTGAGACTGTCCTTCAGTCTTTGAAGTAATCCTGTGCTGCTATCTTTTTCTTTCTGACCCTCCTGGTCTTTTTTGTCTATTTGCTACTGTTTTTTGTTGGGCAGTTGTATTTTTTTGGTGGACCAATGGTGGTCTTTTCTCTATCTTGTAAACTTCGTGGTTTCGGGTCCTTGTAAAACCCATTTTACCCTTTTATCAAAAACATTGAATGCTAGATTTATCAAACCTTTGTAAAAAAATTATGGGAATTATTATTTCCACGTCCTCTATTATTGTGGTTCTAACTATTCCTCAGCTTGATCTAGATTATTTTTTCATCTTGATCTGAATAACTTCTACAACCTCTACTTTTGCCTCTCTTCTTCCTTTAAAGATTGACTTGCCTCTTCCTTTATCAAATGATACTTGAGACTTGAAAGCATTATCAAAATAAGTATTTTTATTTTTTATTCATTCTAGAATCATGTGTTAACAAAGATCCAAATAATTCATCTACAAATAACTATCTCAAATCTTTAGATTCCTCAATTGCTACAACTATAGCATTGAATTTATTGGGTAAAATCCAAAGAATATTTTTTATAATATTTTGATCAATTAATTCTTCTCCATTAGATCTATTTTGATGTATAATATTCTTGAAATTATTCATAAATTGGTCTATTGACTATGATTCATTCATTTATAAATTTTCAAAACTTCTTCAAAGAGATTGTAGTTTAGCTACCTTCACCTTTGTATTACCTTGATAGGCTATCTCCAAAATATCCCATGCCCTCTTGGATCTTGTTGCTGCTACAACCCTACGAAACATTGACTCATCCATTTCCTATTGGATTTAAAATAAATACTTTGCATCCTTTTTCTTCTTGTCTCTAAGATGATCCTTTTTATTGATAAACTACTTCATCTAGAGGCTCTACAAAACTAATTTCCACCAAATCCCAAAAATCTTGTGAATAGAATTTAGTTATCATCTCAATTGCCCAAAAATCATAATTCTTAGTATTGAAAATGGAAATTTAGGGTTGAGTTATACCATTGTGTGTTTCCATTTTGTAATTTTCTATTGTGATTTAGTTCTTCAAACTTTGGCTTTTACAAGATTGGCAATATTCTATTTTATGGAAGGATGGAGATAGAGAGGTAGGGTATGAGAGGTACATATAGAGAGAGTTAGGGAGAGAGGGAGGGGTAGGTGAAGAGAGGTTGTGTGTGTGAGGGAGAGAGAGAGGTAAGAAGGGAGATATGGAGTGGTAGGCTGGGAAGGATAGAGGGAGGGAATGAGGGAGATAGGGAATGGTAGGGTGAGATGGATAGAGGAAGGGAGAGCAAGAGGGAATGAGGGAGATAGGGAGTGGTAGGGTGGGATGGATAGAGGGAGAGAGAGAAAGAGTGGTAGGGTGGGAGGGATAAGTGTAGAGAGAGTTAGGAATAAAGGGAGGGGTAGGAAGACATAGGTGCTGTGTGTGAGAGAGGGAGATAGGGAGCGATAAGGTGGGAGGGATAGAAAGAGGGATAGAGAGGGAAAGAGGTAGATATGCAATGATAGGGTGGGAGAGATAAGAGTGATGGAGAGAAAGGAGAGAGATAGGGAGTGATAGTGTGGGAGGGATAGAGTAAGGGAGAGAAAGAGGGAAGGTGAGATATAGGGAGTGGTAGGATCAAAGGGATAGGTATAGAAGGAAGAGGGATAAAGGGAGGGATAAATTGAGAGAGAGGAAGAGATAGCTCCTTGTAGTTTTATTATCATAAATATAATATTTAAAACTCTCTTGTAATAATCCATCAAATAATTTTTTATAATATATTATTTTATTAAATATATAATATAACATATAATATTTATATTAAATATAATGTATATTAGATTAGTATTAATATTTCCAAGTATATTTTCATTTATCATATATTATATTTTACATATTAATATTTCTAATTAAAAGAAATGGATATCCTTTCCATCAAATATTTTTTTTTATTATATATTATATTATTATATATAATATTAGATTTATATTTATACTTATATATTATATTAATATTATATATATATATATATATTAATTTATCATATATTATATTATATATTAATATATAATATATATAAATATTTATATTACTTTTAATATTACAACATTTTAACTAAAAATGGAGCAGAATGGTGCAAGCGTGGCTGAAGTTGAGACAACAAAAAATGACAGGATAGCAAAGGCAGGTGTGAAGGGGTTTGAATTGAAATATGTGAACATGGAAATATGGGTAGACGAAGTGATCAAGGAAACACCCTAGGAAGCAATTGCAAAGGAAGGATTTCATAGACCCCAATGGGTGTTCTCTTAAGGAAGGTGGATCGACCGTTGCCATCCACATTACTAGCAACAATCAATAGAACGCCAGGAGGGAAACATTGAAGGTCGCACACATAATGATACACCATTTGAAATAAGCAGTGATAATTGACAAAAAACAAGGATTGGAAGGACTTATGACCTAGGCCTCGATGCATTAGGAAAGAACCACCACACAGGGAGAGGGTTAGGTGTCACAAGTGTAGCTGTAGGAAAAATGAGGCAGAGATGAACCAATAACTAGCTCAAAACCAAAAACCGAAAGGGATGAAGGAGAAGGAAATTCTGACAATAGATGTATCGCAAGAGATAATTAGCAATGTAGAAATATCAAGGGACCTGGCACTCATTTGCCATTTTATTGGAGGCAACCCTAGTAGGGAAATGATTAAAGAATGGATATCAAAAACTTGGCAAATGGAAGTCTTACTTAGATTCCTTCCAAAAAAAAATTTGTTGTAGTATTTTCCGATGAAGAAACTAAGAGAATAATAGATGAAGGTGTATGGTATAAAAATAATCTCCTTCTATAGATGCAATCCTAGAGCCACAAATTTGACCCAACCAAAATCCAACCCTATAATAGTCTGATACGGATATGTCTATATAACCTCCCATTCGAATACTGGAATGGCGAATGACTGGAGAAAATCGAAAGAATTCTTGGTACATTAATCAATATCGATATGGAGATCATTGATGGGGACTTATACAAATTCTCCAAGATAAAGCTCACAACAATAACGACCATTCCTCGGTCAATCAATCTATAGGTGGATGGGGAAATTTGGAGTCAGGAAATTGAGGTGGAAGAAGAAAAATGGTTCTTCCTAAGATGCAGCTCAAGATCCCATAGGGAATCAACGTGCAAAGATCCACTAGGAGGGGGCCAGCATAGGAAAAAAGTAAAGGAAAGGAAGGAAGTGGTGAATAGAATGAAAATCGTTCAATATGCTCCTAGCCTGATGGGCTTTGATTGAAAGGTTGCTAAAGAGAAGGAAGAAATAGGGCTGGGTACATAACAAAAAAATTGTAAGGAGCTCGAGCCAGAAGGGTCCCCAGAAGTAGTGGTTCAACCCATACTCAAGGAGGAGGTAAGGATGGAAGCACCATCAACCCCACAACAATCAGACTTAGAACAAGAATTTGAGGATGTTCTAGATATTATTGATGAGAGAAGCATAACTCAAGCCACTGCCTCGCACCTAGGAATGGGAAAAACTAGAAAACAAGGGAAAGCAAGGGGAAGGAATTCCTTCAAAAAACTAAGGGAGGAAGAAGCGGTAGCAAGGAGCTACCCTAACATCAAGAAAATTATAAGTACCAAGAGAGGGAGAGCCTCTCTTAGGAATCAATGAAGCTCACCACTTGGAATGTCAGGGGCCTAAAGGCCCCTGACAAGTGGTGCCTGGTTAGGCGTCACCTCCAATTATGCACAAGAGAAACCATAATTCTTCAGGAAACCAAATTATCACAAAATGAGGTAGATATGTTTTTAAATTATATTAAGTCATGGACTGGTTGTTTTCAAGAATCAAAAGGAGCTTCAAGGGGTATTGGGATGATCCAGAAGGAGGCCGCGGTATCGATGAAAGTGCTCCATTATCACACTAATTGGCTAGTGGCGAAAGTTTACAGTATGAGCCTAAATCTTACCTTTTATCTAGTTAATATCTACGTTCCTATAAGGACAAATGAGAAAGTGGTTCTCTGGCTAGTGATTTTGGAATTCATTAAGCTCCATTCAAAATCAAGCATCATCATTGGTGGGGATTTTAATGCCATCTTGGAAATTTTGGAAAAAGTGGCGGTATAAGGAGGGAGTCCCAAACAACAATCGACTTTAGATCATTTGTGAAAGCTCAGGTCTAGAAGATTGCTTGACCACGAATGGAGTATTTACGTGGAAAAATAGACACAAGGACTTCACGACTATTTTAGAAAGATTGGATAGGTTCTTGTTGTCCCCTAACTATTGCAACCTCTGTCCCATAATCGATGCCCGCATATTACCGATATCCACATCTGATCACTTCCCAGTCAAAATTATCTTAAGCAAAGACTTGGAACAATGAAATTCAACCTTTAGATTCATGAACATGTGGTGGTAGGAGGACATGCTATTGGGTCTGCAAGAGAAATGGTGGAAGGAATACCGAGTGGGCGGCTCAGTCAGTTTCAAATTCATGAAAAAATTATAGCACCTAAAGGAAAAAATCAAAGAGTGGAACAAGACAAAATTCCTTAATATATTTTTAGAAAAGGCAAGGGTCGAGACTGAATTGTAGAAACTAAATGAAAAAGTGATTTCAGATGGAATGAGGAATGAGGAGTTTTTGAGAGAGAAAGAACTGAAATCAGAACTGGCAGAACTACTCAAAAAGGAAGAAATCTACTAGAGGGACAAATCAAGAGAAGTATGGCTTAATGAAGGGGTCTCAAATTCAAAATTCTTCCATGCTTCAGTCCTAGCCCCAAGGGTGGAAAATAAAGTGGAAACAATCCAATCCCAGGATGGAAGTATGAAGCGTGGCAGTTTGGAAGTAGGCATGGAGGGGGTGAAGTTCTTCAAAAATTTGGTAGGAGAGCAAACAATGGCTGGTAGGGAGGGAAGTATTCTAGAAACAATTGAAAGAAGGTTAAAAGAGGAGGAAAATGCAATGCTAGAAGAACCGGTCTTAATGGATGAAGTAAGGACGACTCTTTGAATTGCATCCGAATAAGGCCCTAGGACTAGATGGCTTCCCAACCAGATTCTTCCAAAACTAATGGGGCTTTGTTGGGAAAGAACTATGGTCCATAGTATAATATTTTAGAAAGTCAAGATGCTTCATCAAGGACATAAACAATTCTATAATTGAACTCATTGCCAAAAAAGCTGATTATAGGTCGTTTGGAGACTACATGCCAATATCTCTTTGCAATACATTATATAAATTTATTGCTAAAGTCCTAGAAAATTGACTCAAAAAGATACTTAACAAAATCATATCTCTAGAACAAAATGGTTTTGTGCTAGGAAGAGAGATCTCAGATAGCATCCTGCTCATAAGAGAAGTGGTTCATTCGATAAAAACAAGCAATAAAGCTGGAATGGTAATCAAACTAGATGTTAGCAAATCCTACAACAAAGTTTTATGGGATTTTTTGCTCAAATTTATTGACCGAATGGGTTTCAACAATCAATGGTACTCACTATCAAGAAATGCATCTCCACAGTAAGATTTTCAGTATTAATCAATGGTTAGCTCCATGTATTATTTGCAACAACCAACGACCTTCATCAAGGGGATCCCATATCACCATCTCTCTTTGTTATAATGATGAAGCACTAAGAAACACAATCAAAATAAAAAGACAAATGAATGACTGAAGCGAAGTCATAGCAGCACAAAATGTGGAATCGATCACCCATTCACAATTTGCAAATGATACAACTTTGTTAGAGAGGCCAGATGCATCAAAGCAACACTAGAAGAATATGAAGCTTAGTCAAGGAAAAAAATGAGCAAGGAAAATCAAGAATATACTTCTTCAACACTAGGCCGAAGGCCCAGGTTGCTATCTCGAACCTACTAGGATTTCAAACTGATAAGCTCCTAGCCAAATTTTTAGGGGTTCAAATCTTTGTGGGTGTCGGTAGATCTAAACACTAGGAGGAGGTGGTGTATAGATGTAAAAGCAGGGAAATCTCTTGGAAAAACAAATGGCTGACTTTGGCAGGTAGGAGCATGATGGCTAAGTCTGTTATTTCTGCAATTCCAATCTACACACTTACTTGCTATGATGCCCCAAAGAAGATTGAAAAAAGCATTGAGAAAATCACTAAGAGATTCATATGGGAAGGGTCGAAAGAAGTAAAGAGGACTTGATTGGGTGGGAGACTTCTTGCAAGACAAAAGCAGAGGGTGGTGTGGGCCTAAGAGGAATCGAGAAGCAAAACTTGGCATTGGGCGCCAAGTTGATATGGAAAATGTACCATCACCCAAAAAAACTTTGGTGTCGCATAGCTCAAAATAAATATTTGGATAATGATACTCCATCCAAGATACTCATGATTGCAAATATTCAGGGAGGATCAGCCAAGTGGAAATTCATCAATAAATGTGGCCCACTGATCACAAGCCACATTACCTAGAAAATTGGCAATGAAAGAAAGGCAAGGTTTTGGGTAGACTCATGGAACAGATCTAGGAGTCTTGCAGATCAATTTGAATTGGATCAAGATTTGGACTAGCTTGAAGAGAACCTCGAAACAAAAGTTTCCATGTACATAAACTGGGAGAAAACAGGGGATGGCGGAAGAGCAATGTGGAGAAAATTGAAAAACATGCAAATAAAACACGTCTAAATTGGAAGAAATCACAGAAGAATTAAACAAGCAGGTGATATGTGTCTCTAAGGAAGTGGACACAATCATTTGGTGCAGTGGAAAATTAGGAGAATACACAGCTGAACTAGGATAGTAGATGCAGATAGAAATCGAAGCAAGGGTCGAATGGATGGAAAAATTATGTTGGGATCAAGTGGTGCTCCCCAAAGTTGGCACATTCCTCTGGGTAGCCCTCCACAAATGTTGTCTAACGATGGAAAGATTAAAGAAAATCGGAGTCTCTGGTCCCACTCGATGTGTCATGTGTGAACATGAGGTGGAAGGTGTGGACCACTTGTTGCTTTCATGTCCCATGGCGGCTGCATGCTGGGATTGGCTCTAGAATACATTCCAAGCACAAGGACATAGACAACCAAAGTTGAGAGAATTCCTCAATGCCTGGCCTATTGGTAATAAAAACGGATACTGTAAGGGTTTATGGATCCTAGCACTCTCATTAGTAATTTGGCACCTGTGGAAAGAAAGGAACTGAAGGATCTTTAAGGGTGAAGCTCTCAACAATGATAGACTACTTGACAAAATGCAGGAAACAATAATTGAGGTGGATAATAACAGGATAAAGCTAGGGAAAAAATCACGGTTCACAAGATGGGATGAAGGGATCCAAAAAGTGTGGTACAAGTTGGCAAGACCGAAGGTGGGGCCATCCGACATGGAAAAAATAGATAGAAGTACGGTCCAATGGAAGGGGCCATCAGAGCTCCTGTGGAAACTAAACTTCAACAGGGCAGCAAAGGGGAATCTCAGAGCCATGGGGGTTGGGTGCATCATCAAAAACTAGGAATGTCAACCCGCATGGGCTGCCTCAAAAAATTTAGGGGTCTGTACTAACAACATAACTCAACTTGAGGCACTAATGATGGGACTACAACTATGCATCCGTAAAGGATTGAAATCAGTGGAAATCGAGGGTGACTCAATTATTTGCATCCGAGTAGTTATTAATGGCTGATCACCAAGCTAGCAAATAAATAGTTGGGTTGCTCAGACAAAGGATCTCCTAGACAAACTGGATAACTACAAAATTAGACATGCTTACAGAGAAGCCAACAAGGCAAAAAATTGTTTGGCAAATGCAGGTGTTTGGCAAGTAGAAGGACTGATAGTCGATTCAAATCTTGAAAGGTGGGAAGGCCTAAGGGATATAATCAATCGTGAATCAGAAAAGTAGATAGCAAAGCTCAAGAAGGATGCAACAGGTACAACTACACATGTGAATGTTCAACGTTAGCTTCTCTCTGCCTCAAGCTATAAAAACAGGCAAAAGAGGCTTTGTTATGGAAATGAAAATTCCTTGGCCTTGGTGGCCTTCATTAGTGATAACCCCTCATCACGTGACAGTCACTCTTGAATGGGGCATGGTTAAAAAGGGAAAGAACCCTGGCCACCATCAAGAAGAAAATGGTGCATATTTTTGGCATAAGTTGTATGAACTACTAGGAAAGGATTGAGTCTTAGTGCCAGTGACTATTTCTATTCAACCATGTCCAGGTAATGAGAGCTATCCTCAGCATTGCGACATGTGGTAACTGCATTTGGAGACACCAGTGTGATGGGAAAATTTATGAAGCTATCTTAAAACCTCGAGTTGATGTCACCAGCTCAAGCGAAAAGGTGGTGGTACTAGGCAACAACCTCGTTTCCATTCCTTACCACACTACAATGGCTAATGCAGTCTTGAAGCTAGGGATGGATGACTAGGTTAACACACTGGGGGCTTACTTTGACTAAACCCAAGTCGAGGAAGAGGATATTGGTGATGAGGAGGAGTTGCAGGAGGCAACCCTCGAATAGCGCTGAAGAAAAAGGACTTCATGGTAGAGGCTTGGGAAGTGTTTTGTGTCGGGGTAATGAATGATGACCTAGCTCCTTTTCATCGCTTCATGAGTTTGAAAAACAACTGGCTCACGACGGAGGGATTCCTTAGGTTGGAAGAACTCAACGCCAACTTAGCAACGATCTATGGGTCTCTCTGATAAGAACAAGCTCACTGGTTTTTTGATTGGCAATCTTGGCACCTTGGGCGGCCATCTTAAAATATTATTCTGTACATGGGAGCTATCCCCTTGATATCACTTATATATATAAAAAAATTAAAAAATATTACAACATGTTAAATTTAAATCTATAGTTTTATTTATGTATATTAATATTTCTAACTAAAAGAAACAATATCAATTTCTTTAATTAAAAGAATAGATATCCACTTTTAACTTTAAGAAAGGGATATCCATTTTTATTGGATATCCTTTTTGCTTTGGTATTGCTTTGGGATTTAGCATGGGAGATTCTAACCCAAAAATTCAACATCCCCAACACATTTACAAGGATCACAAGGTTTTTTTTAATAGGTAATTATTTTTGATTTACTATATTTACTATGTAAAATCCTAATTTATAGGCTGATTGAAAAACATCTATAACTTTTGAACGTATATATTTTTTTGAATCTGAAACATGCATCACACACCATGCTTCACAAACTATAGTTTTTTTAATTGAATTTCATAAATTTTTGACCAAGGGTAGCAAGACAAATGGTTTTTAATATTTTTTAAAAATCTCTAATAGAAAATTCATAACTAATTATTTAGTTGCAAAAAAATTACAAGAAAACAAGTATCACATATCAAAATGTTTCCTCTACTTAGATTGAAAGATTTAAAAAATATATATTTTGGCTCATCATTAAGGTGGCTGGATAAGCACGTGCTTTTCATTTTTTTTTTCCAAATTTTAATTTCCTATTGCATTAAAATTTTCACTATATCAAAGTAGTTTTTTCTACAAAATCCTAGTAGCTTACAAATTACATTCAATTTTCTACAAATTCTATTTCTACATACTTTTGAAATTATGTTAATAACCCATTCAATTTTTTATGTGAAGTTGCTTAAGTCTATTTTTATGTATTTTTTTACCACTTAAAGGCCTTGTTTGGCTCATCTTGATCATTCATTGACCCCTAAATAAGAAAGAAAGGCCAATATAAGGTATCATATGACCAAAGATGCCTCAGGTTTTGAGATCCTCCATGTGGCTACCCCTTTGGTAGATATGGAGAATATAACCATTTTTCTTGAGGATTTTGATGTCTTCACAATAAATATGTGTCCCACCAATCGAACCCAAAATATGGAGTAGTTGCAAGGTCTATCTCCAAATTTTTGAAAATTATGAATAAGGATGAGGTGACTAAGGTTGAATTGAAATCTCAATTAGTAGAACTAAAATCTTTTATCCATTATTTTATGACCCCTATTCTAAATACACCGATCAAAGATGTGACTATAGTAGTGTTATCCAAAGGTTAAGTAGATAAAATGGAGAATATTAGGTCTTGAGATCAATATAATAATGTTGGATAGAACACATTTTTGATATCAGCATGAATAAGGCAATTAATATTGCTATCTAGGAACATAATAATTTCCTCATCCTCAAGAAGGATGTAGATAAATTGGTTGAGGATTGTAGTAGAAATTAGAAGTATAATAGCTTGGTATTTACCAAGTTAGAAGCTATAAAGAAGATTCCCAATGAAGTGATAGTCAAAGAGGGTAACTTAAAGAAGGAATTAGTTAAGAAGTCTCCCTACTGGTTGCATACCCTCAAATTCCGCAAAGAGATAGTGATGCAAGTGGAGTTAGAAGTTAAGAAAATTAATGATCAAATTAAAAAAAAATTGATGCCTTGTGTCTATTTTTTAGGGGAGCTAACAAAATATAAGTTAGATTCTTGTACAATAAATAATGAGTACATTCTCAAGAAGCAATGAATTTTTTTTATCCATAGCCTCCTTAGTCTCAAAATATCTTTAGCAAGAAGCCTCCCTCCATGGCATTAAATATTCGATTGATCAATCAATATGATGATCAATGTTACAAGATCCATGCTATTATGGGTCCCTTGATTAATGAAGTTACTTTAGATTTAACAATCTTTGTAGTTTTTTCTATGAAGAAGAAGTCAAAGGGAAGAAGCTTGATTGATGATCAATTTTTGTAACTTACCATTAGGAATTTTTTTGAGGAATTTTGTTCCCAAGATTTCTAGGGATTTTGTAAATGAAATTAATACAAATATATTATAATATACTCTTTCATATCCCTAGGTGCATTTGTAACTAACTTTAGTTGGAGTTAGATGAGGAATTTGTTGCAAGAAGTTAATGTTCTCTAGATATTTAATAAAAATTTAATCTTGTCCCTTTGTGTTGAAAAAATCTCCACCAAATTCATTTTTCCTTGGGTTTTTCTGCCTTTGCCTATAAAAGAAAATATTCTCTCATTATACAGTTTGTTGAACAATAATTGTTGTAACAAAATATTTGAAATCAATACAAATTTTTTTTGGAGTATTTGTGTTGTAGTTGTTAATTCTTATGGCTGCATCATTCCTTTCTTCAATATTAGATAATGTTTAGTTATGATAATGGTGAATTGTAAGGCTATTTGATAGATCTCTAGTTCATACCATTTGTAGTTTGTTGATTGTAAGTTATTTTCTATGGTTATTCTAAGACTTATTTTGATATTAGTTCAGTTATAAAGATTTGTTTTAGCTATGCCATAGGTATTTACATAAATTCTCATTATCTAAAAATCTCTCTCTTTCCTTTAAATATTTCTCTAAATTCTTGCAACATTCTTAGGTAGTCTCTAAGTAAGAAGGAATTGGTTTTGTGAGGGATCAGTATATTTACAATACCAAATTACTAATATCATTATCCCTAGGATTTATTAACTAATATCTTCTCAACCTATATTTTATATTTTATTTAAGATTAGGCTAGTTTAGGAATAAAATCATCACTCAAGTTTTCATTTTAGATGTTGAATATTATTTTCAGACCATAGATCAAGAAATGTAGCTAAGGTTTTATATTACCTTCTAAATTTCTAGACCCTTATTATTCAAGTTATAGCTAAGAAATTGAAAGGCCCCTTCTAAAATAGCAATGAGAAGTATTATAGATTGGTATTCATCAAGTTAGAAGCTATAAGGAAGCTCCCCAATGAAGTTATAGTTAAAGAGGGCAACCCAAAAAAAGAATTAGTCAAGAAGCATCCCTACTGGTTGTATACCCTTGAATTCCACATAGATATAGTGGTGTAAGTGGAGCTATAAGTGAAGAAAATTAATGATCTAATTAACAAATTTTTGATGCATTGTGGCTATTTTTTTAGGGGAGCTAACAAAAACTTAGATTATTCTTTGAGAACTAATGAGTAAATTCTCAAGATGCAATGAAATTTGTTGATCCATAGAGAGCCCTAATGAAGAATTATCAACAAATTTTATGGATGAGGCTACTCAACCTTTGGTAAAGTCTCAAAATTTCTCTAGGTATAAGCCTCCTTGCATAGTATTACATCATTGATTGATCAATCAATATGATGAACGATGTTACAAGATACATGTTGTTGTGGGTCCCTTGAATGATGAAGTTACTTTAGCTTTAATGACCTTTGTAATTTTTTCTAGGAAGGAGAAGTCAAAGGGAAGAATTTTGGTTGATCAATTTTTGTAACTTATCATCTAGAAAGATTTTTAGGAATTTTGTTACCAAGATTTTTAGGGATCTTGTAAATATAATTAATGAAAATATATTATACTATACTCTTTTAAATCCCTAGGTATATTTGTAACTACTTTAGTGGGAGTTAAATGAGGAATAAATTTGAAGAAGTTAATGTTCTCCAAATATTTATTACAAATTTAATATTGGCCCTTGGTGTTGAAATAATCTCCACCATTAATTTGTCCTTGGGTTTTGCTACCCTTGCCTATAAAAGGAAATATTCTCTCATTGTAAAGTTTTCTAATTTTTTTTTTTTTGTAATCCAATATTTGAAATCAATACAACATAATATTGGAGTATTTGTATTCCAATTGTTATTTCTTAAGTATGCATCATTCCTTTCTTCAATATTAGATAATGTTTAGTTATGATAATGGTGAACTATAAGGATATTTGATAGATCTCTAATTCATACCATTTGTAGATTGTTGATTGTAAGTTAATTTGTATGGTTAGTCTAAGCCTTATTTTGATATTAGTTTAATTATAAATATTTATTCGAATTATGCCAGAATTAGGTATTTACATAAATGTTCATGATCTAAAAATATTTCATTTCCGTTGAATATTGTAATATTAATATTGCATCATTTTTAGCTTGTCTCTAAGTAAGAAGGAATTGGTTTATGAGGGATTAGTATATTTTCAATATCAAATCATTAATATCATTATCATTGGGACTTATTAACCTAATATCTTCTCACCCTATCTTTTGTACCTTATATAAAATTGAGTTAGTTTAGGAATAAAATCATCACCTAGATTGTCATATTAGATGTTGAATATTGTTTTTAGATCTCAGATCAAGAAATGTAGCTAGGGTTTTATATCAGCTTCTAAATTTCTAGACCCTTATTATTCAAGTTATAGCTAAGAAATTGAAAGGCCCCTTCTAAAATAGCAAAATATTTAAGTACTAAGTTGTTTTCTACAAATTCAAGACTTGACTATTGAAGCCTTGGGTTATCTTTTTGAAGTTTCATAGGTTAGATTTCCTTTCAAGGGAGATAGAATACTTAGTATTTTTTGTGTTGAGAATTTTCACAAACACTCATCAATATTATCACATGTTTTTCTATTTATCCTTGTGGTACAATATTTTATCTCATATTTATAGACTCATACCTAAAATAGACACACCAAAGAATAAGTCAACATGGGGTAATAATATTTGATTTTTTTGTGGTATTGTTCTATTGTTGATCATGATAGTATTCATACTATATTATACACTAATTTACACCACCATGGACTAAAATTTGGGGGAAATTTGGGGACCTATATATCTCTCCATTCTCAAATGATCCTACTATATATTGTCTCTTTTCTCTTGATTATTTAGATAATATACCCTTTGATGATGATACTTTAAAAAATATTAAATACATTACATAGGTCTCACATGTTTTGATGGTATAGATAATTTTATTTCTCCTTATCCTCCTATCAAGATTACACATCCCTCTTATATTTCTCCCAATGAGATTAATATCAACACAACTATGGCTCTTACTGATTTATTGTAGTAATATATTCATTGGACCTTCTAGATCTACCTTGTTAGAATTATAACTATTAGACATATCATCCTTGTTTGTGGAGACTCACATTTCAAATATAGAAGACATATTGGAGGATTTGTACTACCTTTTTGATGGTAGTGGTGTCATCACAACTTCAACATTTCTCTTTTTAATGTAGATTATTTTATTTCTTGATTCTACTTCATTGATTAGGAATTAAGTTCCTAATTTGGAGGAAAAAATATTTTCAATATGAGGATAGTAGAGATTCATGTAGAGGCATTCATTTTGATTTGGTTTAATTATTCATTAGGTAATATGAACGACTTCTACAATCACTAGTGGGTATATTTATTTACAAGGGGGTAAATTATTTTGATTAGTGGGTAGAAGAAGTTTCGAAGGGACCTGAAAACCTTTAAAAGCAATGAATCATATTTTTATCTTTAAGCACTCATAATTGGAACAAGAGATACTTCTTTATGGGTGGATTTATAGTCTTATATATTCCTCATATAGGATAATATTTAATATAAATTTATGATATAAGAAATCCTTAGGGGATTATTTTGAATCATTATTTTATTCTTTTACTAATACATGTTAGTTTATATTATGCTCTCTTTTGGAGAGGATTTTTTTTCTATGAGGTTTTCTCCTTTTCCCTCATTGTGAGATATTTATTTATTTATACATGGGGAATCTCCCCATTTATTTTAGTTGGGACCCATCCATGCATTCATCATTAATAAATATTTTTATTTTGGGTAAGTGCACCAATATATGACACAATTTTGGCTCTTAAGATGCCACTTTTTTTCTTTTCTTTTCTGAAATCAACAAAATCTGATTTGCACGAGAAAATGAAGATAGTTACGCTCAAAATTTCAAGATGCAGCAAGAACAAAAGTTGAAGTGCTCTGAGTCTAGTTTCTAAGCTACTATTTTTTTTGAAAATAATGAAGATTAAGTGTCTCAAAAAGGAGGGGGGGAGGGAGGGAAAAATAGATCTTGTTCTTATAGAAAAAATAGCATAGCGCCTGAGGGCTCCCCCCTTTTTGATTTTTTTTTTTTAGAATTTCAAAAGTCCCAATGGTGAGAAATTAGCTAACACCATGTAGTTTATCCTCGTTCTTTTGGATAATTTTTTAATGAATATATAATATTTTATAGATTTTCAAAGTGGACACATCCTGAAAAGCTGAAATTTGAGTGTGCTCCCCCCTAAATTTTTTGAAAGCTAATTGAAAATTGATTTTTTTTTCATCATGTGTAGAATGGAGTCTAGTTTAAAACAAATTAATTTGTTTCACATTTTGATGAACAAGTAAAAATCTATCCTAAAACTAGCACATGTTGGTTTTTGACCAAAAACAGAGGCATTTACAAAAGGAGTCATGGATCAAAACCTTAACTAAATAAAAATGAAAAAAAATTATATATTTAGATAGCTAAGAGAGAGGTTAACACTATCACATTTTTTAATATAGTTGCATTGAAATATGTGCAAATGACATAGGGAGAACAGATGAAAATATGAGGAAATTTGGCAAATCTTATCAATTAACACATCCAAATAAGGTCATTTGGCTAGTACCAAATTTGGCATGTGCCAAATGTGATGTATGATTTGGCGAGTGTCAAATTTGGCACTCACCAAATTGCCTACTTTTCACAAAACCTGAATTTCCCCTCTCTTTGGTCAAGAACTTTGATAATGCTTAGAGTGCATAGTTATTATCATAGATGGATAGTTGAGGTTTTACCTTTCATACACTCTTTAACTCATTACCCTAATTGGATAACTCTTTATCCCTCTGAATTATCTCTCTCTTAGGTCTCACTCCCTCCCACGTGACCTAGACTAATCTCTCAAGCCAATCCCCTCTCTCAGGTCTCTTTCCCTCCCACATAGTCACCGAAATAAATCTTTCTCACTCTAACCCCCTTTCTCACTCTCCCTCTCTCTCCCTCTTTGGTATTTTTGTCTCTCACTCCATCTCCCTCTTTTAGGTTGCTATCTTTCTCTCTCTCTCTCTCAAGTCTCTCCCTCCTACACCCTCTCCCTCTCTTAGGTCTATCACTCACTCCCTCTATCTCTCTCCCATTCCCTCTCTCTCTCTCACTCTATCTCTCTCCCTCTCTCCCTCTCTCTCGTCTATCTCCATCCACCCTCTCTCTCTCACACACACACTCCATATCTCTCTCCCAGTCCCTCTCTCTCACTGCCTCTATCTCTCTCCCACTCTCTCCCACTGTGTCTCTCTCCCTCCCACTCCTTCTCCCTCTCTCTCTCTCAAGTATATCCATCCTACCTCCTCTCCCTCTCACATTCACTCCATCTTTCTCTCTTCCTATCCCTCCCTATCTCACTCCCTCCATCTCTCTCCCTCTACCTCTCCATCTCTCTCAAGTATCTCCCTCCCACCACCTCTCCCTCTCTCTCACACCCTCTATCTCTCTCCCACTCTCTCTCCCTCTCCCTCTCTCTTAGGTCTCTCCCTCCCTGCCTCTCTCTCAAGTCTCTCCCTTCTACCCCCTATCCCTTTGTGAGGTCTCTCTTTGTATCTCTCACTCAGTCCCTCTATCTCTCTCCCCTCTCTCTCTCACTCCCTCTATCTCTCTCCCCCTCTCTCAGGTATCTCCCTCCCACCCCCTCCCACTCTCTATCTATCCCTCTCTCTTAGGTATCTCCCCCTCCCCCCTCTCTCTATCTCTCTCTCACTCCCTCCGTCTCTCTCCAATCCCTCTATCCCGAGTACTCCCTCTCCCCTGAGTACTCCCTCTCCCTCCCACCCCCTCTCCATCTCTCAAGTCTCTCTATCTCACTCCTTATATCTCTCCCATCCCTCTATCTCCCACTCCTTCTCTCTCCTACTCTCTTAGGTCTCTCCTTCCCACCCCCTCTCTCCCACTTTATCTCCCTCTCCTTCTCTCAAGTTTTTCCCTCCCACCCTATCTCCCTCTCCCTCTCTCTTAGGTTTCTCCCTCCCACCCCTTCTCCCTCCCCCCTCTCTCTCTCAAGTCGCTCCCTCCTATCCCCTCTCTATCTCTCTATCTCTTTGTCTCTCTCTCACCTCTCTCTCTCTCCTCCTCTCTCTCTCTCTCACTCCTCTCTCTCCCAATTTTCTCTCCCTCTCTCTAAGGTCTCTCCCTCCCACCCCCTCTCCCTCTTTCTCTCTCTCAATTATCTTCTTCCTACTCACTCTCTCTCTTTGTCAAGTCTCCCCCTCCCTACCCCCTCTCCCTCTCACAGTCACTTCCTCTATCTCTCTTCCACTCCCTCCATCTCTCACTCCCTATATCTCTCTCCCTCTCCCTCTCCCTCTCCCTCTCTCTCAAATATGTCCATCCCACAACCTCTCCCTCTCTCTCTCAAGTAGAGGGTTTATGGTTTAGGATTTAGGGATTAAGGGTTTAGGGTTTAGGGATTACAATTTATGGTTTAAGGGTAGAGGGTTTAAGGCTTTAGGGTTTAACTTGGTTAAGGGTAGAGGGTTGAGGGTTGAGGGTAGAGGGTAGAGGATTTAGGGTTTAGGGTTTACGAATTAAGGGTTAAGGGTAGAGGGTTTAGGGTTTAGGGATTATGATTTATGGTTTAAGGGTAGATGGTGTGAACCCTGATCCTATACCTGCACAAACACAACAAGAAAACACATAGTTAGATTCATATGCAAGATAAAACAAGAATTCCCCATAAAATCCATTTACTATGATAAAAATAGGAAAATTGGTCCCATGGGGGAATTGGTGCCAATTTATGTGTCGAAATTGGCCCTTTCCCAATTCCTTTGTAAGCTTTGATGATTTGATGGAGATTGATCCACTTTGTTGATGAAGAACAAGATGAGTTCTTGAGAAAACCTACAATAACCTAGCTATGAAACTATGAAAGTGATGAACACTTGATGTGAAATGGACAAAATTAGCTCTCAATGTGAAGAGAGTAACTTTGCTAAAATGGTGGATGAGGATGAAGTTGATTATATTAAGTTTACTCAAATTGTGGATGATATAATGAGAGGAAGAGTCTTTCATTTATAGATTTCCAAAATGGAAGAGAGAGTGGAATTAAGAAACGTGGGATCATTCAACATCCACTGGCCAAGTGCCACTTGTCAAGATGTGAATGGTTGAGGACTAAGCACATTTTGGTCAATGTGCATGATAAATGCCATGAGATTCAAATTTGAAATTTGAATGTGACATGAGAGAAGAATGGAGTTAATGCCACTTGGCTCAAGGCTAAGGACACGAAAGAGGAATTGAATGCCTTGTTGGAATTACCCATCCCCTTTTGGAGGGATTTTTGAATTGGAAGAATATTCCACAAAAGATTCTCTTTTGAATAGAAATTGATGAATTAATAAATCAAATAAATTTATTTATTGTGCAAGTTGCAAGATCTAGAGGATTGGAGTGATTAAGATTAGCATTAATACATATTTGATTAATTAAGAAGGGGATTAGCTGATTTGACCATTTTGACTTAGATTGTAGGATTTAAATAAATCAAATTTGAGAGAATAATGATTTTAGATGTAATTAAATAAAGATTGATTTATTTAATTAAAGGAGGATGATGTTGGATTTAAACGAAATAAAGATTTATTTAATTTAAATGAGATGACTTTAGGGATTTAATAAAATAAGATGAGTTATTTAATTAAAGAGGGATTTAGGGTTAATTAAATTAAATTGATTAATTTAATCAACAAAGGAGAAAGACCTAATTAAATAAATAATGATTTATTTGATTAAGAGATGATAGGTAATGATAATTTGAGAGGATGATTTAGGAAGAAATGATGTTAGTAATCAGGATCAAGTGCGTGAGATCGAATTGTATATTTTCCATGTCTACAAATGGTGTAGGGTTGAGAGAGAGAGGGGGGTGTTGAGGGTAGAGGGTAGAGGGTTTAGGGGTTTAGCATTTATAGTTTAAGGGTAGAGGGTTTAAGGGTTTAGGGTTTAACTTGGTAAGGGTAGAAGGTTGAGGGTTGAGAATTGAGGGTTGAGGTTTTAAGGGTAGAGGGTTTAAGGTTTAGGGTTTATAGATTAAGGGTTAAGGGTAGAGGGTTTAGGGATTACAATTTTGGTTTAAGGGTAGATGGTGTAGGGTTGAGAGAGAGAGGGGGGTGTTGAGGGTAGAGGATTAAGGGTAGAAGGTAGAGGATTTTGGGGTTTAGGGTTTATATTTTAAGGGTAGAGGGTTTAAGGGTTTAGGGTTTAACTTGGTTAAGAGTAGAGGGTAGAGGGTAGAGGGTTTAGGGTTTAGGGTTTTCTATTTACAATTTATGGGTAGATGGTGTAGGATTGAGAGAGAGAGGGGGGTGTTGAGGGTAGAGGCTAGAGGGGTTGAGGGATCAAGAGGGTATAGGGGTTGATGGATTAGGGTATAAGGGTTGAGGGTTGAGGGATTAACAAGGTATAGGGGTTGAGGGATTAGGGTTGAGGGTTGAGGGTTGAGGGTTGAGAGGGTTGAGGGGTTGAGAGATTAGGGTTTAAGGGTTGAGGGTTGAGGGATGAGGGATTAAGAGGGTATAGGGGTTGAGGGATTAGGGTTTAAGGGTTGAGGGTTGAGGGATTAAGAGGGTATAGGGGTTGATGGATTAGGGTTTAAGAATTGAGGATTGAGGGATTAAGAGGGTATAGGGGTTGATGGATTAGAGTTCAAGGGTTGAGGGTTGAGGGATGAGGGATTAAGAGGGTATATGGGTTGAGGGATTAGGTTTTAAGGGTTGAGGGTTGAGTGATTAAGAGAGTATAGGAGTTGAGGGATTAGGGTTTAACAATTGTGGGTTAAGGGTTGGGGGTTGAGGGATTAAGAGGGTATAGGGGTTGATGGATTAGGGTTTAAGGGTTGAGGGTTGAGGGATTAAGAGGGTATTGGGGTTGAGGGATTAGGGTTTAAAGGTTAAGGGTTAAGGGATGAGGGTTAAGGGTTGAGGGATTAAGAGTGTATAGGGGTTGAGGGATTATGGTTTAAGGGTTGAGGGTTGAGGGTTGAGGGATTAAGAGGGTATAGGGGTTGAGAGATTATGGTTTAAGGGTTGAGGGTTGAGTCATTAAGAGGGTATAGGGGTTGAGGGTTAAGGGTTGATGGATTAAGAACATATAGGGGTTGAGGTATTATGGTTTAGAGGTAGAGGGTAGACGGGTTGTGGGATTAAGAGGGTATAGGGGTTGATGGATTAGGGTTTAAGGGTTGAGGGATTAAGAGCGTATAAGGGTTGAGGGATTAGGGTTTAAGAATTGAGGGTATAGGAGTTGTGGGATTAAGAGGATATAGGGGGTTTGAGGGATTAGGGTTTAAGGGTTGAGGGTTGAGGGTTGAGGATTGAGGGATTAAGAGGGTATAGGGGTTGAGGGATTAGGGCTTAAGGGTTGAGGGTCGAGGGATTAGGGATTAAGAGGGTATAGGGGTTGAGGGATTAGGGTTTAAGGGTTGAGGGTTGAGGGATTAAGAGGGTATAGGGGTTGAGGGATTAGGGTTTAAGGGTTGAGGGTTGAGGGTTGAAGGATTAAGAGGGTATAGGGGTTGAGGGATTAGGGTTTAAGGGTTGAGGGTTGAGGGATTAAGTGGGTATAGGGGTTGAGGGATTATTTAAGGGTTGAGGGTTAAGGGTTGAGGGTTGAGGGATTAAGAGGGATTAGGGGTTTAAGGGTAGAAGATTAAGGGTTGAGAGTTGAGGGATTAAGAGTGTATAGGGGTTGAGGGATTAGGGTTTAAGGGTTGAGGTTTGAGGGTTGAGGGTTGAGGTTTGAGGGATTAAAAGGGTATAGGGGTTTAGGGATTAGGGTTTAAGGGTTGAGGGTTAAGGGTTGAGGGATTTATGTTTAAGGGTAGAGGGTAGAGGGGTTGAGGGATTAATAGTGTATAGGGGTTGAGGGATTAGAGTTTAAGGGTTGAGGGTTGAGGGTTGAGGGATTAAGAGGGTATAGGGGTTGAGGGATTAGGGTTTAGGGTTTAGGGATTAGAATTTATGATTTAAGGGTAGATGGTGTAGGGTTGAGAGAGAGAGAGGGGGGTTGAGGATAAAGGGTAGAGGGTTAAGGGTTTAGGGGTTTAGGGTTTAGGGTTTAGGGTTTAGGGGTTTAAGGGTTAATGGTGTAGGGTTTACGGTTCAATTTTCCCACTCCCTCTCTCTCTCACTCCCTCTCTTAGTGTATTGCTATAGATGGGATTATTATTTCCCTGTATGTATTGCTATAAGTATTGACAAATTGGAAGATTTTCAAGATGTTATTCTATCACTATTGTAATATTTTTCATTGACTTAGTGTATTTTTTGATATACAAAAGTTATGAGAAATTAATACATGTAAATGTGTATATTGCTTAATATATACCTCTATCAAATATGTATATTACATTTAAAGTTGCCTTCAAGGAAAAGCATGTGGATTTATGAGTAAGAATGAAATAATGTCTAATATAATTGTAGAAAGATAGATTTTACTGCTCATACCTTGTCAATCCTACTAAATTGCACTTTTTTACATTGGGAAACATCAACCAGTCTGCCAAACCACCATTGGGCAACATTAAACAGTCTACCAAAACACCAATTTCTCCACTTTTAGGGCATGATAAGCCCTCTAACATAACAAACCCCAAAACCCTCTTCATTCACAAGTTAGGCAAGAGTTTATTGAAAAAAAATACTCCAAAGCTTCCCACAACCAACCAAAGCCTGAAACACATTAAAAAAGGTCTGTACAAGCTTAAAAGTTAAAGAGATATCGCTTCCCCCAAATATTTCTTCAAACCTTAGCACTAAACCACCATTTTCCACTAAAAAATGCACCATTTGACATTTAGGGCATCAACTAAAATCCCTCTATTCGCCTCCCTTGCACAAAAAACTTTGCACACATGTTTTATAAACCTAACTTAGCCTTTCCATTGAGTTAAAGAAGCATACCATGGGTGGAAGGCTTTATATGATATTTTAATGAACTCAAAACCTTAAAATAGGGTATACAGACCGACCCTCAATAATTGGCTTCTAAAATGCACACAATCACTTGAAATCCAACCAAAAAAAAACTAAAATGGAGTTAATTCTAATTCCCACCTAATTCCATCAAAAAGAGAGAATAGTCGCTCCCAGCTACATTAAACTGGCTCGATCCCTTAAGGGTCCAAAGTGAAAAAGGGAAGCAATATTTGGCAGGGTATTACTCATACACTATGGAGCTTAAAATATCTCTATTTGAACATACGAGATCATGTTGGGCCCCTCTAAAATAACCTCTCTCTGTTTTTTATATCTTGCAAGAATTTCCCTATGGTGTCCAGTTTTCACTTGATGAAAAAAGTGTCAAATGCAAGTAGTTAAAAGTTGCAAAGTGTTGCAACTTTCGTTCTCTAGCTCATATGACCAAAAAGACTATTCCAACGCATCCGGGTGGGTATTGTTACACTAGGCATGGTCCTATTTTGCACCCAAATATGCGGAATCTCTTTGAGCTACATTCAACCAGATCGATCCCTTAAGGGTCCAAAGTGCAAAATGGCTGCAAACTTCAGTATGCTATTACTCACATACTGTGATACTTAGAAACTTCTTGTCTAATCCTATGAGATTGTGTTGGGTGCCTATACATTAACCTCTCTCAGTTTTGTCTATCTTAGAGGCATTTTCTTATGGTGGCAAATTTTCACTTGGGGAAAAAATTGTCAAATACAAGTAGTTGAAAGTTGTAAAGTGGTGCAAATTTTGTTTTGCAGCTCATGTGACCAAATGAACTATTCCAATGCATCTGAGTGGGTATGTTTACACTAGGCATGCTCCTCTTTTTCACCCAAACACATGGAATCGGTCTGAGCTACGTTCAACCGGATCGATCCCTTAAGGGTCCAAAGTGCAAAATGGCTACAAACTTTAGCATGTTATTAATCAGATACTGTGATGCTTATAAAATTATCGTCTAATCCTATGAAATCACGTTGAGCCCCTCTACAATAACCTCTCTTGCTTTTCACTATCTTGGAGGCATTTTCTTGTGGTGGTGAATTTTTACTTGGGGAAAAAGCTTTCAAATGCAAGTAGTTGAAAGTTGCAAAGTGGTGAAACTTTCATTTTGTAGCTCGTGTGACTAGATGGAATATTCTAATGCATCTGGGTGGGTACGTTTATACTAGGAATGGTCCTCTTTCACACCCAAACACATGGAATCGCTCTGAGCTACGTTCAACTGGATCGATCCCTTAAGGGTCCAAAGTGCAAAATGACTGCAAACTTCAACATACTATTACTCAAATACTATGACATTTAAAAAATTTTCGTTTGATCCTACGAGATCGCTCTATGCTGCTCTACAATAACCTCTCTCAGTTTTTTCTATCTCAGAGGAATTTTCTTGTGGTGGAAAATTTTCACTTGGGGAAAAATTTGTCAAATGCAAGTAGTTGAAAGTTGCAAAGTGGTGCAACTTTTGTTCTGCAACTCGTGTGACCAAAAAAACTATACAAATGTGTCTGGGTGGGTGTGTTTATGCTAGGCATGGTCCACCTTTTTACCCAAACACATGGAATCGCTTTGAGCTACGTTCAGCTGGATCGATCCCTTATGGGTCAAAAGTCAAAATGGCTACAAACTTCAACATGTTATTACTCGGATACCGTGATGTTTAGAAACTTCTCATCTGATTCTACAAGATCATGTTGGGCCCCTCTAAAATAAACTCTTTTTTTTCTATCTCAGAGGAATTTTCTTATGGTAGTGAATTTTCACTTGGGGAAAAAGTTATCAAATGCAAGTAGTTGAAAGTTGCAAAGTGGTACAACTTTCATTCTACAGCTCATGTGACCAAACAAAATATTCCAACATGTCCAAGTGGGTACATTTACGCTAGACATGGTCATATTTTGCACCAAACAATGTGGAATCGCTCTGAACTAGGTTCAGCCGGATCAATCCCTTAAGGGTCCAAAGTGAAAAATGGCTGCAAACTTCATCATGCTATTACTCAGATACCGTGATGCTTAGAAAATTCTCATCTAATCCTACAGAATCTTATTAGGCCCCTCTACAATAACCTCTCTCAATTTTTTCTATCTCGAAGGCATTTTTTTGTGGTTGTGAATTATCATTTGGGGAAAAAGTTGTCAAATGCAAGTAGTTGAAAGTCGGAAAGTGGTGCAACTTTCATTCTGCAGCTCATGTGACCAAACAGACTATTCAAATGTGTCTGGGTGGGTACATTTATGCTAGGCATGGTTCTCTTTCACACCCAAACATGCGAAATCACTTCGAGCTACGTTCAATCGGATCGATCCCTTAAGGGTCCAAAGTGCAAAATGACTACAAACTTCAACATGTTATTACTCGAATACCTTGATTCTTAGAAAAATATTTTCTAATCCTATGATAGTGTATTGGGCCCCTCTACAATAAACTCTCTCAATTTTTTCTATCTGAGGAATTTTCCTATGGTGGAGAATTTTCACTTGGAGAAAAAGTTATCAAATGTAAGTAGTTGAAAGTTGCAAAGTGGTGCAACTTTCATTCTACAGCTTGTGTGACCAAAAATAATATTCGAATGCATCTAGGTGGGTAATTTTATGCTAGGCATGGTCATCTTTCACACCCAAACAAGCGGAATCGCTCCAAGCTACATTCAATTGGATCTATCCCTTAAGGGTCCAAAGTGCAAAATGGTTTTGAACTTCAACATACTCATATTCAGACCTCGTGATGCTTAGAAACTTCTCATATGAGCCTATGGGATTGTGTTGGGCCCCTCTACAATAACCTCTCTCAGGTTTTTCTATCTAAGAGGCCTTTTCCCGTGGTGGAGATTTCTCACTCGGGGAAAAAGTTGTCAAATGCAAGTAGTTGAAAGTTGCAAATTGGTGCAACTTTTGTTCTGCAAGTCGTGTGACCAAAATGATTGCCCCGACAAATCTAAGTGGGTATGTTTACGCTAGGCATGGTCCTCTTTCCCACTTTTGTTTACGCTAGCTATGGTCCTCTTTCCCAAAGTGCAAAATGACTGTGAACTTCAACATGCTTGTATTCAGACACCGTGATGCTTAGAAACTTCTCATCTGAGCCTATGGGATAAAATTGGGCCCCTCTACAATAACCTCTCTTGGTTTTTTCTATCTCAGAGGCCTTTTCCCATGGTGGTAATTTATCACTTGGAGAAAAAGTTGTCAAATGCAAGTAGTTGAGTGTGTAAAAATGACTTTTTAGCCATTCCACCCACTCTATCCTACTATAACTTAGAGGAATGGCATAATTAGGGGTAGGGAACATATGTGAATGGTTTTTGGAGCATGAGAGGTGAGTTGTGTGGTTTTGTGTGATGCCCTAGTTGGCAATTTGACGAGTTTTGGTGAAATTCAGTGGTTTAAGAGTGGAAATGGTTGAAATCCTTTGGGGTAGAAGTTTGTGAGGGAATTTTAAGCATGTGCAAGTTCTTTTAAGAATTGTTGATGCATTGGAAAGGTGATATGAGTTGTGGGAATAGGATTTTCAATAAACCCATCCATTTTAGGCTTTTAGCCATAACAACAAGGTAGTGAATTGTTTGATAAAATGCTTTGGTAAACATGTACGAAAATTGTGGTAGCATAGACAAGGCAATAAATTTTTTGAAAAAAATCCTCAAAGAAACATGGTCTCATGGTGATGGAATGTCATGAAAATTCATAGCTATGAGGATTTGTGACTTGAGGATTGTGATTAATGATTGGAATTGTGTTTAGTGAGATTACAGGACCTCCCCTACTACATCAATGTTTTATGGTTTTATCCATTGCAACAATAAAATTAACTATTTGATATAATTCTTTGATAGACATGTATGAAAAATGTTGTAGCATAGAAAAGGTAGTGAATTCTTTGAAAAAAATCCTCATAAAAAAGAGACCACATTTATTTGAGGCATCTTTTGAACTAGTTCACTGCCTTGTCTATGGCTTGTCATGGTATTCCATCACTACATTTATTTGATGCATTTTTTCAAATATTTCACTGCCTTGTCTATGCTATTTCTTACTATTATGCTTTTGATATATTTTTTCGAAGCATCCATAGCTTGTTTGAAATCACTTGTTTTAGGATTTTAGCCATAGCAACAAGGCAGTGAACTATTTGACAAGATGCTTTGGTAGACATGTATGAAAAATGTGGTAACATAGACAAGGTAGTGAACTATTTGAAAAAATACCTCAAAGAAATTTGGTCTTATAGAATGCCATGATAAGAAAATGCAATTGGCAGCTGCTCCTAGTTATTAGTTATGCAATGTGAAGAAATTGCATAATTGCTTAGGTTGAATTTGTACAAACTATATTGTAATTGAAATTGTCATATATCAACATCTAGTTATTATTTATACAAAGTGAATTAATGCTTTTTATTTGAAACATGTGCAATACAATGTAATCAACAATATGAATATAAACTAAAAAAATCCATTTTTTACAATTCATTAGTTAAAATATTTATGTTATTTGCTCTCTATATCTCTATATGCTATGGAAATTCCTTTCAATTTTTTTGAATTTTTTTTTTATCTCTTGTTCTACAAATTTTCTTGATTTTTTCAAAAACTCTTATACTTTTGGTTTGTCAAAATTTTCCCCAAAATATTTTTGTTGCTATGCATTGGAAGCATGAAGCATACACGTGAATACACACAATATAGGTGAAGTATACATGTGAATAAGTGAAGCATGCATGTGAATAAGTGAGACACAATTAATTGAAGCAATTGAAAGGATACAAACCATCACGAATGGAGCTTATTTACACAATACACTTTAGATGGGGCTTATTGAGCATTCAAAAATAATTAATTAAGAATTAGATGTAAAAAAAATCCATGCCTAAAACATTCAAGCATAAAATTTACACGATACACATGATAACATCATTCGAGAATGGTAGTACCAAAATAAAATTTTCTTTAATCAAAAAGACGAAAGGCTATACAATGATATATATTGATAAAATTATATACAATATATTGAAAAAAAACATTAAGGCTCAGTACAAAGGAGCCATATGGACATAAAATGTCATGTATATATCGTTAGTACAAAAAATATGTTCCAAAATGCCACATAGTCATTTCGCTCCAAGGGAAGGAAATAAATCCCATGCCACCTTTGAAATTTGGCTAGATGGAGTGGGTGTTGCTTCTCTTGTCTTTTGAACACACTCGCTAGTCCTCTCTTCACTCTAGAACTTCAACTGATATAATAAAAAGTAAAGATGTTAACACATAGATATTGAATTATGGAATGACATATAACAAAGTATATAATCACTTACCACATACATATAGTCATCATGCACATTTGCAACATTACCACGTCCATGATCTGGAGTGACAACCACCTATAGCAACCATCAAGATAGAAATTAAAATACATATAAGTATCATGAAATTTTTCTATAATAGACCATAAAAGAGAAAATATAATGTCAAATCGACTAATCTATTCCATACCTTTCTCAATGGATCAAAACTGGCTATTGTTGTAGCAACTCCATGGTCCATCATGCCACCAACATCACCAAGTCTGTCTCTTGTCAACAACTAAAAATGAAACAATATCTCAGGTATCATGTTGATTTAAAGACCAAGAGGGGATAATGAAACATAAGGTAAAATAAGAGAGGGTAATGGGATGGGAATAAAAGGGTGATGCAGAGAGGGGGCTCAAAATCATTTAAAGTGACAACTTTCCTTCAAGAGGCATCTAACAAGATTAAAATGGCCTATTAGAGTAATCCAAACAATCCTCAAATCTTGACAATAATCGGGAGTGTAATTTCTCACTTTCACCCATGTAACCTAGTAGTAGTGCAAACTCAATTTTTTGCCTTTAACTCCCATTCTTTCTAAAAAACTTTACAATAAAAAGGAGGATTCAAATACCTATTTCATAGTTATACAACATATCTCTTAACTAGATACAAGTATTTTGGACCAATCCCTTTAAATTAGACCCTCAATGATGTCCTACACTATGAATTAGGTTAGAATTACAAAGCAACATACCTTTAAACTTAAACAAACCCTTGAAACCTTGGGGAAACATTTCCTATGTCCTCAAACCTCTAAAACCACAATCAACACCCAGGGTTGACACCTCCAACATAGAAAACTCCAAAACCCTCAATTTCATGCCAAGTCAAGAGGGTTTATTCAAAGTCCCACTTGCATAACCTCCTAGACCATCCCACTGACTTAGAAATGTATATTCTGACCCCAATATGCTCAAAAATTGGAAAAAACTCCACACTCATTGATTTCTACAAACCCTAGACCCAAGGCTCCATCTTCATGTGTTTTTCTTCACAAAACTCATCAAGTTAGCAGGTTTATCTCCTCAATTCCTTCTCCAAAACTCTAATAATTCAGCCTACAACCTACACATACACCCTAGGCCCCATTACACTATTTACAGTAGGTACATTCGGTGTAAGGACCCTTAAATCATGATTTTACTTACAAAACCCTCAAATAGGGTGTCCTCAGTCTGTTATAGGAAAACAAGGATATTTACCACAAATCAAAATGGATATCCATAAAAAATATTCTTGTTAACACCTACCACCACAAGTAAAATAATTTACATGGCACAATCAAACTGTACGTGCTTGTACAGGCCTGCAAATGACAAGAAAACTTAGAAATTTGATGAAAAATAGAGATATTCTTATTGCCAATGCTTCAAACTTCAAGCCAATGTTACAAAATGAGTTATCATGAATTTTTAAAGGCTTATCCTCATCAAACCAATTCCCAACTACCTTAAAACTAATTTTTAAACCTCTCATGACCATTGCATTGCAAATTTGTTGCATTTATGCAACTCACAAATTTGGCACTTTCAAGTTTTGACTCTTTATTGTTTCCTAGACCCTCTTAAATGCATAAACTATTAAAAATAGTCTAATGAGACCTTATTGAAGTAAGACAATATGAATTACTCAAGAAAACATCATCCTACCCCTTGTCAACTTTGACAATTCCTTCCACATGATTTGCAAACCTTACACGATGAATACAAAAGCCCCTCAAAGTTGATCAATTATAGTAGAATGGTCACATTGGACATTATAAAGACTCAATAACTCAACTCAAACATCCTAACACACCTTTCCTATCAGACACTTAATGAAGAAACATAGAAAAGAGTGGTGCCCCTACACCAAAGGGATTAATGGAACATAGGATGGACTAGTTTAGATTGATGGGATGGGCTAGGATGGGATAACAAAATATAGGGTGGATAATTAGAGGTTAAATGGATGTGATTATTAGGGAATAATGTAACATAGGGTCAATTAGGAGGTGTCTAGGGTTTGACTATAGTACATGAAGTGCGAACTTGACCAGTGTGTAGCAATAATAGAGAAGATTTATCTAGGATGAAACATGGATAAATATGGTATAACATAGGATGACACAAAGGAACATAGGGTGGAACATAGGGGATCATGGAACACCTAGGGTGAAATAATAATGGGTCAAATAAGATGGGAGTAGAAGGACATAATGACACATAGCATGGAATAGAAGATATTAATGGGATGGGCTAGGAGGGGATCACATAAAATAGGGTGAACTATTAAATGTTAATGGTATGGGATTAGGAAGGAATAAAGGGAAAACAAGTAAATTAGGAGAACATAATGTGACACAATCAAGGAATACAAATAAAATGTTTGTGTTTCTCATCAATTTTTTAGATTTGTATATATGCAAAATTATGAAAAATAGCTAACATAGTTTTACAACACCATTGATGACTAAAGGCTACCTGAGTGTACATTGTTTGAGGATATGAATTGCAAGGTGTGGAGGAAGAAGGTGCACTAGGAAATTGTTTGAAACCCAAAGCATGTTATGAGACAAACATTTAAATTTAACATTCAACTGTTCAAATGCAATAATAATATCTTTAATACTAGTTGACTACCTGTGGACTCATCATTGAGAATGTATAAGGGTCTATAGGAATAGAGCATGCCTCATGAATAGTGCAACCCTGAAATTTCAGCATATGAAAATTCTACTAATTTAGTTATTATTAAATTTCAAAATATAATTTAATAAACAACATTAAAATAACTTGCTAAATTTTACCTGAGTTTCAATACCGAATGTATCATTCAAAATTATCATCTATGAAAGCCATTGCCTCTGCAATTGATATAGGTTGTGTAGCTACATCACAAGCACTCTAATAATCGTACATGAAAACAACACCACAAGCATCACAATTGTGGAGTGGAGCTCAGGGCCTACACATCTCCTCCACACCAGGCTCTACTGGAGGACTCACGCACTGTAAAATGGTCTAGGTGAGTGAGTCAATCAACTTTAGCATGTCTACCTCTACACCATCCTTAACAATGGAAGGAACAATGACATGCTCCACCATGGGTCTGGCCAAGACTCTCATTGCCAACTATGGATTATGTCGTGCAATAGGTCTATCATGTGTGGAGCCCCCACCTCTATCCTAAAATTCTAAGATGTCAAAATAGTTTGGAATTTTATTGAGGACAAACTTGTAATAGAGTTTCCTCAAAAACTATTATGACATCTCATGGTTATTGCATGGAGGTTTGTCAAATACCATCCACCACCACTCACAAAATTTGTTTTTAATTAACTCATGGTGGCACCAATGGATGGGGAAGCTCCTGCATGCATGAGACAAAGGTTCATTGGTTCTCGGGTCTATAAATATGGCACATAAGTCGACTTTGCTAATTTTTTATTTTTTGACATCTGCATATGACAAACCATTAGCATAAAATTATCTCATCTCATGCCTCTTATTTGACCAAAAAATCATTTTCTCACTCATTTCTCCTACATGAGTTACAATTGACTTCAATGATTTAACAATCCATCTCCTATAAGGGTGGGTTTCAACATGCTCTGTTAATCTTCCAATTAATTGTTGAATGTCTCTTTTATTGTTTTCAATATGATTTTGAATATTTTCTTGTGTTCCTTGAGGATTCCTATGAATTAATGGAGGGGTTTCGGGTTGTTCTTGTGTAGGAGGCTCTTCGTGAGGGGGTGATTGTGAATTATCAATGTTTCAAGGTGGAGATTCATTCCCTAAGAATTAGAAAAAAGTTTTATTGTAAAAACCTATTTAAATTTGCATTCTAAATCAAATTCAAAATAAATAGAATAAAAATGCATACCTCTTTGCAATATTTGACCTCTCCGACATTTTGGTGAATCCTCGTGGAAAATGGCAAGCAAAGGATGCAAAAAATGGACGAGATTTGGAAAGCACGAGTTGCAGACCTAGAATCCTCTTTCTCAAGCCATGGGTTGAAGAGAAATGGGGTTGAAACCCATTTTTTTCTTTTTATGTCAACTTTCTCATTTGGCGCATGCCAAATTTGGCATGCGCCAAATGGCTTATTTTGGGATTTTTTGGATTTTTTTTAATTTGGCACCTAAATTGTGTCATAGATTGGTGCACTTACCCTTTTATCATAATCCTTAAGTTTCACTTAAAGGGGTGTTAGAGTGAAAAATATTCTCACCTAATTAATTATTTTTAGGTCCCTATTTAAACTAGCATGCTTAAGCTTAGTTAGGTCATGTAATTTATATTTTTCAAGACATGAGATTAAGACACATTTCATGATATGATTATATCCTATTTAATTCTTGTCTTTATAAAAATGGCTTCCAATGTATGGAGCTAATTAAAATAAATTATACAAGAAAAATTAATTCTAAAAAGCTCGCACAATGATGAGAAATAATCTTCACAAAAGAAAAATAAATTCTTTGCAACAATATGCAACTCCAGTTTGCAACTTGCAACCATCAACTCCAATTTCAATTTAATCTCTTCAAATGAAATTAAGATCAAACCAAAATGTCTATGGCTGCAATAAGCCCTTACAACACCCCAAAAAAGTACAAAAAAATAAAAGGATTTGCAGCAACAAATCAAATTATTGTAACAAAAATACTCTCCAACACCTGCAACAACAAAACTTCTCACAACCAACCCAATACACGCATCTTTAAAAAAGGGTGATATTCAGAACTCTGTAATCAATCCCCAATCTATAACAACACCATCAAATCATCTTCCTGGGGCTATTCTATGTGTTTCCTATGTCTTCTTTGTATTATGGAGAAAAGTTGCTCTAAAAAATGAGTTGAATTTTTATTAAACAACTCCAACCCAAATGAAATGAAATGTGAATACATGTTTCAATTGCATTTCCATTCATTCCAATCCATCTTCAAAAAATCAATGCCCCAACTCTAGGAATAACTAATTTAATATAAATTCATCATTTAAAATAAATAAAATAAGCGTTCAAATCTCTAAACTTGTTGTGAATGGATGACAAAGATTTAATTATTTTCTTTCTTTCTTGAATAAAGAAAAAAATAGGTTTCTCAAATCTTGGCATCCACCTCAAGTTCCCTATTTTTTAGGAGCCTTGGAATTCAAAATTTCGAGTTATAATGCTGATTGGTAACCTCCAATAACCCACACCTTCCTCTTGATTTTTCAGGATTTTCACCTTTAAAACAAATTCTCTACTATCATTTCTTATCTTGTTTGACCAAATTTGATCCAAATTGAAATTTCAAAATCCAACATGGCATGACACTCAAATGCACTCCGAAATTTGAATTTCACATGAAAAAATATGAAATTCAAATTACAACAAAAAATTGAAATAAAATCAAACTTCATTTGTTGACACAAGATATCAATAATGCCATGGATGCTCCTGCATCAGAATCCCATAGTAGAAAATAAATGTTTCATGAGTGCACCTCATAAATATTTATGAATTTTATGTTTTTATTGGATCCATTTCTCCTCTTTTCTTATTGGAAATGTCCTACTCAATTGATTATGCAACTTCACATTAGTAGTCCCTCTCAACTTTCCTCTTTTTATGCTCCTCATGAAAGTTGTGTTATCAAAATTAACATCCCACCAACATGCCAAATATCAAAATTAGAATAATCAAATGTACTTATATCTCCCTCTTCAATAAAACAAAAGTCATGCATTACCTCTTTTTCTGCTATACCTTTTTCCTCATTTACTTGGTTTGCAATGTGGTCTGTCACTCCTATTATGCCTTTAGAAAGATATACTGCTACTGTAATTTGATCTTCAACACCGAATTCAATGTTAGTACCACAATCCATAGATTCATTTTGCACGTTTTGTAACAAATAGTCAATCTTTGTTACCAAGGAATCTTCATCTTCAATACTTTCAATCAAACAATCATAAGAAAACTTCATTTTCACCTCAGTTTGTTCACCACTCTCATCTACTTCTAAAGGATTTTTTTCTCTAACCTTTGACTCTAATTTTACATTCTCAATATCATAAAAAAATGTACTAAAATCTGAAATTACCTCTTTAATTTTGGTTACAACCTTTGCATTAGCTGAAATTTTCTCATTCCACAGTCTTTCAATTGCTTCCAATAACATTAGAAAATCCTCCTCCTCATCTTCATCATTTTTATCTAACTATTTCAAATCATTAACTAGATGAATTCCAACCTTGCTACATACCTTGCATCCTATCTCATCCAATGGATTCAACTTATGATGAAATCCATCCTTTGTCAAACTATAAAGGTTCACACATCCATCATGCACTACTTTCATGCCAAATTTCCATAGTCTAACCAACAAAAAATGAAAAACATCCATTTTCATAACATCAGACAATACTTCATCATAATAACTTCCAATCTTAAATATTACCACACATTATTCACTTACCAACACTTTTTGACCATCCTACAACCATGAGATCCTGTGTGGATGTAGGTGCATGTTTTTCTCCAACTGCAACTTCTCAACCATCTATGTAAAAATTATATTATCAATACTACCACCATCAATAATGACTTTACAAACTTTACCTTTGTATTTGCATCTTACATGAAAAAATATCCTCTTTTGAATGGGTTCACTCTTTTCATTCATCAAAACTCTTTTCGTCATCAAGGCTTCACCATCTTCCACTTCTTTGGAATGTGTTGAACTTGCATCTTCTCCATTTACGTTCTCTTCTCTATTTTGACTCTCAATTATTCTTCGTCTTTCCTCTTCATGAGGACACTCATATGATTTGTGACCCTCTTCCCCACACTTAAATTTAAAATTCCCTCTTTCAAATTCTTTACCTGATCTTCCGGTTCCTCTAAAATTTTGATCATGAGACTTGCTTGAGTTTTCACATATTTCATCCTTGTTGTCCTTAATGTCTCTAACTTATGTTGTTCATCCTCTTTTTTTTGCACATAAGCTCTATCCTTTCCCTTTGGTTTGTTATCAAACCTCTTGTTTACTCTTTCTTCTACCTTCAATTCTATTTAATAAGTGTCTTCCATTGTCACAACTCTGATAAGTGACATTTCTTCTTGAATGCTTACTCTTAACCCGTTTATGTATCTTGCAACCTTTTCCTTGGTTTCCTCTAAATTTCTAGTCCTTATAAGAGTTCTATGGAATTATTCAGTATATTATTTTATAGTCTTGCTTCTTGATGTAGTCGAGGATGGGGGGTTTAGTCAAACAACTGATCCAAACAACCACAACATAAAATTCATTCTCATAAATAAGAATCCAAAGGAAAATATTTTTAAATCTTCAATTTCAATGACACATTCATAAAATAAAATCCTCCTTGAAACAATCTATAGGAAAGAAAGCCTTCAAATTTTACAAATATGATTGAAAAAACTTAGAAATCATCTACAAACATTAACAAAACAACAACACCATCACCTCTCCAACTTCTGAGAATGGAGAATGGGGCACCCAAAATGCTCTCCTTCACTCTTCTAGTTACCTTTTTCCTCTTTTTTGTCTCATAATTTCTAAAACCCATCACGTTCTATCTACCCATGCTCCTTGATCATAAAAAATTATTAAAATGCCTTGTGGGTTTGGCGTGCCTTGTTCTCAGCTTTCTGCATTATTTTGAAATTCTTAATTTTGATTTTGTATGTGAAATTTATGCCATTTTTATAGAAACTGGTCCTCTCAAGTACGATTCTGGTAATCTCCCTCTCCCAGTCAAACCTTCTGAATTCCCTTGACTCTTTTCTTGTCATGAGTTTTTTCTCCTTCAGTTATGTGCATTTAATTTTCATTGAAAATTGTTCTTCCCACAACACAACCCACTCTCTCCAAGCCCCTAAATTCCACTTCTTCAAAAAACTCCATTTTTCCTTCTTCCAGAATGGAGTTATAATTTGCAATAAATGCTCACTCATAGGTATGGGCATGCAATTTTTTTTTAATTCTTTAATTTTTAACAAATCTCTAAGATCTTTAAATAATTATCAAGTGAATCAATTAATCCATTGATTTTTTGCATTCCAAAATCAAGCCTTAGTGTGCTAGAAGAGTTGAGTGTTTAAATAAATTGAGCCTGCAAGGAAACCCAAGACAAAGAAACTTAAAATTAAAATAAAATATTTTGGGGATGTAGTATTTCCCGGTACCCCTAGATGCTCCTGCATCAAACACCCAAGGTAAGAAGAAATCTTCCATGAGCTGGAGCTCATGAAAATTTTAAGATCTGGTGTTTTTTCTTCATCCATCTTTCTTCGTTGTCTACCTGATTTTTCCTTTTCACTTTACATTGCACATTTTTGTCTCTTCCTTCTTTCCTCTTTCCTCTCTTTCTTCCTCTTAGAATATTCAACCCATTAAAATATGATTTCCACCAATATGTATCTTCGCACTCTATTCCATCATCTTGAACATCTTGTACCTCAAAGTGTAGCATATTATTGCTACACTTTTCCAATTCTATTTCTTTATATACCCTTGCTATTTCATTTGAAGAAAAACCAATTGTAACATAATCTTCACAAAACATAGGAAAAAATAGCATTACCTCTTTTTTCTTCTCTTTCTCTACTACTACAATATACTCTTCCATATTCTCATATATATCAATCCCATCTGTGTCAATTAAACATAAATTGGTTTCATAAAAAAATTCACAAAATTCAGTTTTCACATCATCATTTGATGCTACAATTTTTCTCCAACCACAATTGCACCATGGATTAGTAAGTTATCTCCTTCTTTTATTTCTTCTCCAATGTTCTCCTTTGTCTTAATTTCTATGTTTTCTTCTTTAAAAAATTTACCCAATCTTTTTTTTCTTTCCGTACCCTCCAATGAACCAAGATTTGCTACAATTTCACTTATTTTCCCCTCTGTAACTCCATTGTTACTCACCACAAAAACACTATCCTCTTAACTTGTTTTCTCATGAAAAAAATTATATCTCTTTAACATCAATTTTTCTTTCAAAGATAACATAAAAATGATGTTTCACCTATACATTTTCTTGCTTCTCTAATCTTGTCCCAATATTTTCCTTTTTATTGTCTACTGCAATATTGTTCCTTTCTTCTTCTACCTCCTCCCTTGCACTCAAGTGAGTCATTTTATTCAATATATTTATGTTCTCCCAAGGATCAATCACTATCCCAACTTTACAATTACTTTCTTTCACATACCTCTTCATCTTGTCTACATGGAAATCAACATCAATATTTTCTTTGCAAAGTTCATAGGAATGAGATAATACCTTTGATTTTGCTTTTGTGACTTCTTTTCTCATGCATGTAACTTCATTTTTGTCCACTTTTATGTCTTCAACAAGAGGTATATCAATTTTTACTCCCTTCTTTTCCTCATTGTCTTTTGTATCCTCTTTCTTGAGGTTCTTTTCTTCTTCTTTAGCACCATTTGCATGATATTCTATTGTATCTTGTTTTGAAATTTCAACTAATTCTCTTGCATGTAAATCATAATTAACACAAGTAAATGATACCTCTTTTTCTACTGCATCCTCCTTATTTTTATCATCCTCTTTGTCTTTTCAGGTCTTGCAAAAAAAACATATTCAAATAAAACAATTTTTTGAGAAATACCATTAAATTTATTGTCCATAGTGACCATTTTCTCCTCCTTCTTTCTCCATTTATTCTTTATGGTTCTCTTCTTTTCCTTATTTTCTCTAACCACAGTCATGTTGGCTGATCCTACATGTTCTTTTCATGTCACTTTCATCATAGGGATGCAAACCTTCATTTTCTCTTCCTTTTTTTTGCTGTCCTCTTTGTCAAATCTCTACTTTTCCTCTTTCTTCTCTTTTTTGTCCTCTATTACAACCTCTTTTCCTTCAAAATTTCTTGCACACAAATAATTATTCACAAAATAATTATGAAACAAACAAATAAATTTAACTTCATCTATTTTATGATTTTGTTCAACTATAGCTTTCTTTTTCATTCCCAAGCTTTCCTCAAGGGCATCCAATCTCACTTTTATCTTTCTCAACTCTTCAAAGAGCTTCTTTTCTCTCACTTTTTCCCAATGCTCTTCCAAAAATAACATTCTCACAAGTATTCTAATGAACCATCTTGTCTTCTTCTTCAAAGGAATTTTTAGAGACTGACAAGTCCTTCTTCAGTTACAAGTCCTCCTTGCAACAATCTATCTCTCTTGTTTATCCTCTACCCAATATATAGTTTTTGGAAGACACACTTCTCTCTCGTGCACCTTCTACCTAGGTTTAGCCTCTGATAGAGGATAAATTCAGAATTCCTCTTTCATACCTACAACAAAATTTACACTCACACATTCCAACAAACCCGAATCCTTCAATTTTTTTTTCTTAACACATATCTAAAATAAATAACTTACTCATTGTTGCAACACATCCCACCCAATATTTCTTCTCTAATACCATTTGATGCAATTGAGGATGGGGGGTTTTGTCAAACAACCCATCCAAGCGATTGCAACATAAAATTCATTCTCATAAATAAGAATCCAATGAAAAATATTTTGAAATCTTTAATTTCAACAACACATTCAAAAATAAAATCCTCCTTGACATAATCTATAGGAAAGAATGCCTCCAACTTTTACGAATATCATTTACAAAACTTATAAATCAGCTATTGACATTATCAAAACAACAAAAAAATCACTTCTCCAACTTCTGATCATGGAGAATGGGGTACCCAAATGCTCTCCTTCACACTTATACTTGCCTTTCTCCTCTTTTTCTATCTCAGAACTTCTAAAACCCATCACTTTTTGTCTACTTGTACTCTTGATCATCATTAATCATTTAAAAAACTTCTAGGTTTGGTGCCCCTCATTCTTATTGTTTTGGATAATTTTTAAATTCTTGATGTCAATTTTGTATGAGAAAGTTATGCCATTTTTATTAAAATTGGTCATCTCAAGTATGACTCTAGTAATCTCCCTCTCCCAGTCAGACCTTATAAATTCCCTTGACTCTTTTCTTGGCATGATTTTTTTCTCCTTCAGGTATTTTCAATTAATTTTCATTGAAAATTGTTCTTCCCACATCACAACCCACTCTCTCCATGCCCTTGCATTCCCATTCAAAAAAAATCCATTTTTTCCTTCTTCTAGAAGGGAGTTATAATTTGCAATAAATGCCCACTCATAGGCATGAGAATGTGAATTTTTATTTTAAAAAATAATAAAAAATATCAAATATATTTAATAATTAACAAGTGAATCAATTAATTCATTGATTTTTCAGATTCCAACATCAAGCCTTAGTGTGCTAGAGGAGTTGAGAATTTAAATAAATTGAGCCTACAAGGAAAACCAAGACAAATAAACTCAAAATTAAAATAAAATATTTTGGGGATGCAGGATTTCCTAGTACCCCTTGATGCTCCTGGATCATATACTTGCTTCAAACGTTGCATCCTCTTGTGCAAGTCCAATTCATAATCTACAAGTATTAATTGTCTTTTTAATTTTCCACCATTTTATCTCATTTATTAATCTTATCTTTTCCTCTTATTCACTTTTCTAATTGGACCCATCTCCACCATATTGTGGTATGCCCTTTTAGCTTTGTGTTGGAAAATATCACTTTATCAGGATCCTCTATCTCTTCAAACTCGAAATAATCTTCCATTTCACTCAACCAATCTATCAATTCCTGTAGATTCAAACTACCATTGAAAGTAAGAGTATCCATCTTTAGTCTCTTTCCAATTTTCATCAAAGCCCTCAATAGTGGTTCATTTGCAGCTATTGCAACTTCCTCTTTTTGTTAAGTATTTAGGCTAGCATCCTCTAAAACTTCTTCTTCTTCTTCATCACTTCTTGGGTCTCTCAATCTTGGAAATCCTCTCCTTATCTCTTCTTGTATAGTCTTGACCTATCTTATCAAAGATCTAAAATCATTATACCTAATAAAATTATCTCATATTCCTCTTCCTCTACCCCTACCATGTGGGGCTCCCTTGGCATACATCTCTACAACACCACAATTCACAAGTCCTAGTATAAATTGCCTCTCTTCAATAGTCTGTTTACACTCTTAGGATCAACTTGCTATGATAATACTAATGTATGGAGCTAATTAAAATAAATTATACAATGAAAATTAATTCTAAATAGCTCATACAATACTGAGAAACACTCTTCACAAAAGAAAAATAAATTCTTTGCAACAATATGCAACTATGGTTTGCAACTTGCAACCAACACCTTTAATTTAAATTCAATCTCTTCAAATGAAATTACAATAAGACCAAAAGGTGTATGGTTGCAAAAATCCCTTACAATACCCCAAAAAAAAAATTAAAAAAAAAAAAAATTTGCAGCAACAAATCAAATTCTTGCGACACAAAATACTCTCCAACACCTAAAACAACAAAAATTATCACAACCAACCCAATACAAGCATCTAAAACAAAGGGTGATGTTCATAACTCTCTAATAAATCCACAATATATAACAACATAATTAAATAATCTTCCTGGAAGTATGCTATGTATTTCCTATGTCTTAGTAAAAGTCAGCCATTTCCCACCCCATCTCATAAAGAAAGCACAGGCCTTTAGAAAATGACCGAAAGTAAGAAAATCCAAAGTGATAAAAGATATCCCGCTTCAGGAGGAGAACCCATATAACCAAATAGAGATGCAATTGATAAAGGATGTGTGAAATCCTAGGATTCTTGAAAGCATGAGATGTGAGAGATATCAGCTGCAAAGCTTAAGGAAGCCAAGGAGAGAGATAGAGAGATGATGCAAGAGACAAGAGTGTTGCAAAGGGTAGTGTGAGAGCTTTAGAGAATGTTGTTGTAGCAAGCAATGGAGCTATGGAAGCTTGAGAGAGAAAGAGAGAGGAGAGAAAGTGCAAGATAATAGCCAAGAAGGAGAAGAAGGCCAAATGAGTTGAAAGGCCAACTTCTAAAGAGGGAAAATAATATTATTGATCTATTTAATGGAATTATCAGCCATTACCACTAACAAAACTTGCTGACAAGTGGAAAACATGCTTGGAAGAAATCATTTGAATGTTGATATCTTGTTTTGACAAAATTTGCTCCAAATTGAAATTTCAAAATCCAACATGACATGACACTCAAATGCACTCCAAAATTTGAATTTCGCATGAAAAAATATGAAATTAAAATCACAACAAAAATTTGAAATAAAATAAAACTTCATTTGTTGATACAAGATAACAATAATGCCATGGATGCTCTTGCATTAGTTTCACTGTATATTGTGATATTATTTTTTTCATCTAATAAAATCTCAAGGTTCATAAAAAGTTATTTTATTTTCTCTTTTGTGATAGGATGTTTTTATTGTAGATGATTCTTATGGTGCTATGGGAGTTCAATCATCAACTCCCAAAATGGCCTCTTATCACTTGTCCTCATATACTTTTATCATTACATATGTATTTTATTCCATTATTTTCACCAATAAATCAACTCATTCTTATTACTTATCTTCTATTTACTTGTGGTGGGATCATTCTTTGTGGAGTGGATTTTTTAAACTTATAATGGTACTTTTTGGATTGCAATAGCCACATATGTTCTTACAAGTGTATGTTTTGTTTTTCTAGGCTACTTTTACCGTCATAATGTTAACTAATATATTAATCTATATCAATTGATATATCTAGGGTTTCAATTATATCATATTAAATTTACATGTATAGAATATTTTTTCTATATATGATTTTGATAGGTTTTTTATTTTATTATATTAAAATATTAAGGGTCTCTATTGTTTCATAATTAATCAAGTATATATATTTTTTATTGTATATAAATTTATATTTATCAATATATCAATTAATTAGTTATGTACATCATAGGTCAAACTCTAGGCCATCTATTAGTTTCATACACTTTTTCAGACCTTAGATTCAAAAATTAGTTAAACTTTTGATTAGACCTTAGTTACAAATTCAGATTTTCTTGACCTTGTCCTTTTATCAATCAAGTATTTTTCTTTTAGGTTGGTCCTTTAAACTCATAAGTCTAGTTTGAGGGAACCTTTTCAATCATAATCACTTTAATCTTTGTCCACTTTAAGGTCTTGATAATCAGATTTTCCACATTGGACTATCTTAGTTTGGTTGATAACCTCATTTTAGGTCAAGAAAGTTCTATCTTCATATTAATAATATTAAACCCTTCACCACAACATAATATTTTCATCACATTGGCATAAATTTAATCATAATTCCATTTCTAGACTTACCATAGATTTTGGGACCTTAGTGACATTATCATATCTCAATTTTGAGATTTTTCACTTGGTACCTTGATATTGGCCATAGGTTTATCATCATATTCTTGAAAACCCCCAAAACATAGTATAGTTGGATACTTTAGTATTAATGTCACCTTTGAATTGTTATTCCTTAGGCTTCATTTCCTACTTTTTATACTTGCAATTTTTTAATGGTCTAGACAAGATTACAAAGGAAATAGAAAGAGATGGATTTCATCCGAGAAGAAGATGAATTTTACAATCATACTAGAAACCTGAATTTTGGTTCTTCCAATGAGGCACCTAGGTCATGATCATCATTTCCAAATCCTTTTGAAAAATTCATTATAAGGAATAAAGAAGGACCTATAAAAAAAGAAGAGGTTGAGGCATCATCCCAACATCCCAAAGTATCATGGTTTGTGGATGAAATAGTGGCACAATACCCACAAAAATCCCTAGAAAAAATATTACAAAGTGGGGCTAAACTTCCTCATGGTTTCAATGTTAACACACTTCAAGAAACACCTATCAATGATAATGCACAAAGCCAAGAACATGATACATCTAATTTGAAATGTACCGTCCCACAAATTAATGCCTCTATGCCATTAGGAGGGTCAACATAATACTCTACAATAGTCCACATGAAACTATTTGGAACACAAGCTATGACACAACCATTTGGCAATGCATTTAATCTATTTGATTCATTTTATAATGCCATGTGTGCATCATCATCCCATCATTTTCCAATGGGTAGAACAAAATTCAAAAAGTTCATATCCATGAACCCAAGACACAAACAAGCACTTCAAACACCAACACATCACAAGGTTCTAATACAAGAACTCCTCTACAAACCAGCACACAAGAGCCTTTCCAACAATATAACAACCAAAAAATACAAGGTTAAACTAGTTCAAATACATTTCAAATGCAATTCGATACAAACACCTCACATATCTGAACTTTTGCCTCACATACCCAAACTCAAATCCCAACTTTCACATCCCATACCCAAACAAAAATTCCATCTTTCACCCATAACATTGCAAATCAAAAGACATCATACACATCTAGGATCAACTCCAATTCATCCACCCAAAATATTGGATTTAAAAATGCAAACATGGGCCCATATCATAATGTAGTTGCAAATATAGTAAACACATCCCTCACTCAAGTTGATGTCTTAGCTAACCAGATGCTTTCACTTCAAAAAATAGTAGAAGGCACACAAATATCAACAAAGAAAACTTACTCAATACAAGAGCTTTGTTCATATCCCTTTGATAGATGCATATACATGAATCCATTTCCTCCCAACCATATTATGCCAAATTTAACCAAGTATAGAGGAAAGGGGAACCCGATTTGAGAATGTAAGGGAGTTTCACACAATTTTGATAGAAATCACATCCAAACATACATATCTCATGATATCATTCCTTATGACTCTCACAAGACAAGTACTCAAATGGTTTTCCCATCTACTAGTCGACATAAGAACATGGGATGAAATAGATAATAAATTCATGACACACTTTGCTTATGAAATCAAAAATGACATTACCATAGCCACATTATGTCATAAAAACAAGAAAAAGGTGAGTCATTCATAATATTCTTCCAAAGATGGAGGAGTATGGCTAGTCAATGTCTTGATGAGATCCTTGAGAAACAAAGAGATGTCATGTTTGTAGAAAACTTGATAATGGACTTAAAATATCAATTGTAAGCCCATTGTTACACTATATTTTATGACCTAGTTGAAAATGTACTAAAATTGAGAAGAAGCTCATTGCAAAGTGGAACTTACAACTTTCAACAAAAATTATACTACCCAAAGCACTTACAATGACAAAAATAAATATAGGGCCCATACTAATAATGTCACAAATGATGGATTTGTCGATGTAAAGAAAATACATGCTATTCCTACACACATACTTAAAGGACCTAATATACCAAAAAACCCACCATACCTCTTGGAGAAAAAACAAACACCCTTCAGAATAACCAAAAACATAGACCTCAAAGGAAATTTCCTACAAGGTGCAAATATAATCCCTTAGGAGAACCAATTGAATCCATATTGAAATAATTTTTGTTGTCTAAGATCATAAAATTTCAAGACCTAAAACATTTTGATCCAATCATGATGGGATGACAGTGGCTTTTGTGATTACCACCATATCAAAGGAAACAAAAAATCATGATCTAGACAACTTAAGAACATAATTTAGGACACAATTGAAGATGGTGTCATAGAATTAGAAAGTAAACAACCAACCTCCAATAAGAACCATATAAGCTTTAATAATCCTTTGCATGACCATAAGACAGGAAAAACCTCTAGTTCAAGTTTAAAGACTAGTAACCAGGTCAATTATACCAATGCCTCTTTTCACTATACTATACACCACACCCTCAAGCCTCAAATTATAGTGTCAATTCCATTACCATCAAGAAGCCACCTAAATTTATAGTAATGACATGATGAACCAAGGTGACCCTATAAGGTTCTCTCCCTAAGAAATAATAGAAGGCCCAATATAACATATTTGACCACTTGGGGAAGACACTTGCTCAAATATCTATCCTTGAGTTACTTTGTATATCTCCTGAGAACAAGGCTATCTTAGAAAAAGTATTGCAAGACACTTCTATGCTAACTGAACTTGATGTTAATCGATTCTAGGAAATGGTGGGATACTTATCCAACACCCACCACATCACCTTTTCATACCAATATTAATCTCATAAGTCCAATCATAATTATCCTCTACACTTAGAATTCTACATCAATAAACATAAAATCGGACAAGTCCTAGTAGATGGTTGAGTGGGGTTGAATATTTTCACTCTAAAACTAGTTACAACATTTGGTTTATCTAAATCTTGTGTCGAATCCTCGAAGAGAATTTTCATAAAAGCCTATGGCAATGTAGAATGCTCTTCCAAGGGTGCCATAACACTACCTATTAGATTTGGTCCCACTATGTTGGATACCAAATTCCAAGTCTTAGACCTAGATATTCCATATTACATTCTCCTTGGATGATTAGGGATTCATGCCATGAAGGCCATCACATCCATGTACCATTAATTCCTATAGTTTCCCTACAATGAAATTGAAATCACAATATCCAATGATCCTTTTCAGTATTGTAGCAACCTAAAAAATCACTTGAGTAGAAAGTGCTAATAAATCAAGAAGCTTCATCATCCACATCATCCCATTACGTCGATCCTTCCACTTTAAACAAAGCATCAAAATTCAAAACTCCATATTCCCATCCCAAGATCCAAGTCCAAGACAAGGGGTGTGGAGAATACCATTTGAAGAAATCCTATCATGTCAGCACATTTACATCTCCTAAATATTATCGTAGACCATTGACTGTCAAGAAGGAACCTAAGATCACTATTCATGAATCTTCCATGACAACTTTCACAATATGGGGAGAGTTGACTAAAGAAGTTGTCAATGAAAAAGATGGTTCCACATGGATATAAAAATAAGAAGATGTCAAACCCAAAAAAATCCCAACCAAAAATTATTACAAAAGATTAAAAACTATGAGATGCAAAGGTTAGAATGCAAGTAGTGGGCTTGGCTTACATAGGAATGCCATGAAAAAGCCTTCAATACCATCCAAATGACCAAAGATATTAGGTTTGGGGTTCATACCATTAAACATGAAAGCTCCTAGTACTAAGGTACTTTTTAATTTAAGGAAGTGAGTGCTTCAAAGGATATCAAGACATTTAAGGATTCCAATGAGTGGGAATGATAATCTTTCACATCTAGTGATTACATGACCTAGCTAAGACATTCTAGGAACTTGTCCTATCTAACACCTCGACCAAAGGTAAAGCTTCTAGATCAATTCCTTTTAGGATATTGACAACACTTTTGTTTTCACCATATCTACCTATTCATTAAACCTTGACAATATTTATGATGGAATTCCCTTAGTGTACCTATAGTTAATAGATTGGGACCAACAATGACTACCTATTTTTGATGTATTCGAAAATGATAAAGAAATCACCAAATTTATGGGACTACACAAAGGTATTAATTACAAAGATAATAAAGATATCTTTACCATAGGTATTGATGAGAAGACCTGATTTGGGGTCTTTCCATCCCTTTAGTCACAAAAGTGAGAATGATAAAGAAAAAAAGGAAAGGTCTCTAGGTGAAAACCACAAGGTGCCTCTAGACTATGAAAAAGTAAAAAGAAAGGATGCATCCAAGGGTAAAAATATTTCTAATGCACCTAAGGATTTAGGGTTGGACTTACTTCACATAAATCAAGAGAAATCACCCATGCTAGAGTTGAAAACTATATAGAAGTCAACATAGGCAGGGATGAAATTCCTAAGACTATCCACTTTGTAGCATAATTGATAGGAACAAAACAACCAAATTTTTGTGCCTTCTTCATGGAAAGACAAATCAAATTTTCTCGGTCTTACATTGACTTTCCTAATTTAGATCCTAAGTTGGTTTGGCATCACTTGCCATTATTTCCCGATGCTAAACCAGTCAAGAAAAACTCAAGAAAATGCATTTGCAAATTTCCCTATTGGTCAAGCTTGAGCTAAAGAAGTTATTGGATGTTGGCTTCATTAAACCTATCACCTATAAGTCCAATAGATTTGAAATTTAGTACCAGTGACTAAGAAAAATGGAGGAATACACATATGTACTAATTTTTGAGACTTGAACAAGGCATGCAAAAGATGACTTCCCCTTGAAAAATATTTAAATCAAAATGGACCTAATGGTAGGATATAAGATACTATTCCTCTAGATGGTTTCTCAGGATACAATCAGATTAAAATAGCTCCTAAATATTAGCAAAAGATAACTTTCGCATTTCCTTGGGGAAGATACTACTTGAATGTCACGCCTTTTGGATTGAAAAATGTAGGGGCTACATACCAACACACCATGATGAAAATATTTTATGACCTCATGAACACTCTCATAGAAGATTATGTGGATGAACTATTAGAAAAATAATTGAAAAGAAGTAATCATCTATGAGTGTTAGAAAAAAATTCAAGAGGCTAGAAGAGTATAAACTATAGTCAAATCCAAAGAAATGTGTATTTGGGGTAACAACAGGAAATCTCCTAGGGTACATTACTTCCAAAAGAGGAATTGAAGTCGACTTTGATAAAGTGAAATCTATCATATACATGCCATCACCAAAAAATATAAGTTAGCTATGAACAATCCAAGGTAGACTCCAGTCCATTTGAAGGTTCATTGTAGAACTCATAGAAAAATATCAACCATTCCATCACTTGCTAAGAAAAGGAGTACCATTTATGTGGAAAGACAAGTGTCAAGAAGATTTTCAACAGATAAAGGATTATCTATTAGTACCACCACTCCTAATGCATCCCTTTGATGGAAAAAATCTCATACTTTACATATCATCAACCACATTAGCACTAGAGGCATTAATTGCACAAAATGATGATGAAGGTAGAAAAAGAGCAATCTATTATATTAGCCATACACTAGTGGGTTATGAACTCAACTATAGTCCTATCGAATGTGACTACCTTGTGGTGGTTCTCACCACTCAAATAATTATGCATTACATGTTGAAGCATCAAACAAAACTTATAGCCAAGATAGATCCATTAAAATATCTTCTCAAAAAAGAAGCTTTGATGGTGTTAGAACTGAAAAATTCCATGAAAAACCCTATGCTTTTCCCGTTGGTATCTATTTTTTCCATCATTACCTTAAGGAATTTTATTCATTTATATCCATATTTCACTATCCTTCCTTCAAAAAATTCATTTTCCCATCTATAATGTTCAAATGTTTTTACTGCCATTCAAAAATTCCAAATTTGACTTTTATTTTTTCCGCGACCATATTCATTCCTTTCTATTACCTTCACCGCTTTACCGTGACCTTTTGCAAAGTGGCCCGCGATATAGTGGTGATGGATCAAACATGGTCGGAGTAACTGCCACTGCCACAATGTGGCCAATCAGAATACTAACCATGGTAATGCAATAGGCAATCATCATGGTGGCGAAGATAACAGTTAGTGAATACTGTGGTACTGCTGGCGGTCAAGCCAAGCACCACGATGACTGTGGTAAAGGTTAACGGTCAGTGATAGATGGAGGCGGAAGGGTCATTGCAGTATCACCACCAGCTTATGGGAAGACCACAATGATCATGGTGAACAAGGATAGCAGTTAAGTAGGGAAGTAGTCAATGAGGCAGCGGCTAGTGAAGCATCTACCATGATACCGCAAAAGCTTAGAATATAGACCGCGATGATCGTAGTGAATGGAGTGGAGTGTGGAATAGTTGGTCACTGTGCAACCATAGGGATTCAGTGGAGAGATCATGGTGATGCGGTATGCAATGAGCCTAGTAGTAAATGCTAGTACCACAATACTGCCAGAGGTAAAGGTTAAGCCTACAGTTGTGCAGTAATGAATGAGCAGTCAAATTCAAAGCACCACTATACCACAAAAGAAAATTCAAAGTCCATGGTGGGGCGGTGAAATAAAGAAAGCTGTGGGAAACTAAAATGTAAGGAGTGGATACAAAGTATTTAGTAAAAAATATAAAGGCAAGATTATAGTAAAAAATATTTGATTTGTCGATGAGGCAATTAATCAAATATTTTATTTGTTGTTAAAGAATGTAAACAACCATAACAAAAATTCAAACGGTTGTAACAGGAAAGTCAATGGTTGCAACGCTTGGCATTTACTATATAAATATTTCAAAAAATTAATTTTGAAGGGAAGAAGGAAGTAGAGTAGTAGTTAGACAATAGGAGTTAAATTTTTTCTCGAGAAGGGACTGGGAATGTAAATAATGATAGATTCTTTTTTTGAAGCAGAATCAATGGAGATAATATGTTTAAACTGGTGAATTATTTTTTAGTGTTCAGTTATTGTGTTGCATCAATTTATACTCTTTATTTTGGTTGTCTCCAACTTGAGGTCTTTTAATCATTTAAATTAGCATATCAAGCATATCCTTGATTTATCAAAATATATTCTATTTTGTGTGATTTGATTAATTGGTGTATGCAAGCTAGGATTAAATTCTCTTAATAAATCATAGTGGTTTTAAGCTTTTTTTTGGATTGTTGAAGTAGAACCTGATAGAGAAACATTCCAGCATTGTTTATGCAAGTCATAAATTTAATGAAGTTTTATGCTAGCCATAGAATTTTCAGAGTGCCTAACAACTAGAGTTAAGCCAATAAGAGGAGACACATATCATTTTTTGACTCCATTTCCCATGTGGATAGAAGACATTGATCTGCCACAACCCAGAGATACAAATTCATATCAAGAAATTTATTCAAAAACCTTTCATTTGTGCAGTAGGAGTAGGAGTAGGTGTAGTAATTTTATCTATCCACTACCCATTGCCATTGTGGATAGATTGATCAACCAGGAAACACATTTAAATCTACATCGTTCATTAGGTACACCCACCTTGGTCTAGCAGAACCTAAAGAGAAGAAGGTTCAATTGCATCGATTGGCCTTGTACATTGGCCAAAAGCATTGTGAGAGCTTGGCAACCTCTTGTGGTTCAAACTTGCATTTTTGAGACCCAACAGACGGGTTGGTTAGCTTAATGGGTAAGGATACTAAGTGAATATGACATTCAATATGTTAAATAAAAATAATTGAAAGGACAAGTTATAGTTGATCAACTCTCATATGCACCCACCAAGGAAAATCATTTATCAGTTTCAGACTTCCCAAATGAGTCTATAATCATACTGGACATGTCTGCAACATGGAAATTATATTTTGATGGATCTCACACAAGTCGTGGTTAGGAGAAAGCATATTATTTGCTACACCCCAAGGAAATACCATACCCAAGTCATTCTAAATTAATTTTTCTTGCACCAAAAATATAGCAAAGTATGAGGCTCTACTCGTGGGAATTCACATGACCATCATTTATGGAAGTTCAAAAGCCTTTAGGTGTATGGTAACTCACATTTGGTAATCCAACAAGTCAATAACAATTATACCATAAAGGAGGAGATCAACCCTTATAAATGAATGGTTGATAGATTCAAGTAGTACTTTGACAACATCATCTTTTGGTAGGTCCCTCGAATCCAAAACAAGGAAGCAAATGCAATGGTAACAATTGGTTCTCTCTTGGTTATTCCAGATAATGGCCACAATATGATTTCTTAGAAGAACTACTAATTCCCACCTTTGATATTCTTGAGTTTGAGATGGTGTGTGAACTTGTTGGTCCCAAATCCCCTTAGTATCAAGATATTTATGACTACCTACATGACCAAGTCATTCCCCTTGACCTATCTACCAATCAACATAAGACCTTGATTTGAAGGACCTCCAAATATGCCATCATCAGTGACACTCTTTATCATCAAATCCTAGGAAACACCCTCCTATGATGTCTCAATGTTGATGAAGCATAAATGAACTTGCAAGAGGTACATGAAGGTACATATGGAGCTCGATGTAGTGGTCTAACCCTAGCCAAGAAGATCATGCATGCAAGATACTAATGACCTACAATGGAACATCAAGCATATCACTTTGTTAAGAAATGTCAAGAGTGTCAGATTCATGGAGACCTCATACATGCACCAACTCAAAATCTATAGCCGATCGCATCACCATAGCCATTTGCACAATGGGGACTTGACGTGATAGGTAAATTCCATTTAATGGCCATAAATTCATCATCATTGGGTGATCCCACAATACTGGTTTACAATTTTTGGGAAAAATGGTCACTGAACTGGATTTTTTAACTAAATATTCACTTTCGGGCTCCAATAGCGGCTAAACCATGAGGAATTTGAAGATGATGCAAACTAGTGATTTGTGAAATTTTGTCTATAGATTCTAAAAATATTTTTTTCAATTTTTTTTGGAATGAGATTGCACTTTTTTTTCATCTCCTTCGAAAACTAGTTTTTATCAGTAAACAACATTTTTAAGGAGTGATGCTCACTGTATACAACATAAATTTTTTTGTCTGAAGGATAAAATTATAATTTTTTCAAATTTAGATTTGTAACTATGATATATAACCAGTTCATTTGGTTTCATAGTATTTTATTAAATTATTTTTCCTTAATCAAGTTTCAAAGTCAAACCAATTACAATTCAGACATAGGCGAAATGTATACAACATAACTTTTTCTATATGTATCAAAATTCAAAAAAAAAATTAATGGATCAAGGACATCAATACCCAGCCTGAACATATTTTTTAATTTTTTTTTTATAATCTTCTATTTTTCCACATGTGCAGAACAAAGAGCTTGATTTTCGATGAAAAATCTACATTCATAAGAAATTAAAAATAAATATAATAATAAAATATAATTTAATTACAATTATATTTTTTTGGAAGCTTATAATAAAGACTACATACTTATAATTTAAAAAATAAAAATGAATTCATTTGATCCCCCAAAAGCTAAATCAAAAGTGGTTTTTTATCAGCATTTTGATAGGTGTAATGGAGACTTCGTTATAGGTATGGTTTAAAACTAGCGGGATTCTATCCAAGGGGGCTTGGTCTAAGGTGGTTTGATCAAAACCTCTTCAATTGGAATCCTTTAAATGGAAATTTTCAAGGCTTAAATCATTATATTTTCTAAAAGTATGTGATTTCAACTAAAATCAGGATCCCTAGAAAGTGTAAACCACTATTGTGGCAGCACCACACTACAACCGAGTACTTCACCAAATGGATTAATTCTATTCCCATGACATACATTACTAGTAAACAAATATATAAGTTTATCCTTAATTACATAATTTGTAAGTATGGTTTCCCACAACACATCATCACTAATAATGGTCATCCTTTTAACAACCAAGATATCCACCAACCATGCAAAAAATTCCATATTCAACATCACATGGCTACCCCATACTACCCAAAAGGTAATTATGAAGACTAGGCCTATAACAAAACCATTTTTCAAAATCATCAATGAGATTTCCAATAGTGTTGGTCATGAATAGCACCTTCAGCTCAATCCTGCCTTATAGGCTTACTGCACTAACATCCACACTCTCATAAGAGCCTCACCATATTACCTATTCTTTGGTTTTGAGGCCATCCTTCCTAGGTATCGAGGTCTAGCTGCCTTCCTTGACGGTATCCATGTTAAAACATACTGATGATGAAGAATATCATGTATCTAGACTACACGAGGTGGAATTATAAGGTGAGCGAAAATATAATGCATTGGTACATTTGCAAGCTTATCAAAACTGTCTTCACCATAAATACAACAAGAAGTATTTGGTTTGATAGTTTGACATTGGTGACCTAGTTTTAATGGGAAATCCTAAAAATAAAAAAAGTAAGATAAGCTAGGAAATTTTGAGCCTAATTGGTTGGGTTCATACATCATCATGCTAGTTTATAGATTAGGTGCTTATCAACTTTAAACTCCTGAAGAGGAACCATTTTCAGAGCCTAGCACCATTTTCACTTGCACAAATTCTACACATAGCCTTAGAGAGCCATGTCTGAAACCTAAAAAATATAAAAAAATTGAAAAACATAAAAAAAAATTACCCTAATAAAAACCTAGCAAACAAGCATCTTGGTGACACCAAAAAAATAAAAAAATCAAGAAAATGGTGAAGAGAAATAATTCATCCAATAGTAAAAACCACTTTGGTGGCATTTTGGATAATTACAGTGGTGGAAACATGGCATCCAAGTGTCATGTGTAGTCAAACTTTGATCTATCATCTACCATAATTCTATCTAGTTTATCTAGAATGTCGCTCATAATAAATTCACCTTCGTGCTTTCCATGTCATCCATAATATGGATTTTTTTTCCTTGCCATAGCTTGGAATGGTTGACATTATGCATCCTTTCACCTTTCATACCCATTTGCAATTAGGTTTTGTCAAGTCAGTCATCATCCATGTCACCCATAATAAGTTAAACATTGTCATCAAATATAAACAATCACTTGAGTATCAAAAAAAAGTGAATCATCAAGATAAACTATCCAACAAGTCTTCAAGCCAAGTCAGTCAATTGTCTAATCAATTCAAATTTCAAATCAACATTAGACATTCAATTAGTCAATTATTTTTCTCATATAGAATGCATCCTTCCTGAAACTAGACATTGTCAATTCATTAATTCTATCATTTTCCTTATACAGGCGGTTAAATGATGGAATCTAGGATTGACATCTTAGCTAACATGTTTCTTCTCCTGAAACCAAGCATTGTCAATCAATCAACCCACCAATAAATTGGTCAAACAAACTATTATCATAAAAAAAACACTGATTTTTTTTTTGAATGGTTGTTGACTTTATTGGTCTAAGTTGTCTTATCTTTTATTGATATTCTTTTGGTAATGTTACTAGCCACCCTGAGGATGTCCCGTGGATAATTTAGAAGAGTGATGATGTCTCATGACCTATTTTTCTTTTGATTGCTTCTTATGGATTGTCTTGGAAAAAATACTGGGGCAACTTAGCCCTTAGTATGAGTCAGGACATTCCTTGTCTATTGACTATCTATTTTTCGTAAGTGGATAATTTTTGACAACTTGGTATATGTTATACCATGGTTTTTATTGTCCATTTGTCATATTTTAATGCCCAACGATGATTAAATGAAAATATTAGCAAGATGAAATATTAATCTTTATTTGTCTTCATTCACTCCATGCTAACACCCATGTCCACCATACTTCTATCCACATCCTGATGGTGTCCTATGACACATAAAAGTATCCTGCATACATAATCATATTGGAAGGTTATAGGCATCATCATAAACATTAGGTCATCCATATTGCATTAAAGAAAACACAAAAACATAGATTGCATATATGTATTTCATATAGTCATCCAACATCATCATCATATCATGTCATCCTGCATCTATAAATTATTAGAATTTAATACAAATTATTCCATATAAAAAACCATAAGTTATCATAGATTTCATAATACATCACATTCATCGTGTCTGATTTTTATGATTTTTTCAGGAATTTTAAGCATGCACTGGATGCATTATGTGCAGAAATTCTTCAGATGAAGGTTGTTCATCAATTCTTCAAATAGATCCCCTTCTAGTGTAGATAGCTGATATGCCCCCGATCCAAAGACTGATAAAATAATAAAAGGGCCTAACCAATTTGGCTCAAGTTTTCCTTTCTTTTCTTGATCCTGCTTATTACAAGGATTTTATTTCAATACTAAATCACCTACCTGAAATGTCCTTGGTTGAACCTTGTGATTGTAGCTCCTAGACATTCTTTGCTGATATGCTTTTAGGTGATCCACTGTGAGATGACAAAATTCATCCAACAATTCTAGCTCTTGTAGTCTAGACACTCGGTAATCTTCATCTAAAATGAGACCTTTCAAGGACACACATAGTGATGGTATCCCGACCTCAATAGGCAAGACAACTTTAGATCCATATACAAGGGCATATGGCATGGCTCTTGTGGGAGTGTGGATGCTTGTGCGATAGGCTCACAAAGAAGGGTTTAGTTGGATATTCCAATCATGTCCAGTATCATTGACTATTTTCTTTAGAATCTTCAAGATAGTTTTGTTTGAGGCCTCTGCTTGGTCATTCCCTTAAGGGTAATATGGTGTAGAAAACCAATGTTGGATTTGGAACCTTTCACAAAGTTCTTGTATGTCCTGATTCTTGAAAGGTCTGACATTGTCAATGATAATGGATTGAGGTATACCATACCTACATATGATGTAGTTTAGGATGGATGATGAAATATTATTTCCTATGATGGTGGTTAAAGGCATGACTTCGACCCAATTTGTAAAGTATTCCATGGCTATAATGATGAACTTGTATCCATTGGATGAAGGTGGGTGGATTTTACCTAAAAGATCCAACTCCTAATGACAAAATGCCCATGTTGATGCAAAGGGTTGAAACTCTTGTGCCAGTGCATGGATAAGATTACCCTAGATTTGGCATTTCTGACACTTTTTTACAAATTGGAAGGATTCCCTCTCCATAGTTGGCCAGTAGTACTCCAAATAAATGAGTTTCTTAGCAAGGGTTAGACCAGTTGAATGAATGCCACAAATACCTTCATGGAATTCTTGCAAAGCCGTTTTAGACTCATTGTGTTCTAGACATTATAAGAGAGTTCCATCAAGACCTCTTCAGTAGAGTGTATTCACTATAACCGTATGGCGGGCGGCTTGGCAGATGATGTTTCATTTTTTGTTTTGAGAGAGATCAGGAGGAAGGGTATTATCCTTTAGGTAGGTATAGATCTTCCCATAGATCGAGGTATCAACATAAACTAGATGAAATGTGAGTTGGGACTCAAGATCATCATAGGTAGGGGTAAATAGTTGTTCCACCATGAACTCATAACGACTTCTTTTTTCTGGAATTTGTAGCCATAGTGTCAACAACTTTGTTTTCAATCCTTGCGATTTGAGAAAATTTAATGTCAAAAAAATATTTCTTGAATTCATCAATCATACTTTTATAAGGCATCAATTTTTCATCCTTTGTTTGGTAATCATCGTTGACCTAATTAATGACTAGTTGAGAATCCCCGTAGACTTGTAGTTTTGTGATTTTCCATTCTATGACTATTTTGATGTTGATGATGAGCATTTCATATTTTTTCATATTGCTGGTGTAGGGAAACATTAGTCGATATGATTTCAGAATAGTATGCCCTTGGGGAGTGATGAATAAAATACCTACTCTCAATCCATTTTGAGTATATAAGCCATCAAAATACAATACCCACTCCTTTGTTGTTACAATGAGGACATCCACATCTAGAAATTGAATGTGTAGAGGATGATCATCATGAATTGGTACCTCAACTAATTGTTCGGTAATGGATTGCACTTTGATTTATTTTTTGTTGACATATTGGATGTCAAATTCATTGAATATCATTACCCATTTGGCTAATCTTCCCATCAAAATTTCTTTGCTAAGGAGATATTTTAGCGGATCTATCTTGGCCATGAGTTTGATTGTATGAGTCAACATATAGTGTCACAATTGCTGTGTAGAAAACACTACTACTAGACAATATTTCTCAATGGATTTATAGTTGATTTCATAACCATTTAAAGTTCTACTCATATAATAGATCACTCCCTCCTTTTGTGTTGAATCTTCTTGTGCTAACAAGGCTCCCAATGATCGATTAGTTGTGGCTATGTACAATAGGAGAGGTTTTTCTTTTGTTGGTGGTGCTAGGATGGGTGGAATCAATAGGTATTGCTTTAGTTGATTGAAATTATTCTCACATTTATCATCCCATCAAAAGGAGACATTTTTGTGCAGCAAATGGGTGAAAGATTGGGTCTTATTAGCCAGTTGCGATATGAATCTTTTGACTAACTTAAACCTGCCTTGAAGGGACCTTAATTGATTAATATTATTTGAATGTGTAATTTCCATGATAGCTTTTACTTTTTTAGGGTCCACCTCAATACGGTTTTTGACACTATTTATCCTAATAGCTTTGCTGATGTTACCCTGAACACACATTTCTTTGGATTCAAGCGGTCGTTGAACTTCTCTAGTTGGGTGAAGGTTTTTTCTAGTATCTCCAAGTGTCCTTCTCTAGTGTAATATTTCACCAACAAGTCATCCAAATAATCTTACATAAAGGTATGCATCATGCCATGAAAGATGGTTTTGATGGCTCGTTGATATGTGGCTCTTGCATTCTTTAATTGGAAGGGCATGACATTCTAGCAGAAGGTGTCCCAAGGGCAAGTGAAAGTTGTTTTATCCTAGTATTCAGGTGCTATCTTGATTTTATTGTATCCAAAGAAGCCATCCATGAGTGATAAAACTCCATGCCCTTATGTTAAGTTTGTAATGATATCAATTTTTGGCAAGGGAAAATCATCTTTTAGACAAGCCTTGTTGAGGTCTCTAAAGTCTATACAAATCCATATGCTACCACCAAGATTTGAAATAGGTAAAATGTTGCATATACACTCCACATAATCAATGGGTCTAATGAATCCTACATCCAATAATTTCTTTAGTTTTTCCTTCACCAATAAGGTAATATGGGGATTCATTTTTCTCAACTTTTTTTTGACTGGTTTGACTTCTAGAGGGAGGGATAAGTGGTGCATTATGAGATTCGGGTCTATCCCAGGCATGTCTTCATATGACCAAGAAAATTTAATTTTTCACTCCTCAAAGAATTTGAAAAAGTTAGGCTTTTCTTGTTCTGTCAAGGTTTCTACTAGATGGAGAGTTTTCACTGTTTCTACATTGTCGACATTGATGGACTATGTTGGATCGATCAAAACTTTGGATCTTTCTTGGAAGTGCTCCAAGAGAGTGTCAAATTTATCATCCTTCAATGCCTTGGAGAGGTTTTCACCATCAAATGTGCTCTTTATTTTTTATTCTTTCTTGATCTGATATGACCATGAAATGGTTTTCACCATTAGATCTTTCTTTTGTTCTCCTCATTTTGTAGTTCAGAAATTTGGCACTCTCTTGTCTAGAAGCTTCATTATGAAATTCAATGGTGGAATCTATTTTCGGATTAATAGTGTAGAGGAAGTGGACAATGGCCTTGTCATTTGAAAAGGTGGGGATATCGATAGGCTCAACTTGGTCCCAATCTATTAGTTCAGAATGCACCAATGGTAGGGAATCATATAATGGGTTCAAGTTAGAGGTCATAAGGGTCCTAATAGAAAAAAATTCATTGAGAAATAATATGGAAAGGTCAAGGTATACGATGTCACTTTCTTCCAAGTGATCCGTCTTGTTAGAAGTCTAATCGTCTTCACTTGAACCATCAATATTTGGTGATGCTAATTCAAGTGGTCTTAACCCTGAGCTTTGTCCCTCCTTGAGTGTGGGTTTATACTTGTGCACCACATCAATGTCCTTATCATGATAGGAATCTTCTTATAGTGAATCCCACTCATATTCATTGGAATCAATTTAATAGTGATCACTAGCTTGCAACCGCAAGATCCATTCAAAAAACTTCTATTTTAGGTCCTTTGTTTCCTCATCCTTTTTCCGCTCTTTATATCCCAACCCTGTCTCATCTTTTGGATTTTTTATGATGGGTTAGATGGGTTCAACAATACCCTCTTTCCTTTTTCCAATAGGTCCTTGTTTATCATATCCCATCTTTTCCAAGATTGAGAATCCCTTGCCATACTGTGTGGTTTGGATAGTAGCCATTATTTCTTGATAATCAATTTTATCCTTGTAGAGCTAGTTCAAAATATCTTTGTCATCAAATTTCTTTGCCTGGGTGCTTGCTTTTATGAATCAAACATAAAAAAGTGTGATTAGTTGTAAGGATGCTTGTGATGAGGTTGATGGTTGACCATGGGATTTTGGTGAAGTTAACTGTGAGAAGTAGAGGTATTGTTCAATGGAGTATTCACCCACACCTTTGTCTTTAACTTGGAATTTCTCCTCAAATTGTTTGGCCAAAGTGTTTAGCTAGGCTTTGGGGTTGATGGATGTAGAAGGATTGGCTTCTTCCTTTTTGTCTAGTTTTTTTGACGAGGAACTTGGTTGGATTCCTTCATTGGAGGATGTCGCTAGCAACTTTGACAATGGATTGGATTGACTTGAATTATTTGGGATCTCAAAGGTGGAATCAAGAGATTCTTAGTTATGAGGCACAAATACATCCTAGACTGACTTAAGGGTATTGCAATATTGGGGACTATTAGAATCAACAAGGATGGTAATCTCTTGCCCATTGCAAGGAAATTTCAGACACTGATGGTATGTTGAAGGGACAACCTACATTTCATGGATCCAAGGACGACCCAAGAGTATATTATATGTCAGATCTTTATCCAAAACTTGGAAAATCACATCTTTTTGAGTTGGCCCTACTTGAATGGGTAGTACAATTAATCCCTTTAAAGCTCTTTCCTCATCATAATAAGCTTTGATGGTGATATTTTTCCTTGCATCTATTGCATTTTTAGAGAATCTCAGTGCATGGACAAGCTTAAAGTACATATATTAAGACCGACTCCCCCATCTATTAGGACATGCTTGACATGACTTGTATGGATTAGGACCTCGATGTGGAGTGCTGGATGGGTGAGAGATATGCCATATTTTTTTGAAAAGGATAAGTAATGAGGCACAACCAAATGTCCCACTACGGCTTGGAAAGTATAAAATTCCAAATTATTTGGAATTGTTGTATCAACTAGGGATTTTTCCAAGATCTCCTTGTCGGTGGGTGAGATTTTAAGGAGCTCCAATATTGATATTTTCATTGAAATATTTTGGAGCTGATTGATAATGTTATATTGATGAGATGGGGTAGTAGGTGTTTTGGAAATGCTACCTTTTAAAACATATTTGGTTTGTCCCCTTGTGGTTGCATTTATAGGCACATTATCTTGTTTTCCTTTGATTTTTATTACATTAATCTCATTATCCTTTACAACCATGTCTTGTTGGATATTATGGAGTTGATTAGAGAGGATGTTGATGCCATTTATTGGATGATTAGCTACAATAGTTTCATGTGTGTGATTAATTTCGATGTCATTCATATAATTTTTAATGGCTGAAATATGATAGATGGTAGTGTCATGAACATAGTTCATACTTTTTCCTTTGTTGTTTGTGGTAGAAGATTCCATTTTGTCATAATTGGGTAAGGGGTTCTTGAATACCCTATGATCAGTGTTTGTTTGGGGTTCTTCTATTTGTATGATCTTATTGTTAATCAAATCTTGTATCTTGTGTTTTAATTGCATGAAACTATTGGCTAGGTGACCTTTGCATTAGTGAAATTCACAATAGCGGGCCTCGTTCCACCATGACTATTTTACTTTTGGTTCAAAACCTCAGGCGTCGGGTAGAGTGATGATATTTTTAGCAAGAAGTTCTTTCAATGCAGATTCATGTGATCGACCCAAAGGTGTGAACTTACTGTGATTGCTCGATGTTTGGTATGGTAGTCTAGGTGAAGGATTATTTTGGTTATTATTATAGTTGTTGTTCTAATTCATTGTCTAGTTAGTGTTGTTTTTATTTGGGTTTTGGTTGGTCTTGGGTGTGATTCTTGATAGATTGAAGATCGGTTTGGCATTACATGTTTTAGCTGATGTATCATTGCCATTATTCTTGTATTTTTTCCAAAATTTTGGTTTGTCATTGTTGGAGGAATTGGCTAACTTATTTTCATTGTAAATTTTCAAGATTCCTCTCTTGACCAAGGCTTCTTCAATTTTGATCCCATTTTCAATAATTTTTTCAAAAGTTGGAGGACATTGTAATTCGAGCCTATAACTCTATCATCATTTACGTTGTGAATGGATACCTCCATCTTCTCTTTTTCTGGTATAGGATAGGGATACCTTGTAAATAATCTTCTCCGCCTTTCCAAAAATACTAGAAATGATCCCCCCTTCTTTTGTTTGACATTGCAAAGGTCCTTCATTGTGATCTCATGTTGGATGTTATATGAATATTAGGTGATAAATTTATTAACTAACTCCTCAAAAGATTTGATCCCTAGAGGTAATTGCAAGAACCATTACATGCATTTCCACACCAAACTATGTGGGAATAATCTCATCAAGTATGTGTCACTAAAAGTTGTATAAATTTGAAGAAAATGACAATTTTGTGCCCGTTTTGGTCCTACTTTAGGTCCCATTTCACCAATTATCACCCTAAAACAAAATTTATAGGCCCCTAAGGCTCGTTAATTTTGACTTGAAGGCCTGTTATACCCATGAGATCATTCAACCACTGACAAGAAATATCAAAATCATTCAAAAATCACCATTCCCACTTCACAATCCCTTAGTTGGACTAGGTTGGCCAAGTTAGCGACCTAGTCCTTTTTGAGGATTTTTGAGAATATAAGTGGGAAAATGAATATTTAATTAGAAACTCTCAATGGGTGTTAGCCTCTTAGGTCAAAATTCCAAAAAATTAGGTCTCGTTTCTTATATATACTTGTTTTTAGGTCATTTTTCCACTCTCTTAGTCAATTGTTTCACATCCAACTCCAAGACCCAAGTGCAAAACATATTCCTCAAGAAGATTCATCTCTCACACAACAAAAGTTGAAGCTTTTGGACAAAAAACTAGGGTTTTTTGTAGGTACTCAAGCTCACTTCACTTCCAAGATCACTCATTCAAAAATGTTGGAGATAGATTCCTATGGAGATTCATGGAGAAATCTAGGTTGAGGAGGTGCAACTACAACCAAATCACACCTAAATATTGTTTTCAAAGTGACTCCATCTTCTACTTTTAGCCCATTTATAGATTTGAGGTTTGCATCCCATTTGGATTCCTTGTTACATTCATTTGCAATGGTGTAGGGTTTCTAGGGTTGAAGTCTTGCATCATTTCAAATATTTTACATGTACATCTTATTCTAGCACAATGGAATAGGGTTTTTCTTTATTCCAAATTAAATTCCCAGTTCTAGACACACTTAGGGCTAGGGTTTATGCAGATTTTCTATTCCATTACGAGTTTAAATAAAAAATAGGGGTTTGACCAAGGTAAACCCTACATTAGAAACAAAAATATCTTATGTTTTGTATGTTATTTTGCAAATCTAAGTTTGAATTCTTGTGAAGAGACAAAATATAGACCAAAGGCCTTCGTATCCACTTTCGGTTTTTTTAGAAATGTTGAAAGGGACTAGGTCACCCATAATGGCAACCTAGTCCCACTGAAGCTTTCCAACACTGAAATTTATTTATTTGGAGACCTAGTTGATAAAAATGGCTTCTAGAGCAGTTCTCCTAGAAAGGGACTAGGTCGCCCCATTTGGCGTAAGTGTCCTGGGTGGCTCAAAACTCTAATTTTCTAGATTCTTCGAGGCTCCCTCAGCTCCCTCTTTGACCTACAATAGTTTCTAGGTGCACTCATTTAACTTAGTTGATCATTTTACTTAGTTTAACTTCCTTTTTAGTTCATTGTTATAATACATCATGTGTTTCCGAGCATTATAGGTTTTATTAGTTTAGGTTAGTAGTTAGGTTTTCATATTAAATTTCAACACTTTTCATATTCCATTACATATTCAATCTCAAGCATTGAATGAATCAAAAAATTTGATGCCTCTGGTGCTAAGGGAAAACCCTCTTCCTTCTAAGTGAAACCCTAGAAAGTTGTGGAGGACCCATTCTTTTACCCCTACATAAACCATCAATTTTTCCTATTCATTTTGATTAACCTGCATTTCAACACATTACATACTTCTGATTTCAATTGAATTTTCATACTTGGAGCTCTTTCTTTAGCATTGTATTGAATGTTTCATTGTTTAAACAAGCATCCTAGGGTTTTCCGTCTTCCATTAGTGAAAAAGCATTGTATTTGGCATTCATTTCCTTGCATGATACATAAACCTGGCACATTTCTTATACCTCTACATTTTATCTTCTAGAATATTTCTTTTTTCATCAAAAAATACAAAGACAACTCAAAAATACTCATACCAGGACCAAGTCGCCACCCTGGGCGACCTAGTCCTAGTAGACATTTTGCATCAGTAATTTTTGTATTTTCTTTCTAGATTCTACACTTTCCATTTCTTTCTATTTATGCTTGGTTCTAGTTTTGTTATACTCTCTTATATGGTTATTATTAGCTTAAAAATTTATTTATGAGTAGCATTAAATATTTACATGTTTCATTTTCTACTCTAGTTCCTAGTTTTTTAAAAATAAATTTAGTGAAATATACACCTAAAAACATAGAAACCTCATATGATACAATGCACACAATTCTTCACTATAGGAATACCATATCATCTAAAAAATTTGATCATGATGATTTCGATAAGTTAGATGAAGCCCTTAAAAGCTTCCTCTCACCCACTTCATCCACTAAGGTTGGTGATGATATAGTTAAAACTTCCCCTCCCTTGTCTTCCAAACGTTTTAGTTGTAATGATATGTGTATGTTAGATGACATCCTCCAATATTTCATCTCTCCTACTTCATCCACTATGGTTTTTTGTGATGACCAACCTAAAATAAAAGATGTCAACATCATCCAACCTCAATTCATTCTTTACCCACCTCCTAAATCTCCAACCCCATCCCAACCTAATTTTACCCTTTACCCTCCTAAGAATGATATCGTTGCCCACACTCATTATACCCGTAATAACCCACATTGCCAAAAACTATCTCCCTCCACTTCCCTACCATTACCAAATCCCATCTTACTTGTGGCTCCTCATTTCAACTCATAGCTTAGGGAGTATTATTTTTCTGAAAAACTTAAAAACACTCCCGCCAAGATATCCCTTTGAAATATCCTCCATAATTCCCCTAACTATCAGTCTATGCTTCAAACAACATTAAAAAATATAGTGGTCCCTCTCGGTATGAATACTAATGATGTGGAAGGTCTCCTACACAATATGAACACAACTAATATGAATATTACTTTCTATCAACATGAGCTCCTACCATTAGAACTATGAAAAATAAATTGAAACCTTTATGATTATAGCTCAGTATGATCAGATAGGTATCAAAAGGACCCTCGTTGACAATGGATTTTCTGTAAATGTGTGTAACATGAACCTTCTTGATAGGTTACATGTGGATAGATCACAAATCCAATATGATTCCTTATTCATTAGATGATTTGATAATGTCACAAAGCAACCTCTTGGTGTCATCACCTTACCCATTAGTGTCAAGATGGTTATGTTGCAAAATCCTATCCATGTATTGTCCTATATTCTTTCTTATAACCTTCGCATGGGACGACCATGGATACATGAGATGCATGCAAAACTCTCAACCCTTCATTGCAAAATGAAATATGTCTATAATAACAAATTTGATTAGATTGACATAGATCCCGAACTTGAGAGTTGCTTACAACTCAAAAAGGGCACATCAATTCCTCTCCATACCTTAATTCCTACCTCTAATATTGCCCCTACCAAGAAAAACCCACCTGAAGATAAACCCACATTTAATTTACTTGGTGATGATTAGGCCTCTTTATAATTTACTCCTTCCTTTATGGGTGAGTGGAGTATCACACGCAAAGTGGATACCCAAAATGAACAATCCATTGTCCTCTCTACTCAACAAGAGGAAAACCCTTCCCACACATCTACCTCATCTCTTTTGGAAGAGAATGCCACATATACAATTTATTTTGCTGAGATAGATCATAACCAACCCCCTAACCCACAAGAAATGGAAATAATTTATGGATGTGGTTACAATCTTGTGAAACAATTGGGTTATAATGGTAAGAGATGCAGCAAGCATGAGGAAGGAATCTATGTACCCATTGAATCTAATAGACAAGGAACTAAGACCGGTGTAGGGTTTTCCTTTCCTAAATCCACTAAAGCCAATCAACGACCCTATCTCAACATCAATAAAATATAATGCACATCCAGAACCAACCTTATGCTTAAGAACCCTATATTTCTTGATGTGGATTCTCCCCTCTTCACCTATGTTCATGGCGATGAATATTTAAAACAATTGTTAGGTGCTTTGGATAAGACTCCAAGATACATGTCTGTTATGCTATGTTGAGTTCTGAGCCTGCCATTAGTAATGCTAATGAACCTCACACAATCATGGAACCATATGATCATGAAGTTTTTCAGTCTAAGCACCCCCTTTAGGATATACCCTTGACACACCAATGGATATCAATGACAAAGATATTTAAATCATTAAAATTGGGAATCGCCTAGATGATGAAGAACGAGAGGATCTTGCCACCTTGCTTCATACCTTTTGCTAAACTATTTGATTGGAAATATTTCTACATGCCTAGAATAGATCCCTAGATAGTTACCCATAACATTGTCCTTGTTGAAAATGATAAGCTTGTTCACCAAAAGATTCAAAAAATGAATCCTAAGGTCACCTTGCATGTTAAAGGAGAACTTGAAAAAATCCTTGATGCTGGTTTCATTCACCCCATTGATTATTATCCTTGGATATTAAACATTGTCATGGTGAAAAAAAATGATAATCGTGTTAGGATATGTAGGGATTTTAGAGACTTGAATAAGGCCTCCTTAAAAGATGATTTTACTCTTCCTAACATCGATATGATTGTGGATTACATTGCTGGACATGCCTTGTTATCATTTATGGATGTATTTTAAAGCTATAATAAAATATTCATTAACCCACAAGATCAATAGAATACAAATTTTACATCCGCTTGGGGAAAAATTTGTTGGGTTATGACGCCTTTTGGTTTAAAGAATGCTGGCACCAGTTGTCAGCGAGCAATGACCTTAATATTTTGTGATTACATTCACAAAATCTTAGAGAGCTATGTTGATGAAATTATTGATAAATCCTTAACCCACCAAGATAATGTGAGTGTCCTCTGCAAAATCTTTGAGCGTATGCATAAATATAAGATGTGCTTAAATCCTAATACACTGTCTTTGGAGTGGATAGTGGTAAAATTTTAGGGTTTATCATATCTCAAAAAGGTATCGAGGTGGATACAAATAAAATTGATGCTATAATAAATATGCCCCCTCCTAACATTTACCAATTGCGTACGTTAGAGGGAAAAATATAAGATTTTTTTTGTTTTGTCACTTTCTTAGCTGATCAGATGTTACCCTTTATGTATCTTGTTAAAAAGGATGCTAATTTTGATTTAAATAATGATTGTAAATAGGCCTTTGAGAGTTTGAAAGAATACCTTGTAACTCCACCTATTTTATAGCCTACGATACCAAACCAACCTTTTATCCTTTATATCATTGCTTCTACCCATGGTCTTGATTCCATGTTGGCTCAACAAGATTACAATGGTAAATAGAATCCTATCTATTATATTATTCAAACACTCCTTGCGAGACTCATTACTCCACAATTGAAAAGAAATGTCTGGCTCTTGTATTCGCTACTAGTAAGTTGCAACATTACTTCCTTAACGTTGAAATACAAGTGATGGAAAAGTTTGATCCTCTAAGATATATCTTCAATAAAATAGATCTTTCGAGACATCTTACTAAATGGGTCATGTTGTTACTCACCAATGAATCTTTCCCTAATGATAGTGTGTTTACTATAGACCTTCCTACATGGTAATTGTACTTTGATGGATCCAAGTGTAGAAAAGGCTTCAGTGTTGGAGTTATCTTTATTCCACCTATTGGTAAGCCCATTCCCTTATCCTATCATCTCAATTTTCTATATACGAATAACACAACTAAGTATGAAGTGTTAATCATGGGATTACATGCTATTCTCATCTTGGGGGTTAAAGATATTAAGATCTTTGGTGATTCACAATTAATGATTAAAAAAATAAACAATCTTTATCAAACCAAACATGATCAAATTTCACTATATAAGAACTCATTCTCAATATATTAGATAAATTTGACTCCTTTACCATTGATAACATCCCTCACAAAGACAATCACCATGCGGATGCCATGGCTAGTGAAACCTATCTTATATCTCCTGTAGACCCTTCTAAACAAATAATCTTTACCATTCATCCTATTATGAAACCTTCCATAAATAATCAACCTATTGATATTTGTCCTACTTTTCCAAATAATCAATGTGAATGTAATGATACCATCTATAATTATCTAAAAGATGGTACCATTCCTGAAACCATAACTAGAAATACCAGCCTTCACCTCAAAACATTAGCCACTAAGTATATCATCCTTGCTAACACATTGTACATAAGATCCTTTGATGGAATTCTTCTGTGATGCCTCAAGGATGATGAAACTCATGTTTCCCTTGAACAAGCCCATTCTAGTACTTGTGGAGGACATTTTGGTGGAAAAACCTTAGCGAAAAACTCCTTCACATGGGATATTACTAGAAAAACATGGAAAAATATTTCTATACATATGTTAAGTGATGTCATCAGCTCCAGGAACATATTCATTTGATCCACGCTCTTGCTTCAGAGATTCATGTGCAAATACCTATCTAGTCATTCTCTGTGTGGGGTTTGGAACTAATTGGAAAAATCTCCTCACCTTCTTCTAATGGACATATGTTCATTATTATTGCTATGGATTATTTCACCAAATGGGTCGAAGCCATTCCCCTCTGATCCACAATTGTTGAGATGATATGTCATTTCTTTTTGGAACACATTATCGCTCACTTTGGCCTTCCTTCTGCATTAGTCTTGGATAATGGTACTCCCTTTAAGAACAACGATGTGAATAAGTTGCTTGAGAGCTTCCATATATAACATCAATTTTCAACACCTTACTACTCTCAATCTAATGGTCAAGCCTAAAGTACTAATAAAATCCTAGAGCAAATCCTTAAGAAGACTGTCAATCAAAACCAAAAATATTGGCATACACATTTGCAATATGCACTATGGGCATATCACACAAGTGTTTGTTCATACCCCTTTTAAAAATTTTATGGCACCAAGGCTATCCTCCCTTTGGAGTTAGAAATCCCCATGTTGAGGATTTCTCTCCAAATTATCATTGATAATGACACTTATGAAGAACAATGTCTACACCAACTTGAAATGCTTGATGAAAAATGCATAAACACTCTTGAGAATCTTCAAGCTTATGCTAAATAGTTGAAACACAAACACAATGTTGGTTTCATTCATCAAACCTTTAACAAAGGTAATTTTGTTTTATATGAAAATCAACTCAACACCACCGCTGATTACACTATCAAAAGTAAATTCAGTCCTAATTGGTTAGGCCCCTATGTGGTTGATTAAAGTTATGGATCCGGTGGTTATACCTTAACTGAGCGCAATGACACTCTTAAATATCTCATCAATGCCACACATTTATGTCGATATTATGTCTAATCCCCTCTTGAATGGTATGAATTATAAACCAATGTTGTTAAAGCTATTGGATTCTATCCTATTGGCTCTCTCATTGCTTTGTTCCTCACACATATCATGCTTTTCTCCCAAACAAAAATGTGGTTATTAATTCATTTTTTATAATTACTTTAGATTTCATACTATTCAACTATTCTCCTTTTGCATGTGTTATGCTACTTTAAAATTCTAAGTGCATAACATACTTAATATTTATGTTTTTTAAATTTAATCACATACATTCTATTAAATTATGTTGTCATTAATTGAATACTTTATCAAAGACTATTTAATTAATTATATTGTAATTTAACATCCACACAAATAAATTACACCATCTAAAATACAAATTCATATATCAAAATTATTTTGTACATATAATCATAATATACAGTGTCACTAAGGACTATGATTACCAAAACCCTTAGTATCTGGTACCAGTGCTACATCAGTATTAGGGCATCAAGAGATAGTCGTGTGTGATCGTGACCATGATCCATCGACTCTAAGCATGAACTGCAAACCTCCCATCCACACAAGTGCCAATTGATGCTCACCTACTATCTAGTCCCTCTCTTCCCGAAATTGTGCCACCTCTCTCTCTAGTCTCTCAACCTCTGTTGGGGGTTGTGATGGTTGCACCTATGGTACAACTCTCACTCAATGGACCTACCTCCTCAGGTCCTCATAGGCTTCCCGCAATCTCATGAAGGGTCTGAGGGTCTCTATCTCTCACTCCATAATTAGTGGGGGCATGTAGTCAGTATCCATCTTGTCTTGATTGAACATCACCGACACTATCTTTGTGGTTGCCTAATATAGGAACTCTCGCCAATTCTCAACAAGCCTTAAAAATCACATAATAGTCTAATCAATAGCACACCATCATATACATATATATGCATTAAATCACACATCAAATACATCTCTCAAAATTAACTATCATCACCTATATCTCTGGAAGAATGTGGAATGTACACCCCATCCTATGTAGGGGGCATAAACGATATGCTCACCTATAGTGCTCGTGAATAGAGTAGCATTGCTAGCTCTATCCACCCTACGACTCTATCATCATGTACGGGACCATCAAGTTATTATTGCATGTCTGCCCGATACACTCGAAAGGACCATCCCCTTTGTGGTCGCACCCACTCTCCCCGAATAGGGACTCGAAGAATGCGATGGACATCCCTAATGTAATGGTCATCTCGCCCATCAGTAGATGAAAAGAGTATGTATCATCATTCCACCTCTCATATAATTCCATCAACATAACATCATGATAGCTCATGAGTGCCATGAGATATGCCCAATAAATCCCCACTGCCTACATATGCTCCACCTCCACTGCTGATAGGGTTGGAGCAAAGTTTCTCAGGAAACTTAGTTGTCTCCCACCTAAATGTTGTCGAGAACGAGTGGGTACCTATACAAATTATCACAATATGCTATCTAAATAATTTAATTTCTTCAATTTACTCTAATTCATTAGACAAATGTGTGGATGTTGTGTAGGCACGTAAAATTTACATGCACCTAATCCAGAATCACTAATTTCATTTTGTCCTTAATTATCCCTCTCCTAACCATTTTAATCAAATAATCTTTATCTGATTAAAATTAACCATATTTCATCTTTTAATTGAATAAACCAATCTTTATTTAATTAAGTTTCCATATTCATCTTTTTAATTAAATAAATCTATTTTATTTAATTAATCTTCTAAATTCATCTCTGTAATTAAACAAATCAATTTTTGTTTTAATATCCTAAAGTTATTTCATTTAATTAAATAAATCCAAATATTTAATTATATCTCTAAAGTCCTTTATCTTCTCATTTAATTTAAATAAATCCAAATATTTAAGTTGAATGTCACAATCAACTAACCTCCATTAAAAGTAATCAAATCATGATTAAATCTAATCAAAACCCATCACATCCTCTAGCTTTTGCAACTTGCACAAGAAAATAATTTAATTGATTTATTAAATCCTTTATTTTACCTCAACATGGCATCAAAAGGGAATATTCCTCCAAATTTGAAAATCCCTACAAATGGGATTTTTCCTTCCAAAAAAGCATTTAAATCCTCTCTTACATGTCTCCAACTTGGCATTTAAGACTCTTTTTTCTCCCTCCAACAAGCCAACTTTCAAATTTCAAATCCACCTAATAGCATTTATCATGCAGAAATGACCATAATGTGCCGACCCTTAATCCTCTCACATCTTGACAAGTGGAATTTGGCCATTGGTTGAAGATTAGTCCCACATTGCTTCATTTTTCTCATTCCTCCATCTTGTATTTCTATAAATTCAAGGCATTCTTCCTTCATTCTCATCCACAATTCGAGCATTCTTATTATAGGCATTTGGAGTTCATATTTGGTTTATCATCATCTTGAAGCATATCAAGGGTTGGGAAAGGGATCCTTTTCATATGAAAGGTGAACCAATCCACTATGGGATAGGTATGCACCATATTTTTCATGCTCTCAATTAGTTTATTTTGTTACTTTGTTTGCAATATGAAACATGTTGGATTATTTCATAGGAATACTACTTTGTTTGCTTGTTTCAAAATTACGTCATGCTAATGTGTGTGGTATAGTTAAGCTTGCATATTTTTGTGGTGTTTACATCTAGTGCTAGAAGGATATTTTGCTTCTCTTAAAGGCATTAAAATTTTAGTATATTTATTGATGCTTACTATATGGTTTGCTAGTAAAGCATGTGAAGGCATACATATGTAGATGTATCATTGCAAAGAAAGCTCAAGAGTTGAAATATCTAGTGTGAATGAAGATGGAGTCATCATTTCATGTGGCAGATTTTAATGGGATAATATTGTGATTTTAATTATCTTTGTATACACCTAGAATTGGTTTGGAGAATCAGATTAATTAAATATGATTTATTTGATTAATTATCCTAAATTCCTCTATTATTGAATAAATAGAAATATTTATTTATATAGTTCACATTTAAATTCTTCTAATTCTGCCATTATTTCATCTTAATTAAATAAATAAAAAAAAATACTTTGTTTTATTTAATTATCATTTACCCTATTTTATTCAATCACATCTATCTAAATAAATTAAATAACGGTTAAACACTTTATTGTTTAATTATCATTCCCTTCTATTTAATTTAATAAACAAATTCTATAGTTTGTTATATTAAATTATTTATCCCTCTTTTGCTAATTTAAATAAGTCAAAATATTTAAATAAAAGCATCTAGAATATTCCTCTATATTTCCTCAAAACCAAATTAGATATCATATGTCTAATTTATGTCAAAATTATGTCTAAATTATGTCAAAATTATGTCTAAATTAATTGATTCAATCTTCACATGAAGATTTGGAGACAAATTGGAGACAAATTGGAAATCCATCTCTCAATCCTCTTCCATCAATCCTTCCTATTTTCTTGCCTGGTGTTTTCATGGGAAGGGAAAATTCCCAAAATCTTCTCAATCTCCTCCATCTCTCACCATTCAATTCTCCAGATTGAATCCAAGCCTCTACTTTGCTGCCCCTGTGCAAAGCTGCTATAGGGAAATCTGTAAATACAACTTCATTCAACAAAGAAAGGATCTAGAATATTCAAGTTTGCGCAATCTGACTCTGCAGGAAAGTATCAAGCAATAAAAGCATCAAGCATCAAATCATCAAGAAATTTAGCATCATATCATTTTAGATTTCATATCATGGCTGCACCCTGTAGCTTCATCCATAGTTTTTCATGTCAATTCATGTTACAGTAGTTATTTTATCATCTAGATATTATCATATAGCCTCACATCATTTCATTCAACATCATTATGTTCTTTAGATTATCATTTTAAGAGTCACAGTGTTTCATTAAATTTGAGAGCACTATAGCTTAATAAATCTTTAAAGGTAGGAGACAATGAGATGCTTTAAGTAGATTTCTTGCTTTAGATTAGTTTCTTTGCTAAATATTTGATACAATTTTTCATTAAGAAGTGTATTTACCCTTATTTACTTATTCAAACTTACAATTTGGCACCCAATGTGGGGCATTAACCCCACATTTTTACAATTTTTTTCAAAAGTGTCATGCAGGTCTTCGACGGGTTCAAATTAGCATGATCGAGAATTTTTCTTATGCTTCTGTCAAAAAATATAGCACATTTATGGAAAAATATGGAACTTTTGTGCTATGTTTCAATGCTTCTCTAAAAACTATAGCACATCTGTGAACTATTTTAGCACTTTTGGGAAGGACACTATAGAGCTTCCATGAACTGTTTGAGCGCATGGGCCACCCATCTCTAGTATAGCTAATTTTTTGCTTCTGTGGAAAACTTTGGGGCTTTCAAGCTCTGTTTCAGTGCTTTCGATTATAGCGCATTTGGTAAAAACTATAGTGCTTCCATTTATTGTTTTAGCACTTCTGTAAGTTTTTATCTTGATATGATGCGACCATGGCCAAAATTTTATTTTGATCCATTTGGACTAAAATGAATCAATCCTAGGATAGTAACATGGTTTAAAATTTATCAATCCTAGGGTAGCCATTTGGTTGAAAATTTATCAATCCTAGGATAAACATCACATCTTTTGCTATATTAGTTGAAACATGGACACCATGACTTTTGTGAAGAAAAATCTTCACATAGATTAGCAAAATTTATCTTTTGGGCTTAAAACAAATCATTTATCTGTTGTACTTGTGTGGTGAATAGGCTTATGCTCTCCCCTTAACTGGGTGATCAAAGTTCTAGACTCATCCTATATTTTCATGCAATTTTATGCTTTATTAAAACCTTTAGAAGGCCTGCCATAATGGGAAAAAGTACTCACCCTATAGGAACGACCTAAGTGGGAACACCTAAAGCCAAGGATTCTAACCCACTCTAAAGAAATGTGATTTGTTGATGAAAGTCCAAATTGATGGTAGTGTGCAAGATAACCATCCCTAAAATCTTTGTTCTAAAGATTGGTAGGTCTCTTGAGGGAGTTTATCATTTTCCGCACCGCAAAGAAACCCTATCTAAGAACCATAACATAGTATCCAACAAAGTCAGTAATAAGACATTGTTATACTCACAGTGCAAGGGGAGGGAAGAATATTCCCCCAAAACACTCACCATATAACTGCCAATGACCATTTTCTCAAGGGACGAGAAATCCAACCTTGAGTACGCACCTAGAAATGAAGAAAAAATGGGCACCCTCTAGGGGGTGACACCACTATGTGAGTCAACACAATTTTAAGATGTGGGTTGTTGAGTATAATGATAACCTTTTTGACTTTAAGAATGAGGTTGTCTGAAAGTATATATTTGTTAAAACAAACTAGTGAAAATCAATAAGGACCATTCATGGTTCTTGAATATACACTATCTTTTTAGATTCTTGGACTAAAATAATTATTCTACAAATTGCTTGTTGTGTTTTGAAAATCATTATAACTCAGATAACATATCATTCAGAAAACCACAAATCAAATCAGGTTAGAAAAATTCATGATTTGAGAGTGGAAATCAACAAAGTTTGTCAAGAAAAACATAAAATTCAAGAAAACCAAGAGATCACTTGGTTACCGAAATATTTTGAGAAAAAGGTGTTTCTAATATCAAAGTCAAAAAATCTTGCTACAAAACAGAACCTTCATTCATAGGTATAATGATTTCGCTAGAGGTTATACTACTGATTATGCCATAAAACCTCTTTATTCTTGAGACTTCTTTCAAAGGAGAGCCCTCACACAATATCATAATCATAGTCAACCCATACGTTAGTCCTACATCCCACAAGTGATGATAGAATACTGCACAAGGCCAAATCAAGTTTTGCAATAAGGAGTCTTAACCATCCACCTTCCATTTTAATGCTTTCGAGATCCGTTTTAGCACTTTAGGACTCTATTTTAGCACTTCTAAGCATTGCTTCAGTGCTTCCAAGCATAATTTTACCGCTTCCAAGAACTGTTTTAGCGCTTCCACAAAATAACATTAGCGAGTACTATTCTAGCGCTTATGGGCACTGATTTAGCGCTTCCACAAAATAGAATATTTGAGCACTAATTCAGCGCTTACGGGCACTAGTTTAGCACATCTACAAAAATAACACTTCCATCATCTGTATCAATGATTTTAAACTCTGCTTTAGCGCTTCCACTAAAATAGCGCTCCCAAGTCCTGTTTTAGTGCTTCTGAACTCTGTTTTAGCACTTTCAAAATAGAGAGTTTCAAAACATATCAATCAATTTGATTGTCATCTAAAGATGAATTTTTTGTTGAAATAGAAGTATCTTTTTAACATAAACACTATCTAAAAACCAAAATCAGATAGGTTCCTACAAGTTACCACTCTTTTTCAACTAAAACACAGATCTTGCAAATCATAAAGTGTCAAATCAAAATAAAATCTTGATTATTAAGCCAAAGTTTCATCATCAGGATATTATCATCCTATTTATCACAAAACGAGGCATACCAATCAGCTTTTTAACCCAGTCTTATCAATAGGATATATCATCCTATTTGGCTTTGTTAAAAATTCACTTGACATTTTTACAACATAGAAGATAAAAGTTTGGTAGGAAAAGAAAAACAATTTTATGCCAATGTTCACCAAGTTACAAAAACAGAGGCTCTTAGAAAAGGAACTTGAAACGTCAAATATAATGGCAGAAGAAAATCCCTAGAATAGTCTACATCAAAGTGACAAAAACTAAATATCTCTAGAATACATACAAACAACCCAATAGGATCCAAAATTCCATAAATTCATGGAAAATTTCTTAGAGTAGGACATGGAGAAATACCTCTTAATGTTGGTTGAATCAGGTACTAAGCTTCCCAAAGACTATGATGTAGATCACTTAAAAGAAGCACCTAGAATAGGTGGAACCAAAATACCACCAAAAACCCAAGGTGTAGATCCAATTGTTGCCTTAACAAACCAAATGCAGAAATTCCAACAACAACTATAAGACATAAAAAAAGGAAACACAAAAAGATACACATTATAGGACATTTGTCCTTATCCTTTTGAATCAATAGTGGACATGATACCTTTCCCTCAACACTCTGAATTCCTAAAGTATGAAAAATACAATGGAAAGATAGATCCGATTGATCATATTTGGGAATTCAAGACCATGAGCCTAGAGGTTGCGCAAGATGAAACTTACTTGATGAGGTTATTCTCAAGAAGCTTGGGAGGTTCGCGTATGGAATGGTTTTCCAAATTACAACCACGGATACATACTTTTGAAAAACTTGTCAACAGGTTCATATCCTAGTATTCTTTTAACATCCAACACGATGTCATGATAAAGGATCTATATAACATGAAATAAAACAAAGGGGAGACAATCTTGTCCTTTTTACAAAGATGGCGATGACTATTCACTAGATATCCTTTCTCCATTCTTGAGAAAGAGGAAATGGAGTTATTCATAGACAATTTAATGGATGATATGAGTTATAGACTTGAATTACAATGTCATCCTATGCTTGAAAAGGTGGTAGAAAATGGCCTTAAGATTGAGGAAGCGTTGGTCAAAAGAGGGGTTATTAAATATTACAAAGAAAAATCAAATAACACAAACTCCTCAAATCAATACCCCAACAATAACAAACCAAAATCCTGGCAAAAGAACAGAAATACGGGGACAAACGAAATGACAAATGATTTACAAAATGCCAAATCAGTTTTCAACTTGCAACATATACTTCAAAAATAAACCAAAAAAATGATCAAATAATGAAGTCAAATGTCATTCAAAATAATGAAATCACAAAACCGCAAATGTACCAAAAATCATCAAACTGGCATAGGTTCACACCTTTAGGCCAATCTTTGGAATCAAGGATGAAGGAACTAGTTGCAAGTGGTCTTATCACTACAGGGGAAGCAAGATTCTAGGATCCAAAGGTCAAACCACCATGGTGGAATGATGTAGATTATTGAAAATTCCACAACAATAAAGGCCATAAGACTAATGATTTCATGGAGTTAAAACACACAGTTCAAGATCTGAGCAACAATAACAAGGTATATGTAGAGGGTACATCATCTTCCAATTCCTCAGGGTTTAGCCACTATATTTGCCCGAATGTGAAGATTTAGTTAAAAATAATAATTTTAGTGTCCAATTTGGCCAAAAATTGTAAACCACTATTGTGGGATCACCCATGGATACCATGAGTTTTGTGAAGCAAAATATTCACATAGATTAGAAAAAATTATATTTTGGGCTTAAAAAAACTCATTTATTTGTTGTGCTTGTGTGGTGAATAGGCTTATGCTCTCTCTTTAACTGGGTGATCAAAGTTCCAGACTCATCCTATATTTTCATGCAATTTTATGCTTTATTAAAACCTTTAGAAAGCCCGTCGTAATGGGAAAAAGTACTCACCCTACAGGAACGACCTAAGTGGGAACACCTAAAGCAAAGGATTCTAACCCACTCTAAACAAATGCGAGTTGTTGATGAAAGTACAACTCAATGGTAGTGTGTAAGATAACCATCCCTAAAATATTTGTTCTAAAGATTGGGAGGTCTCTTGAGGGAGTTTATCATTTTCCGCACTACAAGGAAATCCTATCTAAGAACCATAACATAGTATCCAGCCGAGTTAGTAACTAGAAATTGTTATACTCATAGTGCAAGGGGAGGGAAGAACCTTCCCCCAAGACACTCACCATATAATTTCCAATGACCATTTTCTCAAGGGACAAGAAATCCAACCTTGATTATGCACCTAGAAATGCCAAAAAAATAGGTGCCCTCTAGGGGTGTGACACAACTGTGTGAGTCAACACAATCTTAAGATGTGGTTGTTGGGTATAAAGATAACCTTTTTGACTTTAAGAGTGAGGTTGTTTGAAAGTATATATTTGTTAAAGAAAACCATTGAAAATCAATAAGGACCATTCGTGTTTCTTGAATCTACACTATCTTTTTAGATTCTTGGACTAAAACAATTATTCTACAAATTGCTTGCTATGTTTTGAAAATTATTATAACTAAGATAACATATCATTTAGAAAACCACAAATCCAATGAGGTTAGAAAAATTCATGATTCGAGAGTGGAAATCAACAAAATTTGTCAAGAAAAACATCAAAGTCAAGAAACCCAAGAGATCACTTGGTTACCAAAATATTTTGAGAAAAAGGTGTTTCTTATATTAAAGTCAAAAAATCTTGCTGCAACACAGAACCTTCATTCATAGGTATAACGATTTTGCTAGAGGTTATACTATTGATTATGCCATAGAACCTCTTTATTGATGAGACTTATTTCAAAGGAGAGCCCTCACACAATATCATAATCATAGTCAACCCATACGTCTGTCCTACATCCCACAAGCGATGATAGAATACTGCACAAGGCCAAATAAGGTTTTGCAATAAAGAGTCTTAACCATCCACCTTTCATTTTAATGCTTTGGAGATCTGTTTTAGTGCTTTGGGACTCTGTTTTAGCACTTCTAAGCATTGTTTCAGTGCTTCCAAGCACAGTTTTAGCACTTCCAAGAACTATTTTAGTGCTTCCAAAAAATAACATTTTCGAGCACTATTTTAGCACTTATGGGCATTGATTTAGCGCTTCCACAAAATAGCACTTTTGAGCATTGTTTCAGCGCTTACAGGCACTATTTTAGCACATCCACAAAAATAATGCTTCCATCATCTGTTTCAACACTTTTAAACTTTGTTTTAATGCTTCCACTAAAATAGTGCTCCCAAGTCCTGTTTTAGACCTTCTAAACTCTGTTTTAGCACTTTCAAAATAGAGAGTTTCAAAACATATCAGTTAGTTTGATTGTCATCTAAACATGGATTTTTTGTCAAAATAAAAGTATATTTTTAACAGAAACACTGTCTAAAAACCAAAATCAGATAGGTTCCTACAAGTTACCAGTATTTTTCAATTAAAACACAAATCTTGCAAATCATAAAGTATCAAATCAAAATAAAATCTCAATTATTAAGCCAAAGTTTCATCATTGGGATATTATCATCCTATTTATCACAAAATGAGGCATACTAATAATCTTTTTAACCTAGTCTTATCAATAGGATATATCATCATATTTGACTTTGTTAAAAATTCACTTGACATTTTTCCAACATAGAGAAGATAAAAGTTTGGTAGGAAGAGAAAAACACTTGTATGCCAATCTTCACCAAGTTACAAAAACAGAGGCTCTTAGAAAAGGAACTTGAAACATCAAATATAATGGTAGAAGAAAATCCCCGGAATAGTCTACGTCAAAGTGACAAAAATGAAATAAATCCAAAAGACATACAAACAACCCAATAGGATCCAAAATTCCATAAACTCATGGAAAAGATCTTAGATCAAGACATGGAGAAATACATCTTAATGTTGGTTGAATTAGGTACTAAGCTTCCCAAAGACCTTGACATAGATCACTTAAAAGAAGCACCTGGAATAGGTGAAACCAAAATACCACCACACACACAAGGTGTAGATCCAGTTGTTGCCTTAAGAAACCAAATGCATAATTTACAACAACTATACGACATAAAAAAAGGAAACACAAAATATATGCATTACATGACATTTCTCCTTATCCTTTTGACTCAACGGTGGACATGATACCTTTTCCTCGACACTGTGAATTCCTAAGGTATGAAAAATACAATGGAAAGACAGATCCAATCGATCATATCCAGGAATTCAACACCATGAGCCTCGAGTTTTCTCAAGAGGAAACTTAGCTGATGAGGTTATTCTCAAGAAGCTTGGGAGGTTCGTGTATGGAATGGTTTTCCAAATTACAACTAGGGATAGAAGATTTTGAAGAGCTTGTCAACAAGGTTCATATCCCAGTATTATTTTAACATCCAACATGATGTCATGATAAAGGATCTATATAACATGAAACAAAAAAATGGGGAGACATTCTTGTCCCTTTTACAAAAATGGCAACGACTATTCACTAGATATCCTTTCTCTATTCATGAGGAAGAGGAAATGGAGTTGTTCATAGACAATTTAATGGATGAGATGAGTTATAGACTTGAATTACAATGTCCTCCTATGCTTGAAAAGGTGGTAGAAAATGGCCTTAAGATTGAGGAAGCGTCGGTCAAAAGAGGAGTTATTAAACATTACAATGAAAAATCAAATAACACAGACTCCTCAAATCAATACCCTAACAATAACAAACCAAAATTCTAGCAAAAGAACATAAATATTGGGACAAACGAAATGCCAAATGATTTACAAAATTCCAAACCATTTTTCAACTTGACAACATCTACTTCAAAAACAAACCGAAATAATGATCAAATCATGAAGTCAAATTTCATTCAAAACAATGAAATCATAAAACTGCAAATGTACCAAAAATCATCAAACCGGCATAGGTTCATACCTTTAGGCCAATCTTTGGAATCAATGATGAAGGAACTAGTTGCAAGCAGTCTTATCACTACACGAGAAGCAATATTATAGGATCCAAAGGTCAAACCACCATGGTGGAATGATTTAGATTATTGCAACTTCCACAACAATAAAGGCCATGAGACTAATGATTGCATGGAGCTAAAACACACAGTTCAAGATCTGAGGAACAATAACAAGGTATATGTAGAGGGACACCTAAACAACAATGATCATACAACCTTCAAGGACCCTTTACCAAACTATGAAAAATGAGTATCATCCTCTATGAACAACAAAGGTAAAAATATCAATCATGTCTATGATACCACGATCCTTTGTCTTATCGAAGTAGCAAATGATAATACCGTTGGTCATCACATGGAAAAAAAAACCAATGATATTTCCCCATTGGATTTTCTCGCAAGCATACAAGTCTCTAAAAATCAAATAAACATTTTAAAAATTAGAGAACGACAAGACTATCAACCAGTAAATGTAATGACAAGGGGACAATCCAAGGTAGTCTTAAAGGGAGTTTCACCTAAAAACACAACTCCACCTCCATCTCAATACAACATTGTCGACCAGCTTCAAAAAATTCCAATGCAGATATCAATACTGGAACTCCTTGAACTATCACCATCACATAAGGAAGTTCTAGAACAAGCATTAGTTTCCACCATAATACCTAAAAATATAGATGTTTTCCAATTGTAGGCTATGGTGGGATATTTGACTACACCCCATTGTCTATCATTCTTTGAAGAAGATGATGTGTTGCTCAACCACACCCATAATACCACACTCCATATTGAAGTTTTGATCCACAATCATTGTGTCAAAAGAGTCTTAATAGATGGGGGAGTTGGTTTGAACATATGCACTCTAAAGTTAATCCATTCACTAGGGTATTCAGATAGTGCTATTGATGCCTAAAGGAAAATGACAATAAAGGCATATGATGAGGAAGAGAGATCTTCTAAGGGACTGATTGTGCTACCCATTCAAGTGGGACCAATGATGAAAAACATAGCATGCCAGGTATTGGAGAATGGGTTAACTTACAACATACTCTTAGGACACCCATGGATTCATGAAATGCAGATAGTACCTTCCACATATCATCAATGCTTAAAATTCCCAGTAAATGGATAGGAGGTGACTATATCACCAAATTATAATCATCCTCAACATTGTGACACACTCAAAATATCTCAAGACACCTTTGTGCCTCACAATAGGGAAGCATGTAGTTCAAATTCATCAAACAAAGAAAAACCTCCAAATATTACCACCAAGTGAGTTGAGAAAAAGGATAAATCAAGAGATGAAAGTATTGTTGAAACTAAATTAATAGACAATCAAGATCTTCAAAAATATTTATCACAAAAACTCCAAGAATAGGTCTAGCTGTCAGACAGGGGAATGGGACAATATTCTATTGAGAAAGCTCTTAATATCTCACAAATCATGCCATCTCCAAAGACATATGGCCAACCATCAAAGTTCAAACAATAAACATCACTACCTTCCACAGTTCTAGAAGAAATATTTGTGAAAGACGGTACTATAGAGGATGAATCAAATGAAAAATCTATCCTCGATTGGTTATACAAAGATGGAGAAACATAGACATCAACAAACATCAACATCAACACAAGTAAGTATGGAAAAGGGAAGGCTATTTTAGAAAAAAATGGGTTATGAAGGACAAGGACCTATTGGAAAAAGGAAGGAAGGCATTGTAGAACCTATTCAGCCTCTTACTCTTCATTCAAAAGATAAGATAGGAATGGGATACTCAAAAGAAGAAAAACAAGAAATGAAAAAGAAGGCTATTGAAAGAATCTTTCAGGTTAGAGATAGCTCTGAAATGGAATCAAATGAAGATGAATGGGATCTATGTTTTGATGTAGGGTAGAAGCAAAAAGATGAGTCCATGAAACGTGGAAGTTTTTGGCTTAGGCAAAAAAAATGAAATCCGCTTGCAAAAAATGGGATCTCATTTTTAATAAACGGGATCCCGCTTTTTTAAAAATGGGATCCCGTTTCAATAATTTTTTTTTTGAATTTAGAAACGGATCCTTTTCAAAATGGATGATTTTAAAAAGCGATCCGGATTTTGATCCCGCTTTTAAAATACGGGATCCCGTTTCCCATATTTAAAAAAATGGGATCCCGTTTCTTAAATTCTTAAAAAATATATTTTTTTATGATTTTAAGAAATGGGATCCTACTTTTTAAAATACGGGATCCTGTTTTGAAACGGGATCTCGTTTCTTAAAATCATAAAAAAAAATAAAAATTATGGAACGGGATCCCGTTTTTTAAAATTTTATTTTTTGGTCGGGTTTTTGCTTTGTTTTTCGGTTCGGGAAAAGGCTTGGGGACCCGAACCTATGCTTTGGACCTAGTTTGACCTGCAAGTTGAAGGTCCTAGTAATGTCACAAAAAATACTAAGTTTGGGCATATGGCTGACGAGTTTTTTTGCAAAAAAATTCAACGAAATTAAAACCCATTTTAGATGAGACAATGTAGATTCCAAATATATAATTTTTTTTTACAATTGGATTATTTTTTCTATTTTTTAATTAATTTATGATGAAATTGGTCCATAAACTTTAAATATCAGTGTTTTTTACTATTTTAATAACTTTTGATCAACATAATATTTTGACAAATGGATTGCATAAGGGCAAAATTCAGACAATTCTTTTCAATTTAAAAAAAAAATGCAAAAAATGATAACTTTAGGTCATCTTATGTGTGTCGTATACGACGATTTTTCTAAACGACAAATATGTCTAATAAAAAATTAACCAAAAAATAAATATTTAATAAAAAATTACAAAAAAATATCCAGGGCATGCTTCAGTGAGTCACAAGTCTTTTCCCAAAAGAATTTAGAAAAATATGATAATTTAAGTCAAAATATGGATGTCATACACATGCATGGTATGGTAAAAAAAAATGACTTTTAAATAGTGGTTTTTACAAAAGCCTATTGAAACTCATTTTGTACAATGTGGGTATTGAAATAAATTACATATTTGGAAACTAGACTTTGAGTACTACATTTTATGATTAGTGACTTGTTTGAAGATTTCATCTCTAAGTGCTTCAAATTTTAAGGTCAAATGTGTCAAACTCTGAAAATCAGGGAAAACACTTCCACTTTTTGGCCAAAAAGTGGACTCAACTTCTTGCCAGCACCCTGTATCTTACAAAGATTTCCAAATTGATGTCATAAAACAATATGCACCTACACCTAAGGAGGGGCAAAGCTCCGGGTCTAGACCATTCGAATTAGGATCACAACATATCGATGACCCAAAAAAGGTAAAGGAAATAATGGAAATTCCACCACCTAGAAACATTAGTCAACTAAGGTCGCTACAGGGAAGGCTACAATCAATCAGGAGATTTATCTCCCAGCCAACAAACAAAAGTCACCCATTCAATCATCTATTGCATAAAAATATTGTATTCAAATGGGATCAAGGGTGTGAAACAACCGTCAACCAAATAAAGAAATATCTAATGTCACTGTCTATTCTCATGCCTCCTATAGAAGGAAGACCTTTAATACTGTACATTGCAACAACAAATATTTCTCTAGGAGCACTATTGGTACAAGAAAATTATGAAGGGAGGGAACAAGCCATTTACTACATCAGTAGAACTTTGAATGACTATGAAATAAACAAAAAATTCATTGAGAAATCTTGTTTGGAAGTGGTATTTGCTACCCAACAATTACAACATTTCATGTTGACTCACACAATTAGGCTTATTGCAAAAATCAACCCTTCAAAATATCTACTCAATAAGGCTTCCTTAATAGATAGACTGACCAAATGGCTCATGATTTTAAGTGAGTTTGATATTTAGTATGTGGAAAGAAGAGCCATCAAAGATCAAGCAATCACTGAACAATTGGTTGAAGCTCCTTTACCAGATGATCGACCTATGACAATGGAATTTACTGATGTCGACATTCTTATAGTGACACTACAACAATGGATACTATACTTTGATGGATCATATTTAGAAAGAGTATCTAGAGTAATGATCTTTTTCATCACACCCCAAGGGCACACCATTCCAAAATATTATAGACTAATGTTCCAATGTACCAATAATGTGGCAAAGTATGAGGCATTAATAATTGGGTTCAAAGTCACAATTGAATGGAAAATCACAGAGTTAAAAGTATATGGGAATTCTCAGCTATTCATTTATCAAGTAAATGATGAATATTAGATGAAATATGAAACGTTGATGCCCTATAAGCAGCTAATAGATGATCTAAAACAAAAATTTGTCAGTATTAAATTTGATCAAATTCCACGGGTAGAGAACAAAGTGATAGATGCTATGGTGACAATTGCTTCACTCCTACAATTGCCAAAGAAACATGGTCATTATGAGTTTATGGTAGAAGTATCTAATCCTTCTCATAATAGTTCAAAATCCACTACCATATTCCATTTAGATACTATTGAACCCTCCATCTATGAGAAAAATTATGCATACCTTAAAGACAACATCCTCCCTCCTGATCTTTCCAAGAACCATCAATGCAACTTCATATGCCAATCCTCCTGACATATTTTAATTGACGACATCCTTTATCATCGAGGTCTAGAAGGTACTCTTCTTCGATGTTTAGAACATAATGAATCTGAGACAACCTTGCATGAGATTCATGAAGTTATTTGTGGCACTCATTCTAGTGGGATAACTCTAGCAAAGAAACTCCCCCATTTAGGATATTACTAGCCATGCATGGAGAAAGATCTTATCAGTTTGTAAAGAAGTGCCAAAAGTGTCAGATTCATAGTAATTTTGTCCACACACAAGCTCAAGAGTTACATCCTTTCATATCAACATGGCCTTTTTTTCAATGGGGACTAGATTTTGAAGGAAATATAAATCCATCTTCATCCAATGGACACAAGTTAATAATCACAATGACATAATACTTTACAAAATGGATAGGAGTAGTTCCTCTCGCAACTATCACTAGAAAATAGATCTCGTCATTCATATTGAATTACATAATCTGTCGGTATGGAATACTTCAATCTATTATCACTGATAATGGACGACCATTCAAAAAACAAGATTTCCAGTAATTGTGTGATAAATTTCATATCCAACATCATTTCTCAACACTGTATTATCCTCAAGGAAATGGCCAAGTAGAGGCCTCTAACAAGAAAATTCTGAAAATACTCAAGAAAATGATTAACGATGTTGGATGTGATCGACATGTTCAAATTAATTCGACACTATGGGCCTACAAAACCAACGTTAGGACACCAACATGAGATATACCATATGCTTTGGTATATGGATCAGATGCCATACTACCCATTGAATTAGAGATTCCATCACTCTGTGTATCACTCAAATGAATCATTTTAGATGAGGACTATAGAGTATCCAGGCTTCAAGAACTAGAACTATTGGATGAGCATCATCAACAAGTTGTCAACCATCTAAAAACTTACCAACAAAGGATGTCAAGGAGCTACAATCATAGGGTAAAGCCTAGAATATTTCAGGTTGGGGATTTGGTCTTAAAAGAGAACCCAAGAAATCAGTAGGACAGAGAAAAGAAAGGGAAGTTTGAACCTAATTATCTAGGTCCCTATGTCATCACATTAGTTTATGGATCATCCACTTATCAGCAATCAACATCTGAAGGGGATTTATTTGATGAACCTCTAAATAGTATCCATCTCAGAAGATACTACACTTGAATCACCTAGTGCATGGGTTAAACTACTGTAAAATGGTTTCCTTGATGAAACCTGGCAAACAAATGTCTTGGTAAGATAAAATACAATAAAATACAAGAATGAAAAAAATGAGAAAAGAGAAAATACAAAACAAAAGTGCAATCAAATCATATGGTGAAAACCTGGAAACATACATCATATGTGATTCTAAACTAGATTTTCCATCTATTTGATACATATAAGGATCATTTAGTCTTGCCATCATTACATCCATTATAATTTCATTTCACATAGTCATGTCTCACTCTAGCTTGAGGACAACATCTAGATCTCATTAGGGGCAACAAAACATCAACTTAGGCAAAATGGGAAAACAATGGTATCATCGAAGTGTAAACATCAATCACCATTGGAACAAATAAAACATCCATATCATATCAAAATCCAAAAAACAAGTTCAAACTCAATCTCAAAAAAAGGGAAAAAAAGTATGAGTCTATGTCAGTCGAACTATGTGGTCTCCGTGTGTGTAACGTAGGCAAGGCTAATCTTTGATCAGCCCCTGAGACCCCTAGGATAGGTCTTTAGTTTAGGTTCAGTCCAAAATATTAGAAAATCATGAAACATAATAAAATCAGGATGAATGATCTAATCTGAATAAAGGTTGCAATAATTTAAGCAAAAGTTAACTAGTTGTACTTTGATCTTTGTTATCATTTCTTTGGAGCAACTCAATGATGTATTGAACTAGAGAAGCAAGGAAGGAGAATGGTATTTTATTTGTCTGATGTTTGTGAATTAGTCCTTATTATTATGTGAATTGTCGCGAGACGTGCTCTAAAAAGTATCACTAATGACATTCCAATTCACATAGGAAAATGATTGATTCTTGTTTGTTTACGCAAGAAATGCTTAGGTCATCTCGATTCAATTATACCTAGATGCTTGTGTTCACTTGCAATATCAAAAATCATGGAGGTCGTACTTAGGTAACATGGTCTAAATTATACAATTGATGCTTGTACTGACTTTCAACATTTTTAAAAGCTCTAAGATGTTACAAAGCACAATAAAATTATTGTTAAGATGCCAATGGTTGCATATGTATATTTGCATAGTTAAATTAGATTGCATTCATATTAGTTTTTCATTTACATTATAGATTTTCCACATTGACTTATGATATCTATACTGCCTTGCACCAGATGTGAAATCATGTCCCACATCTTTGGGAAGAACTCTAAAATCCTCCTATAATCATAACATATCATAAATCAATAATATTATCAATCAATCAACCTATCAATCTAATCAGCTCTAGTGAGACTTTGATCAAATCTTGTGAGAGACTATCATTGAACCTCACCTGTCATGAGGTCAATCATCAATCTATCATTGATCCTCACCTATCATGAGGTCAATCATCAATCTATAATTGATCTTGATCTATCATGAGGTCAATAATCAGTCTATCATTGATCCTCACCTATCATGAGGTCAATCATCAATCTATCATTGATCCTCTCCTATCATGAGGTCAATCATAAATCTATCATTGATCCTCACCTATCATGAGTTCAATCAATCAATCAATCAATCATTGAATCTCACCTATCAAGAGATCAATAATCTTTTAACCTATTAGGATCATCAATCAATATCGAATCAAAGGCTGACATGATAAAAAATCATCAAACATAAGGAGGCTTAATAAAAATTCATCCAGGGGCACTTTCTACATTCTTAATTGGGAGATAAATTTTTTCACCATCAAATCTTCATCAAATCATCGAAAAATCATTAAAAATTACAAAAAAATTGAAAAATACAAAAAATAAAAACAATTATTAATTTAGCTCTTAAGGGGACATATTATCATCAATCATCTAAAAATTAATATTTGGGGCATGTCTAGGGCATACTGAAATTTTTCGTCAATACTGGAAGAAAAAGCACAATTTTCCTTGAAGCAATGCGTAAACACATCACTTCAAAGAGGGGAAAAATGTATACACCTATAATTGGTCTTGAGAATTAGATTAATTAAATACGATTTATTTGATTAATTATCCTAAATTCCTCTACTATTGAATAAATAGAAATATTTATTTATATAGTTCACATTTAAATTCTTCTAATTCTGCCATTATTTCATCTTAAATTAAATAAATAAATAAAATACTTTTTTTAATTTAATTATCATTTCCCCTATTTTATTATATCACATCTATCTAAATAAATTAAATAAAGGTTAAACACTTTATTGTTTAATTATCATTCCCTTCTATTTAATTTAATAAACAAATTCTATAGTTTGTTTTATTAAATTATTTATCCCTCTTTTTCTAATTTAAATGAATCAAAATATTTAAATAAAAGCATAAAGAATATTCCTCTATATTTCCTCAAAACAAATTAGATATCATATGTCTAATTTATGTCAAAATTATGTCTAAATTAATTGATTCAATCTTCACAGGAAGATTTGGGGACAAATTGGAAATTCATATCTCAATCCTCTTCCATCGATCCTTCCTATCTTCTTGCCTGGTGTTTTCATGGGTAGGGACAATTCCCAAAATATTCTCAATCTCCTCCATCTCTCACCATTTAATTCTCCAGATTGAATCTGAGCCTCTACTTTGCTACCCCTGTGCAAAGATACTACCAGGAAATCTATAAATACAACTTCATTCAATAAAGAAAGGATCTAGAATGTCCAAGTTTGTGCAATCTTACTCTGCAGGAAAGTATCAAGAAATCAAAGCATCAAGCATCAAAGCAACAAGCAATTTAGCATCATAGAATTTTATATTTTATATCATGGCTGGACCCTATAGCTTCATCCATAGTTTTCACATCAATTCATGTTACAATAGTTCTTTTATCATCTAGATATTATCATATAGCCTCACATCATTTCATTCAACATCATTCCATTCTTTAGATTGTCATTTTAACAGTCATAGTGTTTAATTAAATCTGAGAGCACTGTAGCTTAATAAATCTTTAAAGATAGGAGACAATGAGACACTTTAAGTAGATTTCTTGCTTTAGATTAGTTTCTTTGCTAAATATTTGATACAAGGTTTCATTAAGAAGTGTATTTACCCTTGTTTACTTATTCATACTTAAAATTTGGCACCCACCATGGGGCATTAACCCCATATTTTACCATTTTTCTAAAACATGTCACACAAGTCTTTGGCGTGTTCAGATTAGTGCGATCGAGAATTTTTCTGGCACTTCTGTCAAAAAATCTAGCACATCCGTGGAAAACTATGACACTTTCGTGCTTTGTTTCAGCGCTTCCCTAAAAACTATAGCGCATCCGCAAACTATTTTAGTGCAAGGCCATGAACTATTTGAGCCCATTGGCCACCCATCTCTAGTATAGCTGATATTGCATTTATGTGGAAAAATTTGGTGCTTTCGAGCTCTGTTTCAGTGCTTTCAATTATAGCACATCTGGTAAAAACTATAATGCTTCCATTTACTGTTTTAGCGCTTCTATAATTTTTTATCTGGATCTGATGCGACCGTGGCCAAAATTTTATTTTGATCCATTTGGACTAAAATGAACCAATCCTAAGATAGTCACTTGGTTTAAAATTTATCAATCCTAGGGTAGCCATTTGGTTGAAAATTTATCAATCCTAGGATAGACATCACATCTTTTGCTATATTAGTTAAAAGGGACACCATGACTTTTTTGAAGCAAAATATTCACATAGATTAGAAAAAATCTTCTTTTGGGCTTAAAACAAAACATTTATCTATTGTGTTTGTGTGGTGAATAGGCTTATGCTCTCCCCTTAACCGGGTGATCAAAGTGCCAGACTCATCCTATATTTTCATGTAATTTTACGATTTATTAAAACCTTTAGAAGGGCTACCATAGTGGGAAAAATTACTCACTCTACGAGAAGGACCTAAGTGGGAATGCTTAAAGCCAAGGATTCCAACCCACTCTAAACAAATGCAAGTTGTTGATGAAATTCCAACTCGACGGTAGTGTGCAAGATAACCATCTCTAAAATCTTTGTTCTAAAGATTGGGAGGTCTCCTGAGGGAGTTTATCATTTGTCACACCACACGAAAACCCTATCTAAGAACCATAGCATAGTATCCAACCGAGTTAGTAAATAAACATTGTAATACTCACAGTGCAAGGGGAGGGAACAATCTGCCCCCAAGAAACTCACCATATAATTGCTAAGGACCATTTTCTCAAGGGATGAGAAATCCAACTTTGAGTACATACCTGGAAATGACAAAACCACGGGCACCCTCTAGGGGGTGACATGGCTGTGTGAGTCAACACAATTTTAAGATGTGGGCTATTGAATATAATGATGACCTTTTTGACTTTAAGAGTGAGTCTGTCTAAAAGTATATATTTGCTAAAACAAACTAGTGAAAATCAATAAGGACCATTCATGGTTCTTCTTGAATATACACTATTTGTTCAGATTCTCAGACTAAAACAATTATTCTATAAATTGCTTGTTGTGTTTTTGAAATCATTATAACTCAGATAGCAGATCATCTAGAAAACCACAAATCAAATCAGGTTAGAAAAATTCATGATTCAAGAGTGGAAATCAACAAAGTTTTTCAAGAAAACCAAACAATTCAAGAAACCTAAGAGACCACTTGGTTACCAAAATCTTTTGAGAAAAAGGCGTTTCTTATATCAAAGTCCAAAAATCTTGCTGCAACACATAAACTTCATTCATAGGTATCACGATTTTGCTAGAGGTTATACTATTGATCACACCATAGAACCTTTTTATTCATGAGCCTTCTTTCAAAGGAGAGACCTCACACAATACCATAATCATAGTCAACCCATACGTTAGTCCTACATCCCACAATCGATGATAGAATACTCCACAACGTCAAATCAAGTTTTGCAATAAAGAGTCTTAACCATCCACCTTCCGGTTTAACGCTTTGGGACTTTGTTTTAATGCTTCTGAGCACAGTTTCAGCACTTCCAAGCACTATTTTAGCAGTTCCAAGAACTATTTTAGCATTTCCAAGCACTATTTATGTGCTTACGGGAACTGTTTTAGCGCTTCCACAAAATAGCATTTTTGAGCACTATTTTAGAGCTTACGGGCACTGTTTTAGCGCATCCACAAAAATAGCACTTCCATCATCTGTTTCAACACTTCTAAACTCTATTTTAGTGCTTCCACAAAAATAGTGCTCCCAAGTCTTGTTTTAGTGCTTCTAAACTATGTTTTAGCGCTTTCAAAATAGAGAGTTTCAAAACATATCAATCAGTTTGATTTTCATCTAAAAACAAAATTTTCATAAAAAAAAGTATCTTTTTAACAGAAACACTGTCTAAAAACCAAAATCAGATAGGTTCCTACAAGTTACTAGTCTTTTTCAACTAAAACACAGATCTTGCAAATCATAAAGTGTCAAATCAAAATAAAATCTTGATTATTAAGCCAAAGTTTCATCATTAGGATATTATCATCTTATTTATCATGAAATGAGGCATATTAATCAAATTTTTAACCTATTCTTATCAATAGGATATCATCCTATTTGACTTTGTTAAAAATTCACTTGACATTTTTCCAACATAAAAGATAAAAGTTTGGTAGGAAGAGAAAAACACTTATATTCCAATCTTCACCAGGTTACAAAAACAGAGGCTCTTAGAAAAGGAACTTGAAACATCAAATAAAATGGCAGAAGAAAATCCCTAGAATAGTCTACATCAAAGTGACAAAAAAGAAATAACTCCAGAAGACATACAAGCAACCCAATAGGATCCAAAATTCCATAAACTCATGGAAAAGATCTTCGAGAAGGACATGTAGAAATACCTCTGAATGTTGGTTGAATCAAGTGCTAAGCTTCCCAAAGACTTTGATGTAAATCACTTAAAAGAAGCACCTAGAATAGGTGAAACCGAAATACCACCACACAAAAAAGGTGTAGATCCAGTTGTTGCCTTAACAAATAAAATGCAGAACTTACAACAACAACTACATGACATAACAAAAGGAAACACAAAAAGATATGCATTACAGGACATTTTTCCTTATCCTTTTGACTCAATGGTGGACATGATACATTTTCCTCGACATTGTGAATTCCCAAAGTATGAAAAATACAATGGAAAGATAGATCTGATTGATCATATTCGGGAATTCAAGATCACGAGCCTAGAGTTTTCTCAAGAGGAAACTTACCTGATGGGATTATTCCCAAGAAGCTTGGGAGGTTCGTGCATGGAATGGTTTTCCAAATTACAACCAAGGATACAAAATTTTGAAGAACTTGTCAAGAGGTTCATATCCTAGTATTTTATTAACATCTAACACAATGTCATGATAAAGGAGCTATATAACATGAAACAAAAAAATGGGGAGACATTCTTGTTCTTTTTACAAAGATGGAAATGACTATTCGGTAGATATCCTTGCTCCATTCTTGAGGAAGAGAAAATGGAGTTGTTCATAGAAAATTTAATGGATGAGATGAGTTATAGACTTGAATTACAATGTCCTCCTACATTCGAAAAGGTGGTAGAAAATGGACTTAAGATTGAAGAAGAAGTGGTCAGAAGAGGGGTTATTAAACATTACAATGAAAAATCAAATAACATGTAGGATAGTTAATTTTTGTCATTAAATTTGATAACATTTTTTTAGTGCTACTACCTAGATTATTGAGTTGGAGACATGATTTTTTGCAGCCTTTTATGTTAAATAGTTGAATTCCTATCAGAATTTGTTTGTAAGCTACAAAATACATTTGTTCAGAAGTTTACAGAGCCTTACAATTTTTTGTATAACCTGCAAATAGTTAACGTTTGCATACATGTCTACCAAGCTACTTGCAACATCAACTTTTGATGCCATTCATCTACCATTTAGGATTTGATGGATGTTCATATGGTGCTCCAAATTAGCTTCCATTTTGACAGATCCATGTGATGGTATCTCTTCAAATGGCCCATGCACCTTGTGTATGTTCCCACACTTTGCATAGATTTGTAATACCGTGATTGATGCACTTGAAAAAGGTTCAAATCTAAATGAATTTTATAAGATTCTCTCATTGCAGATGCTTTTGAATTCAACAACTGATTATTTAGCAAATATGGGAAATTTACACAAGCCTACAAAATCCGTGTACACTCATAATCCAAACTCTTAGACAGACCTTATTGATCATTTTTTTTACACTATCTTTGTACATTCCATTCGACAATTTTGTATGTGCTTCTAAATGTTGAAGTGTGTCCTAAGCAAATAAAATCTGTGTGTAGAAACTATGACATCAATTTTTAATTATTTTGCATTTATTACTCACCCTGGGAGGGATTTTGTTGAAGGTAGAGTTATATTATTTACTGGTGCTATCCCAAATTCCATAGTTGTCATGTCCCCTGCTTAGTTGGGTAGGCCAAATCCCATCGTAGCGCATGCAAAAGGACATATTGAAAGGAATATAATTGTAATCTAGAATTGATGGTTGACCCTACTTTCAAGCATTTATTTGTGATGGTCACCCATTTATAGTTTCCATTCAGATACTATTCATTTGATTGATACAATTAACTTTATTTTCAATGAGAAATAAAAAAAATACCTCTTTGGTTTGATGATGTGAATTAAGCTCTCTAATGTTTGCAAGAAACACACTAATTTTTTTTCTTTAAATTCTAAGAGAGCAGGGTTCTTATTAATGCTTTTCTTTTTATTTTTCTTCAAAAGCGTTGGTCTTTAAAATCGTTCTATTATTTGAAGTTAATTCTTAAGATGATTTTTAAATTGATCTTCACATGATTTGTATTTTTTATCTTGTAGGGATTTCATTCACATAAATGACTTCCAAAATTGAAGAATAAGAAATGATCTTTGAAGAATCTTGGAGTTAAAGATAATTGAGCACTAAATTTTAAGTTGACAAAGCATTTTTAAATGCTTAGAGCTTCCATTTTATGCTTTTTTTTTTTGTTTTAGGCCAACTCATGTCTTTTGGATTCTAAAAAGAACACTAAAAAAGATTTCATTTTTCCTACAAAGGTTTAAAAAGAACTTTAGGAAAACTTACTAGATTTTGTTTAAGGTTAACAATTGAACAATCAAGTTTCACACTTCCTTTGGTTCTTTAAAGAGAATCAAATCATTGCTTTGATGATTTAAAATGAACATGTTAATCTTTGTTTTGCAATCACTTACCCAAAATAATATCATCTAAAAGACATATGTGCTTCTAACATGCCTCATGGTGATCTTAAATTGTTTAGGTGATTGCTTCCACATTTCATTTGGGATTAAAAATTGAACAAAACTTGCGAGTGTGAGTGGAACATATTGCATGTGTTATCTCTTTGTTTCTCAACAAAGATTGATGAAACTACGGATTTTTTTTTTCACTTTTGTTTATCTTAGAGGGCCTGCCTAGTGGGAAAAAGTAATCACCCCAGGGAACAATCCAACCGGTAACACGCTAAATCCAAGTGACTTCCAACTGATCTATAAGTGGGGGTACTTGAGGGAAGTTCGAGTATCATGAGGATCATTGTGACAAGAAGGGAATAAATGGTCTCTTTCCACATGGATGGTCCCCCACAAATAGAATGCCTGCATTAAAAACCCTTATTTAGAAAGGCCAAAATCCTAAACTATTAGTCGGTGCAAGAATGGTCATTCTAAAGCCACCCAACATTCTTACAACTTTTAGTAGAGATGAAAAACTTATGCCATGAGAGATTCATGGGTACAAATTCTCGTCTGACTCGAGAAGTGTGTGTCGTGGAGGGGAGCCAGTGTGGTCAAGCATCTAATCATATGTTAAGAGTAAGCATAGCTGAATTTATCCAAGTGGGAACCCAACAAATACTATCTTTTTATCCTAAGATTGTGTATGTTCTTGGAATCGAAAACACTTTTCTTGGATCTCAAAACATTTGAAAACAAACATTCACAAGATCTTCAAAATTTCAAACCCTTTAGGGAAGAAAATACCTTTGAAAAATTCAAGTGCTCTTGCCTTGCCTAGGGATTTCATCCTTAAAGGCATCTAAGTACTTGGGTTTTATCATCATTGTTTTTCATTAAAGTCAACAATAGGAAAATTTTTCCTTAATTTCATTGACTTTCCACATAATGGACTTTGTGGAAAGAGAAGAAATTAGGACATCAAACATCTAGTTTGAAACTTTAATCAAAGAATTGTTTGTGGTAAAAAGAACTCATAAAGAAAAGTTAAGATACAATTGAACCCCACACATGTGATCTTCCAAACGATTTCCCACAAAATAAAAAACGGAAAACCCAAGTTCAAATTTCTTAGTCCAAAAGCTCATGAGGAGTGTCTTGAAATACTTCTTGAAATTAGAGAAAGGTTGGTGTACAATTTTTACAAGAAAGCTTCAAGGAACAATCCTAACTTGTATGAGTTTTATTACCAACAAAATCCAAGTCTCTTCCAAAGGTTTTCACTTCTCACATAGGAAGCATTGCATGTTCTTCCAAACCGAGGTCTTGTAAAAACGAGTTTTATCTAGGTTTAAATCTACGATCAAAATCAATCATTCTCATTCATCCCTCAACCGTCAAAATCAAAAAATCATCTCACCAACAACTCTTGAATATAGTGAAAATATCATCCAAACTAGAATTTTGGAAAATTAAAATCATTTTGTTTGGTTAGATATGTGTAGATGAATCCTTCTCCACATATTTGATCAAATTATCAAATCCTTGTGAACAAATTTACCCCTTGAAAAAATCTAACATCTTGGGGTCTAGGAGTTCATTATCCAAAATCATCTTGTTTTACTAGGGACATCTTGATGAATCCTTCTTTACACCTTTAGTCAAATTATCATCTTGTGTGTGAATCTACTCTAGGACAAGATCCAACCTCTTAGAGTTTACAATTTCACTATCCAAATCAATCTAGATCAAGTCCCAAATTCTAGTATCTCCTCCAAGATTGATCAAGAATTCAATCATCCACACCATCCATCCTCCGTGTATCTCATCCCCATCCTTTGATCCTTAAAAAAAACTTGTATTCTCTTCTTTGAGCCTAAATTTTAGACAAATATAAGGTGTTAGAGGTTCATATCTTAAATTTTTGAAAATTGATCCTTATTTTATGGTTCAAACTCGTTCTCAATAAAAGATAAATATGGAGCAAAACAAAGAAACATCCACTTCAATCAATCTAAGTCAAACTGAAACAAAATTCAACCCTACAATATCCATTAACTTCCCAATCAATCCTCCTCCAATACCTCAAAATACTCATGAGGAAGGTGAAGTAGAAGACATCACCAACAATGTCTTAGGGATGACACAAGATGAAATCCTTGAGATGGTCCAAAATTCTGAAAATCATCGAATTGTTAATGCTATGATGAGGTTATACCCCTCCCATTACATGATAGAATTGGAAAAATAAGGGGCTTAACTCCCTTCCAACTATGATGTAAGCAATCTTGTAGAGAGACTTCTTACGATCATGCCTCCAATCCCAGCCATGTCTTGATATCAAAACATTACCCAAAGTATCATGCAAATCACATCATCCATTGATCAAACTCCACCAATTATTAGCAAGGGAATCTCATTGCTTCATGACCTTCAAGAACATCCCATTGTGAATAACCAAGAGTTGGATGCAAACACCATATTGGGCCAGTCCATCCCAGTAAATTCATTACACCCATATGTCCCACTCACATTGCATAATCATACCAATTCATCTTATTTTAATGTGAAACAAATCTATCCGTTGGACACACAAACCTATCTCCTTATGATCTCACAAGGAGAAGGTGATTTGTTCAGAGCAAGGGGGGTCTTCTATCCCTCATCATCTCTTCAAGGGAATGCACCACCCATGTTTCCACCATTTCCACCTCTACCACTTACATCCACATCACCCCTTGGGTCGGGTCTTCCTCCTTTACCCACCATCAATCAACCAAATCAAAACAATCTCCCTCTCATGAATTAGAGAATCATACCAAACCTCCTACTTTTCCATCGATATCACAACAACAAATGGCAGCCATCCAAGCAACCCCAACAATCAATGCATCTACTATTCCTCAAATCTCTCAAAGTATGGTCTCCCAAGGAACAAACATATTGAGATTTCCATCCACAACTCAAACCTTGATCATCAACACAACCATTTTGCACATCACAATGGTCAACACCATTCCCAATCCGCCAACACCACCGCAAAAAACCAACATGGAAAATTCATTCAACATCACGTTACAAGTAGCTCAACAAGATGCCTATAAAAAGGCACTTCAAAAAATCCAAAATCAACAAGTTGCATAGCTAGATACTCAACAAGCACAAGAAAAATTAGCAACACAACAAGCTCAATAGGCACAACAAGCTTCCCAAGCCCAAGCTTTACTACAACAACAACAAGTTGCCCAAGCTGCACAAGCAGCTCAAGCTACAAAAGCTACACAAACAGCTCAGGTCACACAAATAGACCAATAAGCACATGCTCAAGCACATGCCCAATATCAAGCTCAGCAAGTGCAAGCACAAGCCTAATACTAGGCACAGTTGCAAGAAGTCCAACAAAAATCTTATCAACAAGCCTTGCAAGAGTATCAAGCACAAAAACTAGTGGCTCAACAAAAATCCTAACAACAAGCTTTGTTGGCACAACAACAACACGACCAACAAAAAGAGTTGTTAGTTTAGTAGAAAATACAAGCATTAATCACACAAGAAATCTTGCAATTTACCCCCACCAATGCCCCACCCATCAGTCAAACACTCCAACCCCCTCAAAACACATTCACTCCACCTCCCAATTTGGAATATGATGTGATGACACAAATCAAACTGTTCTCACAAAAAGTGTTGGATCTTCAATTAGGAAAAACAATAAGGACACCTAAAAATCTATGTCCCTATCCTTTTGATAAGAGCCTTGCAATGATACCATTCCCAAAGGGATTTAAAATCCCCAAATTTGACAAATATCATGAGTTGGGAAACCCTGAAGATCACATTAGGGAATTCTGAGTACATTGCATGGAAGTCACTTAGAATGATACATATCTAATGTGACTATTTCCTTGAAGCCTGGCTAGTCCCACCATGGAGTGGTTCTCTCATATACCTATGGGAATTAGAACATTCCAAGAAATTGTAGATGCATTCCTCCAAAATTATGCATTCAACATCGACACAAATGTTAGTCTAGAGGAGATATCAACACTTAAATAGGGAAAGGGGGAATCATTCACCTCCTTCCTACAATGATGTCGATCCAATTTCAATCAGAGCAAGTGGGCCATGCTAGAGGAGCAAAAAATTTGCACTATCATTACCAATCTAGACACAAACTTGGCATTTTATCTGAAGATGCAATGTATCACCATAAATGACCAATTGATCCCCAAGGCACTCAACATCAAAAGGGCCTTTATTACACAAGGGGGCACACCTAAATATCCTGAACATCAAGATAGCCACTCATCCACTAGCTATAATCAGAAACCTTGCACATGGGTGAAAAACAAGAATGTAACCAATGATGGAGTGGTCAATGCCAAGGTCGTCATCAGTGCTCGAAGGTAGAATGTCCAAACACATCATCAACTGTAGGAAATTAATCACAATAACATGCAAGCCAATGCGGTAACCCAACAACCACCCCACAATCAATTCAAAAACCTCAATAATCAAGGAGGACCACCTCCATGAAAAAAAATCCCCACAAGAGGAAATTCATAGCCCTTGGGGAATCAATTGAATCCATCATGAAGAAGTTAGTCAATGAGATCCTCATCAAAATCCCCACTTATGATAATTACCATTAGCCTCAGGTGAAACCACCCTAGTACAATGGAAATTTCCTTTGTGATTATCATAAGCTCAAAGGGGCATATGACCACCAACTACATGAAACTAAAAAATTTCATCCAAGACCTCATCAATGACAAGATCATAAATGTTGAGCAACTAGCGAGAAATCAAGATTTGAAAATATACACGAATCCGATGCTCGATCACAACTAAGGAAAAAACAAAGGGAAGGAAAAATATGGCAATGTGAGCCATGTGTACAAAGGATTTGTCACATGCCTTAATGAAATGGTCATTTTTGTTAGCATCAAGGGAGCCAAAGGTGATTGTGGAGTCACCACAAATGGCATAAAAGTCACCATTTCTAGGGAATCACAACTGACTAAGACCTCCACCTCAAATTAAAAATCCATCCCTAATGGTTACAACATCCTTGACCAATTAAAAATAACCCCTGCTAATATCTCCATCATGGACTTACTGAAGATTTGAGCTACCCACAGAGAAATCCTTTAGGAAGCATTGGCTTCATCTACCATCTTCGCCAACCTTGATACAAAGCAATTCCAAGCTATGGTCAATAACATCACCACTCTAAATCTTCTCATATTTTCTGATCAGGAATTCGCTCGTCCAACCATCTCACAATTGTGCACTCCACCTTGAAATACTTGTTCACAAAAATAAGTTCAAAAGATTCTTGGTGGATGGGGGTGCAGGTCTCAATATTTGTTTACTCAAGCTTATAAAGAATATAGGAATCTCTGAAGATTCCCTTGAAAAGGGTAAGGGTATCATAATTAGGGCTTACAACGATCAAGAAAGAGTGTCTCAAGGCACTATTCAACTCCCTATTCAAGTAGGGCCAACCATTATGGAAACTACCTATCAAGTGCTTGACCTTGATCTACTATATAACATCTACTTGGGGTGACCATGGATCCATGGGATGAAAGCAGTTGGATCAAAATTCCGTCAATGTGTCAAGTTTTCATATCAAAACCAAGAGGTCACAATCTATGGTGATCCTAAAACCTTCACCTACTACAAGAACCTACAAGCTAAGTATTATGAAGTACCCCAAGTCCCAAAGAATGATGAAGGCCCCTCAACCCCATATATAGACCCATCCAATATAGCCTCTACTTCTGGGACAAAGACACCCGCCATCCCTAACATATTTGACATCAAGCTTATAATCCAAAACAATGGGTGTGGGGAATACAAAATTAAGAAAGGAGCCTTTGTGGTGGGGAAGTTATCTCAATCCCCCATATCCCACAGACAACCACAACCTACCAATACAACAACTCAAACCTTCAGAGTGGATCCCTATTGATTTAGGAGTTGGGGAGATCTAGGCCGAGAAGTGGTGGATGAGTGAGACATATCCAGTCTCCTCTATCAAGATGAAATACCCATACCAACCCTTCCTATGGATGATGCAAACAAAGGACTTCAATTAATGTTGGGTATGGGCTATAATAGGAATGAAAGTTTGAGAAAGAAAAACAATGGCTGAATGGAATCTATCATTGTTGAGAAATGAATAAAAAATATTGGCCTTGGGTGTACCCCTTCGAGTGTAACCATATGTGGCATAAATCCACCAGTTAAAGTAGTTAGGACACCCCCTCAGCTAACGACAGCCACCCTCCAGTTACCCGCGTCCACAGGTCGAGTCATAGATAACTTTACCTTTGAAATAACTGATGTGTGTAGTAGTAGTGATGACGAGGATACCAGAATTGGCTTGCCCATGCTTTTTGAAGACTCCTCCCTAGTCATTATTAGCACCCTATCTTTTGAGTTAGACCACCAAACTCACAAAATAAACCTGGCATACCCCCAACTCATCGACTATGACAAACGAGGACCACCAATTTTGGACACTTTCAAAAATGATGAGGCACTCTCAGAGTTCATGAGATTGAGGGATATATTACCATATGGAGATCATAAGGATGGGTTTGACATCACACTGGAAAGTCAAGCCTATTACTAGGAGATGATTGAATCCTTCATTCACAAAAGTGAGAAACTGAGAATAATCTCAAGGTCCTTGAGTGAAAAACACATTGTGGCACTCTCTGACCATAAAATAGTAAAAATAAAGGATGCATCCAACAGTGAAAACCTCTCTAAGGCACCAAAGGATGAAGGATTCAATCTTCCTCTCACTACACTTCATCAAGGAAAATTAGCAGTCTTGGCAGAACAATGTAATCCTGTCAACTTGGGAATAGAGGAGCTACCACACATAACCCTCTATGTTGAATCACTTCTCATGGAAGAACATGAACTCTTGGATGCATTCATGAAAGAAATAAAGGTAAAATTTGCATTGAATTATACTAACATGCGTGGGATTGATCTCGAAGTAGTAGTTCATCACTTTGTTGTATATCTTGAAGTAAAACTTGTGAGAAAAAAACTCAGAAAGATGCATCCCCAAATAGCCTTGTTAGTGAAAATGGAATTGTAGAAGCTCTTGGATGCAGGGTTCATACACCCGATCAACTATCTAGAGTGGGCATCAAACCTATTACCTGTTTCAAAACCCACTGGGGGCATCCACATCTGCATCAATTTCAGAAACTTAAACAAAGTGTGTCCCAAGGATGACTTTCCACTACCAAACATTGACATGATAGTGTATATGACAGCTGGACACGAAATTCTATCACTAATGGATAGGTTTTTCGGATATAATCAAATCATAATAAGAAAGAAGGACCAACACAAGACAATGTTCACATGTCTTTTTGGAACCTATTGCTAGAATATGATGTCATTTGGGTTGAATAATGTAGGAGAAACTTATCAGAGAGCCATGACATTGATCTTTCACCGCATGATTCATAAGATGGTGGAAGATTATGTGGATGACATATTGGATAAATCAAGGAAAAGATAGGACCACACATCAACTTTAAGCTCCATTTTTGATAGATTGAAAAAGTACAAGGTCTGACTCAACCCAAAAAAGTGCATCTTTGGAGTGCAATCATACAAGCTCTTGGGGTATATCATGTCAATGAGAGGAATCAAGGTAGACCCCACCAAAGTGAAGGTGATCCTTGAAATGGAAGCACCCATAACACTAAATCAGCTAAGAGGTCTATAAGGAAGGATCCAGTCTATCCACAGATTCATAGCACAATTGGAAAACAAACAAATCCCATATTCTCATCTACTCCTCAAGGGGGTAGAATACAAATGGGATGACAAATGAAAACAAGCATTCAATAAAATCAAGGAATACCTACTCACACCACTATTTCTAATGCCTCCAATTCTAGGTAAACCATTGATCTTATATATATTGGCAACAACGACAACTCTCATTGCTCTCTTAGTTCAACATGATGAAAATAGAAAGGAAAGAGAAATAGACTACATCAGCAAAACTTGGGTAGGACACGAGATAAACTATAAACCTATTGATAAAGCTTGTCTAGAAATCATATTTTCAGCTCAAAATTTTAGACAATACATGTTTTCTCATCAAATCAAGCTAATCACAGGGTGATCCCACAAAGCTTGTTTACAATTTTTGGGAGATTTTGATTTATGCTGAAATCACATATTTTTAGAAATTATAATGATTTAAGCCTTAAAAATTTCCATTTTAAGGATTTAAATTGGAGAGGGTTTGGTCAAAACACCTTAGATCAAACCCCCTTGGATAGAACCCTACTAGTTTTAAACCATACCTAGAACAGAGTCTCCTTTACACCTATAAAAATACTGATAAAAAATCAATTTTGATTTACCTTTTGGGGGATCCAATGAATTCATTTAAAACTTATTTCAAATGATCATGGTAGTCCTCATAATGAGTTATCCAACAAATATAATTTCAATATGTTTTGGTTTTATTATGTATGTGTTTTTTTAGTTTTATTAAACATAGGTTTTTCACCAAAAATCAAGCTCTATGTTTTTGCACATGTGGAAAAATAGAAGATTATTAAAAAAATAAAAAATAAAAAATGTTTAGGCTAGGTATTGATGTCCTTGATCCATTAAAAATATTTGAATTTTCATACATAAATAAAAATTTATGTTGTATATTGTCCGCCTATGTTTCAATTGTAATTGGTTTGACTTCTAAATTTGATTAAGGAAAAAATATTTAATAAAACACTATGAAACCAAATGAAAGTGCTAGATATCTTAGTTACAAATCTAAATTAAAAAAAAAAAAAAAAATTATCCTTCATACAAAAAAAGTTATGTTGTATACGGTGAGCGTCACTCCTTTAAAATGTTGACTTTTAAAAGAAGCTAGTTTTTGAAGGAGATAGAAAAAAAGTGCAATCGGATTCCAAATTTTTTGAAAAAAATATATTTAAAATCTATAGAAAAAATGTCACAAATCACTAGTTTGAATCATCTTCAAATTCCTCATGGTTTAGCTATTATAGGAGCCCGAAAGTGAAGATTTAGTTAAAAAAACTAGTTCCATGTCTAGTTTGCCCAAAAATTGTAAACTAGTATTGTGGGATCACCCCACAAAAATAGATCTGCTCAAATACCTGTACTTTCCAAAGAAACTCTCACAGGAAGGACAACTAAGTGGGTTATGATCCTAACAGAACATGACATTAAATATGTAGAGTGCAAGGCCATAAAAGGATAAGCTATTATAGATTAGTTGGTGGAGGCACCAATGTATGTTGATAATCCATTGGTATTAGAGTTCCCTAATAAATCCATCTTCAACATAAATGTAGTAGACCATTGGAAAATATACTTTGACGAATCTCACACACAACATGGGTTAGGCACTAGAATCTTCTTCATAATACCACAAGGTGATTGCAAACCCAAATCTTATAAGTTGTCCTTTGTCTTCACAAATAACATTGCCGAATATGAGACTCTCATTATGGGTATGTGCAGGATCATGATGGGCCAAAAAGTGGCAATGGGAAAAAAATTACATGCTGGATCGACTCAAAAACGTGGAAATACCAAGTTGATTTTTTTAGGCTCGGGTGTTAGTACATTGCTACAAAGCAATGCCCAAACCTATTTTTACAAATCAGATATCCAATTTGAACAAATTATATAAATTAAAAAAAGCCGGTTGTTAAAGTCATTTCACACATTTTGAACACGAGTGCATAGAGAGAAATCAAAATCTGATATTCGTTTTCACCGGATATCCGATCTGAAAGGTAAGTTTTTGGTTTTTAATGTTTTAATCAATTTTTCAATTAGATTCTTATAATTTTAAGTAGTTTTTATGAATTTATTTTCAAAAATAGGGTTTTTTAATGATTTTTATTAAAAACTAGAGTTTAAATGAATTTTATGAAAAATTAATGTTTATAAATGGATTTTGATTAAAAACTAGTGTTGTTGATGTATTTTTATAAAAAACTAGAGTTTGTTATGGATTTTTGTGAAAAAGTAGGGTTTTTTTTGGATTTTTATTAAAAACTAAGAATTTTTACAATAATTTCATTTGTATTGTGTAATTTCAATTAGATTAATTAGTTTATAACTTTAAACAAGTATTATGGCTGAGAATGAAAATGCACAAATTCTAAACGCTCCACCACCTCCATAGCTACCAATTGAAGATTTAATAGGTGAAAAATTGGGGCAATTGAGCAGAATTTGTGAATTTTATAAGACAATCCCTCAATTGAAAGATATAACAAACACATTGAAGGAAATAATTAAAAATATAGAAACCCTCTCCACCCAACATAATGCCTTTCATTCATGGAGAGAAGATATGAGGGAATATTATGCATGTGGATTGTCTTACGATGATGTGAAAGATCTCCAAATAACCAAAGCCCAAATAGCCTCTTTATTCATTAACCCCCACACCAGTTTTCTAGTGAATGTTAATAAACCAAATTTTTTTATAAAATGTTGCACAAATAGGAACATTATAGATAACTTTTGGGATCATTGGTGTATGGTTTTTGATAAACCACCAAACAACAATTCTAATATACCATTTTACTATATTAAAAAATTAGATGTTGAGTTTGTGTTAGGGCATGATGTCAATTACTTTGACATTAAAACCTTCCAGGGCGTCGATGGAGGTATGCCTTAGGATAGACCAGGGGCAGTTAGAGTAGTCCTACACCCATATTTTCTCCTTCCTCCCCTTCCTCCACCACCTCCAGTATATTATCCAAAGATTATCTAGGACGCAACCACACGGACTATTCAGGCTATTCACCCTTTGAGTGGTCATTTGGTTTTGCATTATTCTATAGTAGCTCAATCACATTCTGGTGATATTGGCGAAGGCTCGAGTGATGTTGCATCCTCCTCCTCAGGTCCAAATATTTGTGTGTCACATACTTGCACTATGTGCCACTAGATATGCTTGGGTCCTCTTGTACAACTCGCTGAGCATGCCTTGAACACTTTTGATTATGACCTCCATGATGTGGAGATTATAGATCAGTCACAGGGGAGTGGAACACACCCTAAAGAGTCCTCTCCTAGTAGAAAGGGGGATGTTGGAATAGTGACATAGGTAAGATTTAAGTTGTAAATTCATAACTTGCATTTGTTTTTAAATAGTATCAAGTACTAATATTTATTTACATGGTCTATTTAACAATTGATGTCTGAGGAGGAGCTCACACGAGTGACTGATAGAACCCTTAGGGCCATTTCATTTGACCTCAACACACACACAATATATATTTTCATACTCACTCATTTAAATTTTTTGTTATAAACTTGCTTGTCATTAATGAAATTATATAATAACTTATATGTTTGGCCGATAGGATTTTTATTGTGAACTTTCCATTCTACAATTAACCATCAAACTTGTCTCACGCCTGGAAAAAAGTTAAGTCTGTCATCAACCAGTCTGAATTTCATCTAGAAAGTTAGAAACTGCTAATATAAACCGGTTCAAACATCCTGCGCCATGCCTGAAAATGAATTTTAACTGCCAACTACCCACGTCTAATCTCTTAATGGTAAATACCAATAAAAGCCTGCAAAAATCTTGTCTCATGTCAATCAAAAGAGGCGGTTAAGAAAAAAATATGTTAAATTATTGGTTTTTTAAAATAAGGTTCCACATCAAATCTGCACGACCTCCATATTAAATCTACACTCGTAAAAATTGTTTTAAAAACCAGCTAGTTGTCTTTATTATCTACCAAATTGTGAACCGACCACGTAAATGTAGTGCTTAAATATGTACCATGAATAGATTGACGCAAATACTGTAGGGAAATTGGTTTTGGTTCATCTCATTAAAAAAAATCTACTATGATAGGGCTTCGTAATTTTTACAACAAAAACTCTGCCCATTTTTGTTGTGGTAGGGCATTGTAATTTTTCCTGAAAACTGTTCCTATTTTTTCTCATTGGCATCATAAACAGCATGACAAAATTTTGTGCGGAATCTTGAGGTAATTCAAGGAAGAAAATCGAAATATGGGTTTTGTTTATTTTCCTGAATACTTGCCCATTTTTTCTCATTGGCATCATAGACAACATGACAAAATTTTGTGCAGAATCTTGAGGTAATTCAAGGAAGAAAACCGAACTATGGGGGAATGGTTTATTGTGATACAGATGCAAGGCCTTTCTAGAGAGGGTTGTAGAAGCCCCTGTGTTTCTGCAACTTCCTTTGACATGGAGTAAGTTCTTTTTGTTGTTTTTTTAACATACCCAAGGTTCTGTTGAGTTGAAAATGATTTTATGTTGGGACTGAATTCTTAATTTCTGATTGAAAATGCACGTTTGATTTCTTGTTTTCGTTTCCTATGGTCATTTCTAGATTGCTCTTTCGATTTTTTGCCGTTGCAAGGAGTTCTCAACTTTTCGTGAAACCTAAATGATTTGTGTTGCATGAGAACTACCCCTGTGCCAACAATATTTATGTCGATTTACCCATTTCAAACAGCTGCATTGAAGGTTGGACAAAAATCTATCCATTCTAAACTATTTTTGAGAAAGTAGAAGGGGGAAGGGGCGTAAATAGAGGTTGTATGGGAGTGCTTTAAATAGGGAGGTTGTATGTCCATAGTTTAAGCATGCAAAAGAGCTCAACATGGAGTTAGATGGAGTTCTCATTTTCGTTTCTTCTGGTAACATAGATGCAAAGACAGTAGCAGAGAAAGTGGCGTGTACATATGTGGAGGAGGTGGGTATGGAGTTGATAAAGATTAATCCCAGTATTGTATTGGGTCCTCTGCTCTAGCACACTTTGAACTTCAGCATTGCTCATGTTTTGAAATATCTAACTGGTAAGGTTTCCAAAAGGCTAATACTATCCTAATTCCTTTATGCTTTCCCATTAATGGAAACGAGATTAATTCATTTAATCGGCATAGGGTCAGCAGAGACATGTGCAAATGCAACTCAGGTTTACGTGGATGTGAGAGATGTGGCGAGAGCGCATATACTGCTCTATGAAACTCCCTCTAACTCTGATCGATATCCATGTGGAGAAAGAAGCCTACACAAAGGAGGGCTTATGGACATGTTAGCACAAATATTCCCACAATACGCACTTCCTACCAAGTATGGATTTTAATTATTCTCTACTTGCTACTATGCATGATTATTTATAACATGATTTGGGTTTCTACAATATCTCATCTCCTCACTGAGCGCCATCTAAAATCACTTTACTGTAGGTGTTCAGACTAGGAAAATCCAAGGAAAGTGGCATACAAATTCAACAATCTAAGGCTAAGGGAATTGGTCTCTCATTTACGCCCATGAAAGAGTGTTTGAATGATACAGTAGGTAGCCTGAGGGACAAGGGATTAATTTCTTAGCCATGGATAGTAAGATCATGAATGACAATAAGTGTCGAGCATCCTCATGCAAGGAAATCAAAGCCTACTGTTACACACACTATTTTTTCTTTTTAGTTTACCATGAACATTATTATTCTCACTTAATTCTCAGCACAACATTCAACATCTCACATTAATCTACATACTGTAGCTTTCCACAATGTTCATTCTCTCATATGTATGTATTTTGTGATGTCCACTATTTTTTTTTAAAACAAGGGATTTCATGAAAGACAAATGTAAGCGATGTAGCTTAAATAAATTCATATCTATAACATAAAAATATTTTAAATTTTATAATAGAATTTTGACTTTATTTTAAATGGGTTGTGTTCTCCATTTTATATGTTTTTAAAATAATTTAATTTAGACCCAAAAAATTAAAAGAAATGTTATTTTTATGTGTTGATTATTATATGTTGTGCAGATAAATATTTTGAATAAACATCTATGTTGAACCAATAAATTTGTTATATATTTTTGTTAATTTCAAAATGTTGATAGAGAGAAAATGAAAACACTATTTTTAAAATCTTTTTATAAAAAATTAAAGCTAAACATTCATCGTATTCATGATATCACTACTTTTCCCTTGAACCTCCAATAAGTACAAGTGCTAGTTAATGTATTTTCTACTCTAAACATGGAAAGGGTGAAATGGGATGCCCATGCTGAAGGGAACATTATCAAGTATTGTTCTTTAGTTATTTGGAATATTATTGCAAGAATATATGTAAGAGGGAAAAAGAAAAAGAAATATCACTTTATAATATGAAGAGTCACATGAGTTATAATTAGTCAATAGGCTTCTTATTGTGGACTTGCCAGTCCACAAGAGCTCGACATACCTGTCTCACACACTTATACTACATAAATGTTTCTGGTTTTCAGTCACCAATTTTTTCAAATACCTATTTGTTTCTGTTTTCAGTTATCGATCGATTTTTTCAAAAAAAAAAAATGATATTTAATACGAAATCTTATGCCAATCTTGTGATATTTAATATGAAATCTTCTGAAAATAGATGCCTTTCTTACTAGGGTGTCATAATAATGATAAAATCTACCGCATTATTATTAGATTTGATTCACCGATGACCACCATTCATTATCTTAGCTCACAAATCTAGTAGCTCTGAAACGTTGATATTTTTAGATCTGATTTTTGTTTATTGTGAATAGATTGAAGCAACTGCCTCATCTTGTGCAAATTTCTGCTGCAATCGGTTTTTGTATTATTTTTCATCCAAAATCTTCCCATTTTCTCACCGGCATCGTTGACAACACCATATGATTCGTACAAAATCTTGAGGTAAGTTATTTGTCATGGTGCAAGCGATTTTTTAATTTTGGGTAATTATATTCGACTGTAAATTCTCTGGTTAGTGCTATGTTAGGTGACAAAATGGAGGAGCAAACATGAAATGGTAAGCAAACAAGTCGCCCGTGGTGGGATGTGCAGTCATTCCCAAGTTGAGCACACAAAACATTTATGGTATTCTAGGGTATTGAAATAACTCCATTGCTACATAAACATCCAGTTTGGGTATTGCCAATCATCATTTACAGTATCTTTTTCCAAGTGGGTGCTGAGATAGTTCTATAATTTAAAATATACCCAAGCAGGTATTGTTTGATCATCATCTCTAGAATTCTAATTGATTGGGGTATTGAGATTGAGTAGTGGAAACTATGAAATTTTTCTACCTAGTAATGGAAAATCTCCCACCACCCCACTTTTCGTGCCATCTGACCTTTAAGGGATGCCAAGAAGAAGTGTCTTGTTTGGAAGACTACGTGCCTACATGATTTTCCATCACTTTAGGCAGAGAAATTTGGGAGGAGTCCAAGAAGGTGTGCCCCTGTGGGATTTAACAAGGTATTCAACTACGCCTTTGGGGTTGTCACTTAGGCTTATGCTGGCCAATTTGGCATGGTGGAATTTGTTGTCGTGTCCTTGGCTACTCGTACCATTGGGGAAATCTCCTTTGAGCTCATGGTCTAAGGGTTTCAAATTCACATCAGTTTCAGGGTAGAAATATTTTAGTATTACCCTTCATTTAAATTTCAATTCTGAATACTATATGAGATTTCATAAAATTTGTAAAAACCTTAGTATGTTAATTGAGGAAAATTTGAATTTGTTGCCATGGTCAATCTAAAGTTTATTTCTTATGATTTGCTTCATATGCTTAAATTTGTAGAAATATTTTAGTATTACCCTTTATTTAATTTCAATTCTGAATACTATATGAGATTTCTTAAAATTTGTAAAAACCTTAGTATGTTAATTGAGGAAAAGTTGAATTTGTTGCCATGGTCAATCTAAAGTTTATTGCTTATGATTTTCTTCATATGCCTAAATTTGATAAACACAAATAAATAAATAAACTAAACCTGAGTGGCGATTACATTTGTTGGATTATACTGCTAAGTTTCATATGGTGCCACAACACGAGATCTTCCATTCCAATGTTTTGTTATATTTTGGCTTATATAACATCCCAACATGTTTAGTTGCTCCATGTTATCATGAGTTCAAATCCTCTACACGATGGAGAACCTATCAAAATTGGTTACTGAATACTTTACGGATTCCAATTCTTCCCCAAAGCTTTATAAAAAAATAAATAAAAGAGCATTCTCAATCTGTTAAATGCTTCTCATAAATGGATTTGTAAGGCCCTCATTTTTGAAGCTTCACCAAAGTGGAGGAATGCTAAAAATCAAATCGATATTTCTTTTTGATGTATTATTTAAAAATAAAAAATAAATAACTATATTAATTTCTGGTCTGATGTATGAATTAAAATGAACAAAAGGGGAAGCAATTTGAAGGTGTACTTGAGTTATATAAATATTGGTAAGGAGTCTGATAAATTTAAAATAAAGGAAAAAAATATAAGTGCAGAGATGTTAAGCTTAGTAACTAATTTTAGGCAGTTTCCCAATTGTTACTAACAGGTGCAAAGATGGCATGGTATCATATATGTTTGATTTTGATATATTGTTTAATTTAAAATTTAAGTTTACTAAAATTTATATAAAGTTATATAGTTGAATTTGGTGTAGCTACAACTAATCTTTGACAATTTTTCCATCTGCCTTTCATCTAAAACATTTAGTGCTTCTAATTATGAGTTATTTTGAAGCCAACAGTACAAGTTGCTGGAAAATCTATGGGTACTAATTTTGTTTGTGCCATTCATTCCACAATTTCAATTATTTAATTGAGGCCAACAGATTCAGGTAGGGAACTTGAGAATTTTATGCTGGAAATCTGAGACTATGATTGTTCTTGCATTTCTTTTTATATCTAAACAATGCCTGGAGTAGGTTGCATTCCAGTTGTAGATTATTCTATTTTGAATTTTTTTGGAGTACAATAATTCATATTTAATTGAGAAGCTAGCCAGTTCATGATATCACTCTTAGATCTTGATTGATATTGAAAATGTATACTTTTATGGTTATACTTTTTCAATAGCCATACCATAGCCAGGTTGGGTATGACTATTAAAAAATATTAAATTTATAAAGAATAGAAAGACAATGAAGTTGTAAACTTAGAACATTATCTTGATGAGGTTTCCACAACATTTTTGAAATGATGAAAGCATTGGAGGAAATAAGAGACAAGTTTTTGGTTTTGTTTTTGTCCTGAGGTGTCTTTTACATTTTAGGATTATTGGTATAGCTTCATAGGTTTGAAGATATCACTTTTTCTTTTCTTATTTTGGCTATTTTTCAAAACAAATAAAATTTAGACTCCTATTTTGAGGAGTGAACCTTGGTTTTCTTTGCATATGGGGTACCCTTCCTGTCCTTGGGGGAAATTGGGGCTCTTTCTAAGGAGTACCTAGCCTAGGATTCAAACCCTGTTCAACCCATATACAGGTAAGGGGGTGCTGGAGTGAGAACCTGGTAATGTAGCTTTGTTGTTATGAGGCCTACAAAATGTTAAATTAGACCCAAGATAATTTGACATGCTTTTGTCACATCATGGGTAGTCAATTTTCCAAATTATTTAAATGTAATGCAAAACAAGAGAAGAATTTGTTATCATCATTATTTTGAGATTATTTTAAATCTGATTCTAGATTTATGGTGAAGATAGGGATGACAAGTGTGCATCATACGTTGTCTGCTCAAGCATTTGGTGAAAATAAATTCACCCTTCTTGGGGTTTATGTGCATCAATATTTTATACTAATGAATGGAACTATGCTTCAAAGTGTAGTGCACAAGATAACTATTTTTTCTTTGAATTAATCACCATAAAACCCAATTTTCTATCAATCATCCGCTGCATATCCATTTTGTGATACTCTATGTGGTTTTGTAGATTTTTGGTCTAGAACAGTTTGGTTTTTGAGAGCTCTACCATTAAGATTTATTCAGGTTAACATTGATCTAGAGCCTCCAAGAGATGCAGTTACAATATCATAATGGAAAGATTCAAACAACAAACCGAGGCTTTGAAGAATACCATACCTGCATATGATAGACACAAGAGTCTCTACACGACCAATCCCTTAGGAAATAATTTTGAGCTTGAGGTTGTCTTATTAGAGGGGCAAGGGGGAGATTTAAGAAGGTTAGATACTTATTTTCTCCTTTCCTATTCTCTTGCACAAGCCTTAATTTCAAGCCAACTACATAATTAATTGGCAGTTTTATAATGCTGTAAATTTTTTATTTTAGCTTATGTAGTGTGTAGATGTTTTTTGGAATTTGTTGAAAATGCTCTCCATGAATAGGGAGTTTTTAGAATACTTTTACTCACTTAAAATTTTTCTCTCTATGAGAAGAAAATATAATCTGAGCTCTGCACATGTTTGAGGGTTTTCAATTTTTATTACAAATTCTTTTCCTTATTACAGATTAAGGTGAAAATGATATGTAATGATGCTGACATGAGAAAGTCTTCTAGCCTTGTTGTGTTTTTTTAGTTAAATTGGAGGAATCTAAAACAATATAAATGTGTGTCGCGGGCAATCTAAAATCATAGAAATCTAGCACAATATCTTGTAGGGGATCTTGTACCACTTACTCAAGAAGCATTGCAGATTATGGATGTAGTTCTTCGATAAGCTGCATTCAAATTTTATAAAGCTTATGAGCCTCATTTTGTCTGTAACATGACTAAATTCCAAGTCTATTTAAAAACTTTATAGATTGGTTTTTTTTTTTTAATGTAGTTCTTCAATATAAGATAGAAGAATACTCCCATGCAACTGTCAAAAAATTTAATGTTATACCACATTCTATCAGTGATTGAGTTTTTGATTTTATGCCAATGAGAGGAGGATACTTTGTAGGAAATGAAAACTCTACATGATTAGATTTTAGGTAGTTTTGTCTAGGTAATTACATTGTGATTTTGAGCTCATTGCCAACTCCAAAACAAGCCTGTGCAATTATCGATTTGTTTGAAGAAAGATGAGGGGATTTGATTGGGGAAATGCCTCTCAAAATTTTATACCCTACCCTAGAAAACCATGAATGGTGCATTGATAGGTTGTTGACCAAAAAATACTAGATGGAGCTATCATAATGGTGGTTCTTGGCTGGGTGAGTGAACTCCTTTGTGGAAAGCAATATGTTGTTTTTAAAAATTTCAATCTTTTTTCTGTTTTAGTTCTTTGGCTAGAATTTGCCTATGGGAAATGATGTTATCTTTGCTTATAACTATGCAATATGAAGAGTAAAAATTCATTACATTAAAGTCCAAAATCATGCTTCTTTTGAATTAAATGAAGTGCTGAAATGTAGGTTTGACCAAAAATCTTGTTTGAAATAGAGATCTAAATGGAGGGAGTGTTGTTGCTAAATTAGGTTCACTATGCCATCATCACCTCTATCACCTATGCATTGACCTTCCATATATGATCTGAAAAACTACGTTCTTTCCATTTTTCTATATTGATTTGATTTTATTACTATGATGTTAATCTAGCATTGGTTGTGTTGTAGGACATTTTTCTTGATTTTATCTTTATAAGCCTGAATTTGATGTGAGGATTTTGTGGTGGATTTTCATTGTGGAAGATATTCTAGACAATATATATGAACTTTTTATCATAATTTTTTGAGTCTTTCTTGGTGATAGTTCATTGTTGTGCCTTGTCAATGCCTCTATGACTTTGTATTTGATTTAAAAATCTGGTTCTTTTAGCCTCCCAGGCAAGAGACGATCAAGTCATTTTTGTCTATACCTCAAGAAATGTTTTGGAATTTTTCTAATCTTCTAAGCTACTTCTTATTTTTTATTCTCTACTTTTAATAAATTATTAAATACATTGGCACATGGTAGTTTACTATGTTTGTATTTTGTATGTTGAATAATTTCCTATTTATGTTATGTCATAGTTGTATCATATGATACTAGATAGTTATTAATTGCTCAAGTAAGACTTAGGTTATGACTTTCACAAACTAGCATTAACAGTTTCATGTTATTTCCATGTACTGGTGTTTTTTAAAGCTATGAAACAAAATAACTTTACTATTATCCTAGATACTATATATATGAAGTCTAATTTCACATGTTTGCACCTTGTTGGCCGGTTCAAGTCTTAATAATCTAAGGAACTTTGGTTTCCAAGGAATTTTTTCTCTGTTCTGTTCAATAATATTCTATAACAAGATATCATTTTTTTCCTCTGTAGAGTGGTATTAAAGTAACCTTTGGTTTTGTGCATTTTTGTTTTGGTTATTGACAACAACATGCATTAAGACAGGGAGGCCCCAGATAGCTCACAAAGCAATTGAACTTATAGAATGAAGGCTGGCTAGGGATGGTTGGCTAGAATATTATGATAAAAAAGATGGTAGACAGATGGCGAAGCAAGCTCAAAAATGTCAGACTTGGTCTATAGCTAGTTATCTTGTCTTGAAAATCATGTTAGAAGATCGTTCTCATCTAGGAATGATTTCTTCTAAGAAGAAGATACAAAGATTCTCAAGCTACTTCTCAAAATATCAATTTCCTAGACATGCTAATTGAAAAAAATTATGTAATGCCATGTTTGGCACATTGTACCATCATTTTTCATTCAAAAAATATTCTTGAGACATGAGAGTCTAGCACTTGTTTTGCTTCTCTTATCTTGTACATAATAATTTTTTTGTCTCTTTGATTCCAAAAATAAGATGTTAGGGAAGCGCTTAACCCTGCATGCTCTTCTCTTTGAATTTACTGCAATCTAAATTTTGTGGACATTCCATATATCTTCATGGCTTACTTGAGTTTCTATTAAAATATTACTTCTATAATATATTTCAGATGAAGGCTTGTTAAAAGAGATCTGTATTGAGTTATATCGTATTAATCTCCATACAGGGAGGAGGGACAGTGGGCACAATGGGTATGCATCCATGTGCAACACAATATCTGAAAAAAATATATGATAACAATTCAAGCCAAAACTGGCCAAACTAAAAATTAGTATGCAAAATATTAACTCATTTCAAAAAACTCACTTTTCAATAATAATATATATAAGAGTTATAGAGAATTTGATATGGTTTGCACTTTAAATTTCTCTTGACAACAAATTTAAATAGCCCTTATCAATTTTTGCATTAACGGTACATTCAGTTAAAATTTGATTTAGTGGCGCTCAAGCTTAAATTCATTTGAGGTACTAAATAAGTTGACTACATATGTTTGGATTTTTTGCACAAATTTTCTATATACAATTATAGTTAGCTTTGGTCCAAATTCTGGAACAAATTGTAAGCTGCTACTTCTTTAATTTTTCCAAGAAGAGAGAACCAAATATTAGACATGTATGGCTGGGAGATAAACACAACCTAATCCTATTGATTTGATAAATATAGGATATACCATTGGTTATCACTATTCATTAAATGATTTGCTTCAAATGCTTTGATATTCAATCTACTGATAATTGTTTTTTGTGATGCTAATACAATGCATACATATATACAAATATATTTTTATGTAATCAATTATGTGTTATTACAATTTTCCTCTTATTTCCTATTGGCATCTCCCTTGAACCTCCTATAGGTGAAAGTTCTAGTTATCTTATTTTCCTCTTGTAGGAAATACCTAGTGCGAGTGAGGTGCAACCTCGTCCAAACTATGGAGGTGCAAAGTTAGATAAGGGGAAGGTAATTGAACTCAAATTGGATTGAATTAAGATTTTTTGAGATCTTATATTGATTATACATATGTTGACATAGATTGGTAGTTTCATATGTACTTTTCATTTTTATGTACATGCGATTATGAGTTATACATCATTTTTGACAAGTGAAAAAACGCTTGAAGGAGTAGATATTGGAACACCTCAAGGAGGAGGTGTCGAAACACCTCAAGGAGATAAAGAAAAAGATCAACCTAAAGAGGTATGTGTTTATTTTATCTTGTGTCTGGTAAATATGTTCCTATTACCAATAATTTCATGCTAACGTGGATCAATTTTATGTTTTTGTTCACATATATAGATTATAATTTCAAAAGTTTTTTTGGTGACTCTTGACCCTTTGAAGAGATGTATATTTCAGGTAATCAAGATTTCAATTAAAATTCAATGTGTATTGATTTTGATGTTAATTATTCAATTTTAAATTATATAATATAACTAATCTCAATTGTGGGTTGAATTTTTCTTGTACAACTACCTCCAGAGCCAATGAGTGCTTCAAAGAGGCTCCATTTTGATGATCCACCAGTAGTTTAGGATGAGATAGAAATTTTGGCATGTAAATTTTGAATAGATATTGAGATGGCTTATGCCACATTTTGTAAAACTTTGTTTGAGTTGGCGTCGGTGCCATTTTTGTATATGGTTATACACTTGTTTATTAGCTAATTTGATATATAGAAGTTGACAATCAAAATTTAATTTATTCCTCATGTGCATGATTAAACTCTTTGAAAATTCTATCTTGAGCAATGGTTAAATATCAATGTACAATAGCAAAAAAAATAATGGTTATATTATTTAATTTATATTTATATCACTGATTATATTACATTTCAAATCTTTCAAACTCAAAGCATTACTTCACATTGTATAACTAATAACTATATATTGATAGATGAAAAAAATTCAATTACAATATAGTTTTTACAAAGTCAACTTAAGTAGTTATGCAATTACTTCACATTGCATAACTAAAAACTAGGAGCAGTTTTCAATTGAATTTTATTGTCACAAAATTCTATGAGACCACATTTCTTTGAGAATTTTTTTCAAATAGTCCACTGCCTTGTCCATGCTACCGTATTTTTCATACATGTCTACCAAATATTTATATCAAATAGTTCACTGGCTTGTTGGTAGGGCTTATTGGAGCTTGTATGCTCTGACCTCACTCAATCCTAAAACCACTTCATTCCCTCACACAAAAAACCAGTACACAAAGCTAAACATCCATAAATTAATATATCTATTTCATGCTCTTCCATAAGATTTTTCCAACAAGACATGTATCTCTGCCCTTCAACTCTTTTATTCACAATCTTTCTCAGGTTCTTTATGGTTAGAACCATCCCTATAGTAGCATACATCTGCCACAAAACCAAATATGACAACAAAGGAAAATCCCTTGTCCTAACACCATATTCCTCGACCTCTTCTTCTCTAGCCTTCACTAGGCCACTAACCATCAACTCTTCCTCTCTAGTTTCCCACCTAATCTACTATTTGCAAGATTACACATTTGAAGGTTGATAGGTTGTGTAAATCTCGTAACTTCAACACAAGATAAGATAACCCTTTAAAACATTCATTGAACTTTTCCAAGAGAGTTAAAGCGATAAAAAAGATATAGTGAATAAGCACATATGCCCATGAATGATGTTAATTCATTTAGATTACAAAATGTGAGTTACATACACCCCTTGGGTGTTAGATGTCATATGTTTCAATGATACAAAGATGGATAACCATCAATAGTTGCAATATGATTTTACAATTTTCAAATTGACTAAAAATCCATACAATGTACAAAATAATAATCTTGACGGGTCAGGTATGTGCAAGATCATCATGGAAAAAACAGGCCCTTAAGTGGCAAAAAATTCAGAAAAATTAGAGTTAGGTAACTTGACATAAAAATTTGAATAAGTTATCTATATTATTTAAAAAATATGTAACAATATAATTTGTAGAAAATTGAATGTAGTTTCTAAATTACTAGATTTATTTACAAAAAAATAAAATCTATTTGGTGAAAATTTGAAATTTCAATACACTAGTACTTAAATTTCAGGGAAAAAATAAGAAGTAGGTGTCTGTCTGACCACCCTAACAACATTAAAATGATAATAATTTTTTATAATATTTTAGATATAAGTAGAGAACTCATGTACCGATGTGATGCATATTTTTTTATAATTTGTTTCCAAGTAAATAATTAATTAAAATTTTTGTATGACAACTTTTTAAAAATATAAAGACTCGTATGTCTGACCACCTTAACTTGGTCAAAAATTCATGAAATTCAATTTTTTCTTATTTAATATTATAGTATGTGAGTCATAGAATGTGATGTATGTTTTGGATTCAAAAAATATGATACCATTTGAAAGTTATAGATTTTTTTCAATCAGCCTAAAAATTAGGACTTTAGTTGTAATTCAATAGAAAATGAAGAGTAATTATTTGTTAAATTCAAAGTAAAGAATAATTTTATTGGTGGAAATCTGAGAATATCCTTTAAAAACCCTTTTCGTTTCATCAATTTTGGGTGAAAAAAAAGTCGTCAGTCACATACCCATCATATTACCACTTTTTGGCCCATCATGATCCTGCACATACCTACCCATCAATAGAATCTTTGAATCTCATCACCTTGAATTCATCGCTCTTCTCGTGCTGAGGCCAAGAGTGTGGTTAAGGTGCCTTTTCCACCCAACCATGAAGCACATTAATTCCTCGAGTTTTTCCTAACTCGAAGATATCCTCGACCCTACATGAGGAGCCTAGCAACCCGGAACAATAAAGCAAGAGGGCACTCTTAATGCATGCATGTTTGTCTATATGCATTCCTAACTAGAAAACATATTTCTTACAAACAGGATGTGGCAGAGACAAAATACATAAATATAGGCTTTTAATCCATCTAATTCTATGGTACATTTCTTGGCCAAGCATTAAGGAAAATACTAATAATGTAGTTTATGAAAAGGATAAACTATTGTCTCTATGTCTCCACATTTGGCATCCTGCCCCGAAAGTTTGCATAATATAGAATAAAACATCTAACTATCTCAAAATAAGTCGCATAGAATTAAAGCATTTATCATTTAAGAATTCACCAATATGTCACATTTCATGTGGAGAAGATCCAAAAATCAGACTTTGGGTTTAGGAGTTATCACACTCTTGCTTTGATTCCATTCATGAGGTGTATATATAAGGTTCTCAAACAAACAAGTTTTTATCTACATTTCCTCCATTTTTGGGGTTATTTTTCAAAATATGTCAGTAAATTTTCATTCAACTTAGCTTGAGATTTAAAATTAAAGAAACTTTATCCATATCATTGAGAAAAATGCTCTATTTAAAAGTAAAGAAACTTTATCCAAATTATTGAGAAAAATGCTCCATTTAATACAAATTTCAGATTGTGCACTTGCTTTACTACTCTGAAAAGGTCTTATAGCACAATCTTATAAGGAAATATTATATTTTCAAGTAGAATTTATTAAATTGCAGACAAGCACCAATCAAAGGAACAATTAAATGAGCAAAATTATCTACTTATACTCATGTTTACCAAAATAACTTAACATATAAGTGAAAGTATTTATATAAATATGTAAGTATGCGTATTTGTTTTACATTCAATTTTATGTTTTGTTTTTAGCATTTTATTATGGCAACTAATTTCTTCAGTCTGAAAAACTCTTATTCCCAGTAGTTTGCAAATGTCCACTCACAACAAAAGATTATTGAAGATATGTATACTCACTCATATATATATTTATATATATATATATATTTATATATATATATATATATAAATATGTATATATATATATAAATATGTATATATATATATATTTAAATATGTATATATATATATTAAACTACCCATGCTTGTTACAATTTGATTCAAAACCAATAGTACTGCTTTCAATAACTGATCAGACATTGATAGCCTATTCAATAAAAAATATATATACATATATATATATATATATAATTTATTTATTAACAAAAGATAGATATTATAATTGATTTTCAAACAAGGAGAATAGTTTACATGGAGGAATCAAGGAAAGCCCTTTGCAGCCACGCAAAGCCCTAATCATTGATGGAGAGGCCGACCCTCAGGCCACGAACCCTGCTTTGGGGTCCACTGCTTGTGGGTAGTGCCTCCCCACATGCTAAGGCCTATGGGGAGAAACCTCTCCCACAAAGAATCCTTCCCCATTAGGGAGGGGAACAAACTATGAGGGACAATCTTCCCTTCGCCCAACACACCGGGTCTCTCCCAATGGGAGTGGGTAGACACGGATTTGAAACATGGGTTCAATGAAATTAAAAGGTTTAACACAAAAAAAATTCAATGAATATACATATATATTCTCATATATATGTATGCATATATATAGCCAAATTTATGCATATATATATGAGAACATGTATATCTATTTATATTATCCAGGTTTGATAATTCTTCAAGTTCAGAAATAATTTCACGAAAGAGAATGTCTGGTTGTGCATACATGATCAAACGAGACTGAACAAACATAGTTTTATGTAAAAAAAAAATATATCTGCTTTTCCATTTCTCAAATAAACACAATGAAATCATTTTGAATTTTGTTTCCCAGAGAAATACTTAGATGCACTAGAAGAGTATTAAAACCTAGAAATCACTTCTCCTATGAAGATGATTGTTGAGATCCCAACCGTCAAGTTCCTCTCCTTAGTTGTATTCCCTTTCCAATTCCCTATAATTTAATTAGCCATGCCATAGCTAAAATAAAACTCCCCTTTCGTGCACCCCCATTTTCCCATTTTCTTGTTGTAGAGGAAACCTCCCAAAAATTCAATTAAGAAATGGTTCCCTTCCCATTATCTTTCTCACATTTTAAATATTTCCCTCTTCCCGAGACCCTAATTTTAAAATTGAATAAATTAAAATAAATGAATTTATTTATTCATTTTAATTTAGCTATTACCTCCACATTAATAGTTATTCTTACTTGATTTATTTTTCCACAATGTTTTGCTTTTTTTTAAATCTCAAAGTCTAAATAATTATTTATACCTTCAAATATTACACAATCATTTGAAATACTTATTACTTGAAAAATAAATAAGTGATTAGCCAACACCACCCAAATTCAAATTCACAAGAAGATGTTTATTTATTCTAAAATATATTTTCCTTCCTTATAATTGTGTGCATATATAAAATATAAAGTCAATTAACCAATTAAAATTACTAAAATCAAAACAGTCACTCAAACACTTGCTAATGCATTTATATGACTCTAAGTGTTTGTGTGTGATTGAGAGTAGTATTCATACTTTACCCTTTCGAGAGGCTAATCTCCCATTCTTAACAACACCCTTGGTCTTCAATGACTTGACACTCAATTACAGCCAGGAAAAGGCATAGAATTAGTATTAGATTAAATAAAATCAACTTGACTCCTAACATCAGCATTTTTTTTTTTTGAATAATACTTTCCACTTGCATTATTTTCAAAATAAATAAATATTTCATTCATTGCAACTTACACTAACTTAAATGCCACATTTATTGTCATTTAATATACCACACATAAGCAGGTAACCATGGAATGGACATCACATGAAGTATAAGTAAGCATCACCAAAAATTAGAGATGTGACATCCTTCCCCACTAGGAAGAGACATTGTCTCGATGTCTAAAAGAAACATCCACTCAATATAGTATATATCATCATATCCTATAAGTCATAATGTGCAAAAAAAATAAGAAAACATCAAACTAAAATCCAAGGTGAGGAAAAGATCTATCGATCTATTCAACATCTTCCCATGTTGTGTTATCCTCAGAATACTGATCCCACTAGATCATGAACTACAGTATCTCCCTACTTCGCAACTTAACGTTGCACTTTTCCAAAATATTGACGAGCTCCACTAGCATCGCCCCTATATCCAGAACTTGCAAAGCATGCCAATCGAGCACATGAGTAATATCTGGATGATATGGCTTAAGTACTGATACATGGAAAACTTTATGAATGTGGGATAGAGCTAGCAGCAGAGCAAGCCTATAAGAAACTAGATTCACAACTTGCAAGACTTTGAAGGGCCCTACAAAATGGGGGGGAAGCTTTGAATTCTTACCAAAGGAAATAAAACTCTTTTGTGGATGAACTCTCAAGAACACTTTTTCACCTACTGAGAATTTTCTAAAGGTCTTGTTTCAATCAAAAAAGCTCTTTTGGTGATCAAAAGCTTTTTTAGCTTTTCCTTAATCAGTTTCATCTGATCTTCCATTTCCTTAAGCATTTCAGGCCCTATCACAATTCTATCCTCCACTCTTTCCCAACTGATGGGTGTGCGACATTTATGGTCATACCATGCCTTGAAAGTTGTCATGCCTAATGAGGCATGATGGGAGTTATTGTAGGAAAACTCCACTAAAGGAAAGTACTCTTCCCATTTATGTCGTTGCTCCATGCAATACATTCTAAGAAGGTCTTCCACCACCTGATTCACTCTCTCAGTTTGACCATCGGTTTGTGGGTGATATATAGAGCTGAAATTCAGTTTCATTCCCAAGGAAGAATTTAATGTGGTCCAAAACCTAGAATTCATACGGGTGTCATGATTAGAAATTATCATCTCGGGTACTCCATGTAACCTGAAAATATCTTGAACAAATTTCTTCACCAATACCAAAGAACCATCCTTCAGAGTTCCAGGAATGAAGTGTGCCACTTTCATTAATTTATCAACCACAACTAGAATAACATCATGCCTTGCTTTAGTCATCGGCAACCCATGGATGGAGTCCATTGAGATCACCTGCCATTTATATTTTGGCACTCGATGTGGGTACAATAGTCCTTTTGGATGTACATGCTCAACCTTAACTTTCTAGAATTCCAAACATTGGGCTACAAGTGATATTACATCTTTCTTAAGTCTTGGCCAAAAAATAAGGGTCTAAGTCCCTCAACCATTTTTCATCACACCAAGGTGCCCTAAATATGGTGCATTATGGAATTCCTCCATTACCAATTCCCTCAATACACCAAAATTAGGTACATACATGCACCCATGGTACCTCAGAAGCCCATCTGACTCAATTGCATAACCATCATATCTCTAATCATAAGCATTACTCTCTAGGGCTTGTTTGACCCTTTCATGATGTTCGTCGCCTACCAATGCTGAAATTACTTGTTGCTTGAAGGTAGATTTAATTTGCACCATTGCAGCTAGATGTCTTCTCCTTCTTAAATCATCTTCCACCCTATTTTATTTTCCCTTGATATACTCAATTCTAAAATCATACTCACTGAATAATTCCAACCATCGTCTTTGTCATGCGTTCAGATTGGGTTGAGTGAAGATATACTGCAACCCTGCATGGTCGGTTTCCAGCTCAAAGGACTTCCCAATGAGATAATGCCTCCACATCTACAAAGCATGTACAATGGTAGACAATTCCAAATCATGGGGCACGTAATTTAATTCATGAAGCTTAAATTTACGAGATTCATATTCCAAAACTTGACTATCCTACATGAGAACTACTCCCACACCCTCACCTGATGCATTGGCTATCACAGTAAAGTGCCCATTTGGATCTGGAACTATCAAAATGGGTGCGGAGTCAATTTTTTCCTTCAATAGCTCAAAATCCATCTCACACCTTTCACTCCATTCAAATTTTTTTCCTTTCTTTTGGAGTGCAATGATGGGTGTTGCAAGGGTAGAGAAGGTCCATGTACAATTTTTTTGTAATATCCTAAAAGCCCCATAAAACTTTCGACCCCTGTAACATTCTGCAGAGCTGGCCACACCATAATTGCCTTAATCTTTTCAGGATCCACTGCTATCCCATCACTAGTTATCACATGTCCCAGGTAGTGCACCTTAGTTTGATAAAAGGTCCATTTGGGAATTTTTCCATAAAGCTTATTGTGTCTCAAACGCTGCAATACTATTCTCAAATGCCTGTCATGCTCCTCCTCTAACTTGGAGTAGATTAAGATATCATGTAGAAATACCAACACAAAATCATCCAAGCGATCCTTGAAAATGCTATTCATCAGGTTCATGAAAGTTGTCGGGGCATTGGTTAATCCGAAAGGTATCATTGTGAATTTGTAGTGCCCATATGTGGTTCTGAATGTCATTTGGGAAATATCCTCATCTTTAATCCTCAGTTGGTGGTAACCCAATCTCAAATATATCTTTGAGAATATCTTTACCCCCTTCATTTGATCAAAGAAGTCATCTATTCGAGGAAGCGAATATCGATTCTTTATGGTTACTTTATTTAGCATTTTGTAATCAATACATAGCCTCAAGGTTCCATCCTTATTTTCATGAATATGACTGGTGCTCCCCAAGGGGACACAGTCGGCCTAATAAAAAATTGATTGAGTAATACCTGTAATTGAGCCTTTAATTCATATAATTCAGTGATATTCATCATGTATGGGGCTTTGGACTGTGGCTCAGTTCCTGGTTGCAATTCAATGGAAAAGTCAAAAACCCACTTAGGGGGTAACTCAGTCAATTCGTTAGGGAATACATCCTAAAATTCCTTTAGTATAGCATGATCACTAGCTATCACCTCAGGATTATCAAGATCTGTAGCCTTTATCACATAGATGATGCCCCCCATTCTACACTCCTTCTTCAACTGCATGGACCAAATTTCTTGGAGTTCCAAAGGCCTCTTGACAACATAGATATCCACCCTTCTACCCAGGTCATCTAAATAGGTTATGATTTTCTCCTCGCAATTTACAAGGGCCTTGTGTTCTAAAAGTCAGTTTATTCCCAAAATCACATTGTATGACCCCAAGGGTGGCACATACAGGTTGAATTGCGTCATGAAACTAAGAAGTTTGAGTTCATTGCAAGTTAGGCATTGATCCACCTTTTTCTCTACCCGATTACCATACTAAACCTTCCATCAATTAGCCATATAACCCAGTTTTACTAACAATTTAGAAATGATATGAGGATAAAAAAACTATCAATAGCTCCTGTATCAATCAAAATAGAAACTGGGCACCAAAAATCTTACTCGATAACTGAATAGGTGTAGCCTGATAGTTGGATTGGCGATTATCTACCACCGCATGAATATGATGCTAGTTCTTGTTTTTCTGACTAATCCTCTGAGGGCACACACTAGCATAATGTTCTCCACCGCATGTATAACATCCTCCATAGGGTGCCCTAGGCATGTCAGAACCATCCCTTCTATTTTTATTATTATTGTGGTAAGTGGCCCTCTTACTATTATTCTGGTTCCCATCATGGTGATCCTGAGAATTATTTCCCCTTTTAAGATTCCTGATCTGCCTATTGTTATTGCCTTGGTTATGCTAACTCTGATGATTGTTATTCTGATGGTTCCCCTAAAAATTTCTCTTGGCATCTCGATTTTTCCTGTAGTTTGCAACCTACTAGAGTTTTTGTTCCTATTTAGTGGATTTCTTGAAAGCCTCATCCATGGTGGTGGGGTTATGTATATCTACCTCAGTTCCTATTTAAGGTCTAAGCCTAAAAACAAACTTATGAACGTGAAACTGGTCATCCAACTAGTACTGGGGTACATATTTAAGCAAATGAGAGAACCTTTCATAGTAATGTGTCATTGTCATTCCACCTTGAGAGAGAGTTTGGAACTTTGTCATCTTCTTATCAAAATAGGAATGCGACAACCACCTTTTCCTAAACAATTGCAATAATTTCTCCCATGTCACTTTACTATGCAAATTTGTTTTCTTCTTTTTCATTCTCCTACCAGGCGAGAGCTTTTGTAGTGAGTTGGTAGGAACCCCATTCAGCCTTAGTTACATTTGAAAAATCTAGAAGAGCAAAGAATTTCTACATTTGAATTATCCAGGCTTCTGCTCCATATTTAATTGTTTTACTATCAAGTTTTGATCGAGTGACCTTTTTGAGATCCTTGCCCAACTCTTGAGCCACCCTACTTAATCTATTAGAATTTTCCTCAGTCTCCGACTACTCAAATTTTGTATTTTCCACATTACCTCCAGGGTTTGACCCATGCGGATCCCTGTGCCTATCCTACTTCAAGCTATCAAGCTTGACCTCCTATTGGCTCAAGAGTGCTAAAATCTAATCCAACCTATCATTTACATCACCATGAGACCCACTTGCACAGTTCTCATGTTGATAGGTTCTAAAATCCATGGAATAATTTTGGAACACACACACAACACCAAGCATACTTAGGCATAGGTCTGAGAGTTTAACCTAGGCTCTAATACCAAAATGTAAAGCTCATAACTTCAACACAAGATAAGATAACCCTTTAAAACATTCATTGAACTTTTCCAAGAGAGTTAAAGCGATAACAAATATAAAGTGAATAAGCACATATGTCCATGAATGATGTTAATTCATTTAAATTACAAAATTTGAGTTACATACACCCCTTGGGTGTTACGTGTCATCTATTTCAATGATACAAATATGGATAACCATCAATAGTTACAATATTCTTTTATAATTTTCAAATTGACTAACAAGCCATACAATGTACATAATAAGAATCTTGACCCATCAATAGAATCTCTAAACCTCATCGCCTTGACTCCGTCGGTCTTCTCGCGTTGAGGCCAAAAGTGTGGTTAAGGTGCATTTTCCACTAAACCACGAAGCACATGACTTTCCCGGGTTTCTTCCTAACTCGAAGATATCCCTGAGCCTGCATGAGGATCCTAGCAACCTAGAATAATAAAGCAGGAGTGTACTCTTGATGCATTCCTATTTGTCTATATGCATTCCTAGCTAGGAAACATATTTCTTACAAACAGGATGTGGAAGAGACAATTTACATAAATCTAGGCTTTTAATCCATCTATTTCAATGGTACAGTGGTTGTCCAAGCATAAGGAAAAACAAAATAATATAGTTTATGAAAAGGATAAAGTACTGTCTCTGTGTCTCCACATTCGACATCCTGCCCCAAAATTTTCCATAATATAGAATAAAAAATCTAACTATCTCAAAATAATTCACATAGAATTCAAGCATTTATCATTTAAGAATTCACCAATATGTCACATTTCATGTGGAGAAGATCGAAAAATCAGACTTTGGGTTTATGAGTTATCACACTCTTGCTTTGATTCCATACATGAGTTGTATATATAAGGTTCTCAAACAAACAAGTTTTTATCTACATTTCCTCCATTTTTGGGGTTAGTTTTCCAAATATTTTAGTAACTTTTCATTCAACTTAGCTTGAGATTTAAAAGTAAAGAAACTTTATCCATATTATTGAGAAAAATGTTCCATTTAAAGTTAAAGAAACTTTATCCAAATTATTGAGAAAAATGCCCCATTTAATACAAATTTCAGATAGTGCACTTGCTTTAATACTCTGGAAAGGTATTATAACACAATCTTATAAGGAAATTTGCTATTTTCAACTAAAATTTATTAAATTGCAGACAAGCACCAATCAGAGGAATAGTTAAATGAGTAGAATTATCTACTTATACTCATGTTTAGCAAAAGGACTTAACATATAAGTGAAAGTATTTATATAAATATGTATGTATGTGTATTTGTTTTACATTCACTTTTATGTTTTATTTTTAAATATTTTACTATGGCAACTAATTTCTTTAGTCTGAAAAACTCTTATTCCCAACAGTTTTCAAATATCCACGCACAACAAAAGATTATTGAAGATATGTATACTCACTCATATCTATATATATATATATATATTTAAATATCTATATATATATATATATATTAAAATTAAATTAATACTTCCCATGCTTGTTACAATTTGATCTAAAACCAAGAGTAATGCTTTCCAGAACTGATCAGACATTGACAACCTATTCAATAGAAAACATATATACATATTTATATATATATAATTTATTTATTAACAAAAGATAGAGATTATAATCAATTTTTAAACAAGAAGAATATTTTACACAGAGGAATCAAGGAAAGAACTTCACAGCTGCGCTGAGCCCTAATCATTGATGGAGAGGCCCACCCTCAGGCCACAACCCCTCCTTTGGGGTCCGCTGCCTATGGGTGGTGCCTGCCCATAGGCCTCGGCCTGTGGGGAGCCACCGCTCCCACAAAGTAGCTTTCCCCATTAGGGGGGGGGGTGTGTGCAGATTGTGGGGAATGGTCTCCCCTTCGCCTAGCACACTAGGTCTCTCCAAATGGGAGTGAGTAAACATGGTTTCGAAACATGGGTTCAAAAAAATTACAAGGTTTAACATAGTTTTTTTCAATGAACATATATAGTCTCATATATATGTATATATATTGTCGAATTTATGCATATATATGTATATATGAGAATATGTATAATTATTTATAGTATCGAGGTATGATAATGCTTCAAGTTCATAAATAATTTCACGAAAGAGAATGTCTGGTTGATACATGATCAGATGAGACTGAAAAAACACAGTTTTATGTAAATAACAAATATATCTTCTTTTCCATTTCTTAAATAAACACAATGAAATCATTTTGAGTTTTTTTCCCCAAGAAATATTTAGATGCATTGGAACAGTATTAAAACCTAGAAATCACTTCTCCTCTGAAGATGATTGCTGAGATCCCAACCATTGAGTTGCTCTCCTTCCTTGTATCCCCTTTCCAATTCCTTGTAATTTAATTAGCCATGCTACAACCAAAATAAAACTCCCCTTTAGTGCACCCCCATTTTCCGATTTTCTTGTTGTAGAGAAAATCTCCCAAAAATTCAATCAAGAAATGGTTCCCTTCCCATTATCTTTCTCACATTTTAAAGATTTCCCTCTTCGCGAGACCCTAATTTTAAAATTGAATAAATTAAAATAAATGAATTTATTTATTTATTTTTAATTTAGCTATTACCTCCACATTAATAATTATTCTTACTTGATTTTTTTTCTACGTTGTTTTGTTTTATAAAAAATCTCAAAGTCTAAATAATTATTTATACCTTCAAATATTAAACAAGCATTTGAAATACTTTTTACTTGAAAAATAAATAAGTGATTAGCCAACACCACTCAAATTCAAATTCACAAGAATATGTTTATTTACTCTAAAAAAAATTTCCTTCCTTATAATTGCGTGCATATATGAATATAAAGTCAATTAACCAATTAAAATTACTGAAATCAAAATAGTCACTCAAACACTTGCTAATGCATTTATATGACTCTAAGTGTTTGTGTGTGATCGAGAGCAACATTCCTGCTTTACCCTCCTGAGAGGCTAAGCTCTCCTTCTTAACCACACCCTTGGTCTTCGACGACCTACCACTCAATTACACTAAAGCAAAGGCATATAATTAGTATTAGATTAGATCAAATCAACTTAACTCCTAACATCAACATATATTAATTTTGAATAATACTTTCCACTTGCATTTTTTTCAAAACAAAATAATATTTCATTCATTGCAACTTCCACTAACTTAAACACCACATTTATTGTCATTTAATATACACCACATAAGCATGTAACCATGAAATGGAAATCACATGAAGTATAAGTAAGCATCACCAAAAATTAGAGATATGATAGGTTGATAGGTTAGGTGTGATATATTTATGCTAAATAAGGTCAATGAAGACCATTTAAGATGTATTAAGTTGAAGTTTTGAGTCTAGGGGTCCAATATGCTAAAAATGCATTCTTGCTTCAAAATTGTCAAAATTGCCATGTAGTCTTTTGAAGGAAAATTATTAAAATTGTAAAGGAAAGTGCAAGATAGGAGTGTAGAAGTTTTGGTAGGTTTGAAATAAAGGTATTTGACTAGAGTTTTTCACAACAATCTATGGTCTCATGCCTTTTTTTCGCACAAAACACAACATTGGAGTTTGATTGGAGGCTGAAAACTACTTGTAAGGGAATGAATAAATCTTGTTCTACAACTCATATGACCAAACCGACTATTCCATCACATATGGATGGGTAATTTTAGGTTAGGTATGGTTCCATTTTTCACCCAAACAAACTGAAGCAGTCTGAGCTACTTTCAATCAGTGAAATCCCTTAAGAGTCTAAAGTGTAGAAGGGCAACAATATTTGATGGATTGTTACTCAAATATTGTGATGCTTATAGACTCTTAATTTTATGATACAAGATCATGTTGAGACCATCTATAATAACCTCTCTTAGTTTTTTCTATCTCAGAGACATTTCCCCATGGTGATGAGTTTTCAGTTGAGGGAAAAGTTGTCAGATGCAAGCAAATTAAAGTTGCAAAGTGGTGCAACTTTCATTCTCCAACTCGTATGACCAAAAATATTAATCCAACACATCTGGATGGGTATGTTTACACTAGGGATGGTCCTCTTTTGGACCCAAATATGTTGAATCACTTTGAGCTACATTGGACCGACGATTTCCGTTAAGAGTCTAGAGTGCTAAAAGACAACAATCTTTGAAGGCCTATTTCTCAAAAATGTAATGCTTAAAAACTCTTTGTTTTAGGATATGGGATCATGTTGGGACCATCTACAATAACCTCTATCCATTTTTTCTATGTCAAAGAATTTTTCCCGTGGCGATGAGTTTTCAGTTGAGGGAAAAGTTACCAAATGCAAGCAATGTAAAGTTGCAAAGTGGTGCAAATTTCACTATCCAACTCATATGAAAAAATAGAACATTCCAACAAATTTAGCTGGGTACATTTATGCTAGGTATGGTTCTATTTTTTACCCAAATATGCCAAATCACTCTAAGCTACATTGGACTGATGATTTCCCTTAAGAGTCTAAAGTGCTAAGAGGCAACAATATTTGAAGGGCTATTTATCAGAAATCATAATGCTTAAAAAATATCCTTCTAAGGATATGAGATCATGTTGGGACCATCTACAATAACCTCTCTCGGTTTTTTCTATCTCGGAGGTGTTTTCCTGTGGTGACGAGTTTTTAGTTGAGGGAAAAGTTGTCAAATGCAAGCAGTGTAAAGTTGCAAATTGGTGCAACTTTCATTCTCCAACTTGTACAACCAAACAAAATATTCTAAAATGTCTGGATGGGTATATTTATGCTAGGTATGGTCCACTTTTGCACCGAAATATGTTGAATCACTTTGAGCTACATTAGACCATTGATTTCCCTTAAGAGTCCAAAGTTCTAGAAGGCAGGAATCTTTGAAGGGATATTTCTCAGAAATCATGACACTTACAGACTCTTCATCTGAGGATATGGGATTGTGTTGGAACCATCTACTATAACCTCTCTCAGTTTTTTCTATCTCAGAGGAGTTTTCTCGTGGTGATGAGTTTTCAATTGAGGGAAAAGTTATCACATGCAAGTAGTGTAAAGTTGCAAAGTGGTGCAACTTTCATTCTGCAACTCATATGACCAAATGAACTATTCCAACATGCCTGGATGGGTATTTTTATGCTAGGGATGGTCCTCTTTTGCACCCAAATACGCCGAATCACTCTGAGCTACATTGGACCGACGATTTCCCTTAAGAGTCCAAAGTGCTAAAAGACGATAATATTTGAAGGGATATTTCTTGAAAACCGTGATGCTTACAAACTCTTTGTCTGAGGCTATGGGATCATTTTGGGACCATATACAATAAAATCTCTTGATTTTTTCTATCTCGGGGGCGTTTTCCTATGGTGATGAGTTTTAAGTTGAGGGAAAAGTTGTCAGATGCAAGTAGTGTAAAGTTGCAAACTAGTGCAACTTTCATACTCTAACTCGTATGACCAAATGGAATATTCCAACACGTCTGTATGGGTATGTTTACACTAGCGATGGTCCTATTTTGCACCCAAATATGTTGAATCACTTTGAGCTACATTGGACTAGTGATTTTCCTTAAGAGTCCAATGTGCTAAAAGGCCATACAATCTATTGTACGGTCTATAGCTCGATGGTATGACATGGTAGATGTTATTAGGATTATATAAGGTGAATATGTGGGTTCAAAGAGCTGGAAAGGTCTATAGTTGAGTTGGTGAGTTGCCATGCATTGAAAAAATGAGTGAAATTAGGTGAAAAATGGTGGTTACAACATGCTAATGTCAATGAAATATGGGGGCAGAAATATTTAAGGTTGGATCATGATTCTACAAGTCCTAATAGATGTGTTTGATGAGTTTATAGGGTGTGGCAATATTTGGGGAGTGAAGTTGCACCCAAGTTTGGTTTTGATGATCAAATTGGAGTTTAAATCATCTTTAATTGTACTTGTGTTACTTAAAGCCACCTAGCTCTTGCATCATAAAACACTTAACCAATCAACTTGAACATCATGCACACCCAAATACCTTATTTCCACTTTGCTAGATCAAAGAATAAATTACATGGGAAATGAAATTCACATGAACTTCTTACATTTTTGTTTTTGGAAAAAGTAGTAAGCCACTGTATTTTATTATATATAAATATGATATATTACAAAACCTTGTTCAAATGAGCATACTAACAAGAAAGAACCAGGAAGAAAACCTCTAGTTGTAGCTTGATTAAGTACATAAAGCTCTTTACATTTTAAACATACCCTTTATACGATGCCAAACATTTGACCCATATTTCAAAAAACGTAACTAGATATAGATTATGCCTATACACAGTTATGACCTTTTTACATTGTTTCACCTTTCAAAATTCATTTTTTTAAAAAATTTGCCTATTGGAGGCATTCGGGGCACAATCTTCCACAAGAGTAGTATGTTGATGTTCTAGAGTGACAAGCACCCGTACAAATCATCAAGGAAGTAGTTAAACTACATACAATAGAAAAGATGCTTAGAATAACCAATCTATATTATTGTAATCTATCGCATACCTCTCTAAAAGGATCAAAGCTACCTATTATTGCAACAGGTCCATGATCAATCATGCCAGGTGTAATGCCTTGCATAACCACCCCATCTTTTGCCTTGGTCAAAATGGGTCCCCCTTTGTTATTTTTGTACTTAGTTATTTTTGAAACAAAGTTTGGAGTCTAGTTTTGCCAATACTTTGTTTTTCTTTGATTTCTTTGTCGGAATCAGAACCAGAATTGGATCGGGTTTTGAAAGTTCTTTTGAGGCTTGTTTTTGGTTCTATCCCGACAGTCTTTTCTTTGCCTTTGTTTTTGTTCTTTAGCGGAAGTGGAGCTGGAGTGGGAATTGGGATGGTTGTTATCAAAATTTGCAAAATCACGATCGATTCCGATCCCGCCTCCGCTACTTTTTAATTTTTGTTTTGTCTCGGTTTTTGTGTTTTGTTTTATTAGGTTGGTCTTTTATTTAACTTTTTGTATTTGTTTTTGTTTTGTTTTTAGTTGTCGAACGTGGAGCCGGAATGGGAATGAGGTTTTGAAATTTTATAAATTTAATATCCTGATTCCATTTTAGTTTCGCCCCCGCCATTTTTGTCATTGACTTTTTGACTGAAGTTGCACTGCAGACCAGTGTTCATTCTCTTACAGTTTCGACTCTACCTTTACTGCATTTTAATGCATTAATGGTGGTTGCCGGTGTAGGTAGAAATTCACATATTTACCTTTATTAAGGGTTAAAGCTGATCATTATTGTTATTATTACAAGTCTAAGAGCACAAAGAGCAATAGTAGAATTTGTTTGAGAAAATTGATCAAGATAGAGAAGGGATATTGTGTGCGAATCGATTCAGAAAGTTAGCTTGGGTTTTTTTGCGTTTGAGGTAGGTCTTTTATCTTTGTTGCTCGTTTATTTGCAGTTGTGTTCGTTGTGTTTTGCTTTATATCTGTTCGCGTGTTCAATTATTGTGTTTTAAAGCAATTCTATGATCATCGATATGATTGAATGAGCAGGTTCTTGTTTTGTCTTGTTTGTTTTGCTTTAAATCTTCGTTTTCTTGTTTCGTCGTGTCATTTTTGGTTTGCAATAGATTAGATTAGATTAAGGGTTTTTAATGGCGTTTGTTAGAATTAGAAATCTACATTGAGGTAGATCAGAGATTTTATAGTGAGTTAGGGTAGATTAGATTTATTGCTTGATTAGGGTTTCGTCGTATGGTAGAATGGCAGGGTTTAAACCCGTGCCCTAGTTTTTGTCAGGTTTGTTAGATTAGGGTTTTGTTGGTCTCTGTAATTACTTTAAATGATTAAAAAATGATATCCTTAAGTGCAATTGTTCCCCATTGTCATATGAGTGTAGTGTTTTAAGCTCTTTGCCATTTTATAGCGACCTAGGTCTTAATCATGAAATTATGTTGAAAATGAATAAAGTATTTGATGATGTCATGATACCATAGGTGGACGCGGGATCAGAATAGATTATGGACCTAAGATTTTTGTTTTACAAAATTCATCAATTTCGTTCTCATCCCGTTTCTGATTCCGAGTTTTAAAAGGTTTCCTTGAAGTATATGATAACTGGTGGAGGCGGGATCGAAACCGATCTTGAACTTAAGAAATTTGTTTGAAAAAGGTATCGATTCCATGTTTTATCCCGTTTCCGGCTCCACGTATAATGGGAAAGTCTTTCTTCAAAGTAATGATAACCTAATCAGAGGCAGAGGCAGAATGGAAATAGAATATGGAAAAAAATGAAAATTTGAAGAAAACCAAATCCATTTTTTGTTCCGATCCCGATTCTGATAACTTCCCCGACTCCGACTCTGAGCCTGCTTGTTATTAGGTGAAGTTTCCATATCCGTTTTTGCTCCGAGTCCGCCAGTATTGTAAAAGAGATTGTTTTGAGCTTCTGTCTAGTTTTGACTCCAATGTATGTGTAACAGGTATGTTTTAAAAGCATGTTTTATGATGATATCTAAAGATCTAATTAGAGGTTTGCTTGCAGGAAAATTGAAAGATTCTAAGGACTCATGCAGGAGAAAGATGATGGAGGAGACTTGGTAATAGATCGGCTTGTAGAAGTCAAAGAAGAAATAAAAGTTGCAGGGAGAGAATTGATCAAGGTTAAAAGTATGAAAGAGTTTGCTGTAGTTGAATTGCATTGGATCAAATTTGAAGATGATTGGATTGATGGGCCAGATATGGATACTTTACAGCAAGTCTTCACCAGTTATGATGAGTTCATGGTGGATCCGGCTTCACATGCATAAAAATCTTGTATGCATGATGTTCTTCTTCCTTGCATGTTGCATGCATGCAACACTGAAAGTCTTAAGGGTGCATGACTTCTTTTCTTCTATTCCTATCTTCTATTTTTAGATCAAGCTGAATATATAATGTAAGGACTCAAGATCAAAGTTGATCTGAGTTTCCAAGAAATTTGATTGTTCCTAAAAAGGTGGAAAGCCTAAAATAGAAGTGAGGTTCGAACTTTTTGTATAGTTATAAATACCAGATGGGTATCACATTGTAAGGGTTGGCTAATTGAGAATTGGATTGGCTTGCCTAATGCTAAGAGATAGAATTTTATAGAGTTTTGCAGAAATACATTGTACTTAAATCTTTTACAGTTAATAGAATTACAGGTTTACTTGAAAGATGGTGTTTGGAATTAAATTATTTGTTTGATAAGGCTAATAAAGTTATGATCTATCTGTATGCAGTGATTGTGCTGAACATAAGAGTTTCTTGAATGATGAAAGTTATTTGAAGGAATCAAATTTAAGGATAATCTTATTAGATTTTCATTGAGTTGAAGTTATTAAAAAGTCTATTGATCTATAATTTTGATGATGAATGAATGTGTGTTGTTTTGAAAATTCTTGAAATATTTGTGAAGAGTAATTGTGAAGTTAATTAAGCACCTAAAATGTATGCAGTGGTATAGATTATGCTATAGACTATATCATCTTATGGTTTTTATGCTCTGTTAGGAAACATTCAACATTGAAGGTATATGTCTAGATACTAGATAAATTCAGTTCATACTTACTGGTTTACCCCTTTGTTCTATCTTTTTCTTTTATTTAAAACCCATTGATTTACAAGAACTATTTTGATAAAAAGAGTCACAGCTTGAATCCTTTGTTACTAGCACAGGCCTCTTGAATATTACAGCTGCATGAACCAATTGAGTGACATCAGACAGTTGAGAACCAACTACCAGGACCTTGGGTGTTAGGCTACTACATGTTGTCTTTCTCTTTCAAGAGAAATAGAGTAGAAATATTCTGTTTTAATGTTGTTTGTGTCATTTTAACCATCAACACCAGGAATATCAAAAAAGTTGTCAAATAATAAATCTATATTGTCACAACAAAAAAGATGCTTAGACTAGCAAATCTATATTAATCTAAACAACCTGAATGATGATGAATTGGTAATGCAATTTATAAAATATGCTTAGAATAACTAATCTATATTATTCTAAATGACCTAATTGATGATGAGATGGTAATGCAAACTATAAAAGATGCTTTGAATAACCAATCTTTATTATTGTAATATGTCGCATACCTCTCTGAAAGGATCAAAGTTGGCTATTGTTGCAGCAGGTCCATGATCAATCGTGCCAAAAATATCCCAAAAGTACATACAAAATATCATTATTAAAGACACCAACAGTGTAATAGTATAAAAAATATCAATATTAAATAAATAACACTAATGAACTTAAGCATAATGAACCTAAGCATTGCACCTTCCATTCTTGAATATGCTATTCAAGTGTGCCTGAAGGGTCATCTCTTTGGTTAAGAGTATCCAATATTGCTTCATGATCATTATTAGTAAGTGTCCATTATTTTTTTGTCTTTGGTTTGGCATGATGCTCCAACAACTTAACATTTGTTGCTATAACAAGATGTGAATATATGAGAATGGTTTTGTGTTTCTCGTAGTCTTCAAATGCATGTATGACATTCTTTCTAATCATGTATGTTCACAACCAAGTTCCTCCAACCACATCTGAACCTGTAGGATACACAAAACCATCATCATCTTCCATCAATTGTGTTATCTTGTGCTTTACCCGCACACATTGAGCCAACCAATATTTTGATCTCTCTTCATTCCCATGTGGTGCAACAACCAATTGTAGTAGATTTGAAAGCCAGTCGTAATCAATTGAACTTTCCATTGTGTCATTTGTCATGGATATAGTTTGAGATAAAGGAGTTGGATACCGTGGAACCCATGTATCCACCCACTTACACTAAATACAACTCTGACAAAAACAAGCCAACTATCATGTCCAAATGGACCATGTGCTTGCATCTGAGCTTTGAAATGAATTCATATTTGAAGAATCTTTGATTGTATGACAATCCAATCTACCTCCCACTGTACCCTCCTCAACCAACCAAAATAATCTGCACACTATTGAATCAAGTGTCCCTCCTTGTGACAATGCTGAACTACACCAATGAACAATATAACGTGCATTACTAAATTTTACTCTTGAAATATTTAATTTATCCTTAACTAGAGCTCTCTTTACACATGCACCTGCTCCATCATGCTCCCCTTTCCCATGCCCATGTTAAAAAAAAATCAAAATATTAGGTACACCCCTCTCTACATGCATTCTACTCAACCAATAAAATATACGAGAATTCTTGAATTGATCTATGCAATTATTTGACCAAATGAGATGTCAGCCCAGTGCTATATCATGCTCCTACAAGAACTCAAAAAAATTCTTGAAACAATGTTGGACATACTCAGACGAGTGAGATCTATCATCACTCATATAAAAATGATACTCTTTGATTATCTTTCGATTCTCCTCTGTACTATTAGGTGCATGTCTAAGTATTATGTGGAAAAAAAATAAATCTGAATGGAATTGTAATACTGAGATTGTACCTCGTTTTGTGGTTGCAATGTGTAGTTTTCTACAAAATCAACCACTGATATAATAGTTCCAATAAAAATATAGTCCTTACATATCGTGAATTGTTGATCCAACCACTGATACCTATGACTATGCCTTGCATACTTGTATAAAAGATTGTCCTTAAAATCTAAAATAAAATCAGCAACACTACATTCTTTTGTAACCAACTTGCATCTAGAACCTTCACCTCCACTCTACAAAGTATATTTGACTATCTCATATCTCTTTTTTTCAACAAGATTATTTCCAAATTCATGTTCGGAACCCTCATGAAAACATTGAACAAACTTTCACAAGCCACCACATTGTGAGCACTTCGCATTTAACCATTTCTATGGAAAAAGGAACCATCATCTCTAGAACATAAAAAATATATCTATCAAGTCCCTTAATGATTTTGAAAGATGCATTACACCACACTCTTGCGATATTTCATTAGTATGTAAAGTAGAACGAATATAGTATAATAGTTCATGGTTCATTGAAAACTCCACATGGTATTTGCAACAACAAGTATTACTAATCTTAAGAGGCACACAATAAAATGGCTTCAAACCTTCAAAAGTCTTTTGTGAGATTTCCATATTTGGATGTGTTTCAATAAATTTATTGAACAACATTGTTTGGTTTGATTCCAAGAAATGTTTAGGATGTAGTGTACAATCTCTATTGCCAATTCTTAAATTTAAAACATCCTTTGACTTGGGTGATACTCTAGAGTTATCATGCCAAAATTGTTGAATTACCTACTTTACATTATTGGTTAGCTTCTTATCAACACGTGGAAGCCTCCCAACAAAAGCCCATGTATCATTTTGAAGAGGATAATCTATTCTTTCTCTTCTTTCAAGTTCTCTATCCAAAGATTTATGATTTATGTCAAAATAAAAACAAGTTTGTCTCATAAAGTGAGCATTTTTCAATTGATGGCTTACTAGGGTGGTTGTAATGACTCTCCGAGAAGCTCTCTCATCTTTTTCCTTGTTATTTTTTCCAATAGAATTGAGAGCATTAAAAATACTTTTGACAATAATAGAATTTTGTTCTCTTCTTGTTCACATGAATCTTCAATTTGGATAGCAAAGGTCTCATCTTTTGCATCTTTAGGAATTGTACAAAAAATTGGCATTGCTTGTTCAATGTCTTATCGCTAAAATATTGGTTGAAAATTCTTCTAGCCCACAACTAAATAGTTCGTGTTGACCTCTTGCCTTCAAAATTGTTTATAATGTTATCATCAATTTCAACTAACTATTTAGGGGTCCTTGAAGGTCTTGAATTTGGAATATGTCTTTCTTCCACACAAGGTTCTTCATTTCTCATGTAATCTGGTGAAACATAATTTACACTTGCTTCAATATTATGTTCAAGATCTTCATTTCCAACATTTTCACCTTGACCATTTTCAATATCAATTTGAATAATTTCATTCCCAATTTCAATATCATGTTCAACATCTTCAATTCCAACATTTTCACCTTGAACATTTTCATTATCAATTTCAATATTTTCATTCCCAATTTGAATATCATGTTTAACATCTTCAATTCCAATATTTTCACCTTGAACATTTTCATTCCCAATTTCAATATCATGTTCTACATTTCACCTTGAATATATTCAATTTCCTCTTCACTTGAAAGACCATAGGGCTTAGGTTCACAAATATTTAACATACCTTGTCTTTTCTTCCTATGACCTTCTCTATCTCTTTATTTATTTTCTTCAATTGTTTCTTTTGTAAGCTTTCTCTTACATTTTTTTTTTTTTACGACTGTTGCTCCCCATTATACCTCATAAAAGATACTAAAAAATAATTCCTTATGACAAATTTGAGTACAAGATGCTGCAAAAATTTGATCTTTGTCTCTTCCTGTCTGAAACCATACATTTGTCACCTTAAAAGTGCTACAAACAGAATTTAGGGTCTGTTGGAATGCACAAAAATGGCCCACAAATCTAATATAATCCGATATTAGATTTGGAAAAAAACTTAAAATATTTTTCAATGATAAGATTTTATCTCTTCACATCGGAGTTTTAAAAATTGGATATTTAATTTGTGCCCACATAGACCTAAGTGTTAGTGGTAGAGAGTGGGAAAGTGAGAGATTGAGAGAGGGAGAGGGAGAGGGAGGGAGGGGGAGAGGGAGAGAGGGAGAGTGGGAGGGAGGGAGAGAGCGAGAGAGGGGGTTTAGGATTGAGGTAGAGAGGGAGAGTGATTGAGAGAGGAGAGTGGAAGGAGAGATAGTGGGAGGGAGAGAGGAGGAGGAGAGGGAGAGAGAGAGAGAGAGAGAGGGAGGGAGAGGAGAGAGGCAAAAGACAAAGAGGTGAGAGAGTGAGAGGAGGGGGAGGGGAGCAGTGAGGAGGAAGGAGAGGAGAGGGAGAGAGGGAGAGGTGGGAGGAGAGGGAGGAGAGAGGTCAGGGTTGAGGGAGAGAGGAGATATGGAGAGGAGATGAGAGAGGAGAGGAGAGAGGAGAGGGGAGGAGAGAGTTTAGGGTGAGGATGAGGGATAGGAGAGAGGAAGTAAGATGGGAGTGAGAGAGTAGGTGTGTGTGTGTGTGTGTGAGAGAGAGAGAGAGAGAGAGAGAGAGAGAGAGAGAGAGAGAGATGGTTTAGGGCTGGGAAGGAGGGAGAGGGAAGAGTAAGAGGGAGAGTGAGATGAGAGGGAGAGTGGGAAGGAGAGAGGGAGAGTGGAGAGGAGAGGAGAGAGAGAGAGGGAGACAGAGAGAGAGAGAGAGGAGGAGAGGGAGAGGGAGAGGGAGAGAGGGAGAGGAGAGGGAGATGAGTTTAGGCCGAGGAAGAGAGGAGGAGGGAGAGGAGATGGGAGAGGAGAGGAGAGGGGAAAAAGGAGAGGAGAGGGAGAGCAAGAAAGGTGGAGAGTGAGAGGGGAGAGAGAGAGAGAGGGTTTATGGTTGAGGGAGAGAGGAAAGGGAGAGGAGAGAGAGAGGGAGAGTGGGAGATTGAGAAAGGGAGAGGGAGAGAGTGGGAGAGTGAGAGGGAGAGTGAGAGAGTATGTGTGTGTGTGAGTGAGTGAGAGAGAGAGAGAGAGAGAGAGAGAGAGGAGTGATTGAGTGAGAGACTTGGGAGAGAGAGAGAGGGAAAGCGATAATATTTAAATATTTTATATTTTGGTAATATATATATATTTAAATATTTATAGATTAAATAAAATATTTAAATATTATACATTTAATAATATAATATATTATATATTAAATACATAATTCGGTAAGAGATTATCATAAATTGTATATTATATATTACATTATAAACTTTATTGCATTTTTGAAATCATATATTAAAAATTGTATAATTTTTTTAAAACTCATATCTAAAACATATCAGATATCGGATTCAAATTGGATAAATCGGATATTCGATATGATGACACAAAATTTAATGCCTAGGGATTAGGCTCGAAATTTGGTTCAGACCTGCCAATGCTAAGAAGTCAACACGAAAAATGTGTTTAAAAACTTACCTTGCTTTTCCAGACTTGACCCATGTGACTGACGACTTTTATTTTACCCAAATTTGATGAAATGAAAAGGGTTTGTAAAGGAGCTTCTTAGATTCCTACCAATATAAATTATACTTTAGTTTGAATCTAATAAATAATTATTATTAATTTTCTAATTAAATTATAACTAAATCCCCGATTGATAGCCTAATAGAAAAACATCTATAGCTTTCAAATGGTATCACATTTTTTTAATCCAAAACATCTCCCACATTATATGCTTGCAATACTATATGATTCAAAAAATAAAATGAATTTCATGAAGTTTTGACCAAGTTAAGGTGGTCAGACATACGAGTTTTTATATTTTTTAAAAGTTGTAATAAAAAATTCATAATTAATTATTTATTTGAAAACAAATTACAAAAAAATATGCATCACATCCGAACATGAATCCTCTACTTATATATAAAATATTATAGAAAAAAATTATTATTTTATTATGGTTAGGGTGGTCAGACAAACAACTACTTCTTATTTTTTTCCTGAAATTTAAGTACTATTGCATTGAAATTTTAGTTTTTCACCAAATAGATTTTTTTTTTACAAAAATTAATCTAGTAGTTTAGAAACTACATTCAATTTTCCACATATTCTATTTTTACATATTTTTGAAATAATATAGATAAATTATTCAAATTTTTATGTCAAGTTTCCTAACTCTAATTTTTCTATATTTTCATTGTCACTTAAGGGCCTATTTTTTCCATGATGATCTTGAACATACCCTTATAGGATTAATAATTACTGCATAATGGTGGATCATGGAACTCAAGGTCTATGGAGATTCACAACTTATCATCAACCAAGTCAATGGTGAATACCAAACAAAGGATGACAAGCTAACTCCATATAAGAAACTCATGGAGAGCCTCAAAGAATCATTTATTGATGTCACCTTTGAGAAGATACCAAGAGCTAACAATAGGGCAGCAGAAGATATGGCAATAATAAGATCACTCTTGGAGATCACACACAACATCCCAAAATAGGAATTCCTTTTAGAGCAGCTTCTTGTACCAACATTCAAAGTACTAGAGTTTCAATTTGTGTGTGAACTCATTGGTCTAGGTGATCCCTAGTACCATGAAATCTATACCTACCTAAGAATAGGAGTCCTTCTCGGTGACATAAACCTGAACCTTAAAATAGATTTTTTCAAAAATTCTTCACGTTTTGTCATCCTAGGAGAAACCCTCTACATAGGAGCATCGAAGGGGCCCTATTATGTTGCCTAAATATTGAGGAAGCCATGACTAATTTAATCAAGGTACACAATGACACTTGTGGTTTACACTCGAGCGACATGAATTGGCTAGGAAAATGTTGAGGACCAGATACTATTGGCCGATAAGGGAAAGTGAAGCACATGACTATGTCAAAAGGTGTTTACAATCTCAACAGCACAGGGACCTCATCCATGCACCAACTCAGGAGCTTCATCCAATTATCACACCTTGGCCCTTTTCATAGTGGGGGCTCGATCTCGTCGGTGAAATCACACCCACCTCATCCAATGGCCATGAATTCATCATCACTGCCATAGAGTACTTCACGAAGTAGGTCAAAGCCATTCCCATGACCTACATAACTGGAAAGAAGATATCTAAGTTCATCCTGAACTACCTTATATGCCGATATGGTGTCTGTCAAGCTATTATCTCAAATAATGGGACACCTTTTAAAAATCAGGATGTTCATGACCTTTAGCAAAAATTCAACATCTAACATCATTTTTCCACTCCATATTATCCCCAAGGCAATGGCCAAGCAAAAACCACCAACAAAACCATTCTAAAAATCCTTAAGAAAATAGTCAATGACGCCAGTCGTGACTGGCATCTGCAGCTAAAACTTGCCTTATCGGCCTATCACACTAGAATCCACACACCAATAGGTTCCATCCCTTTCTCCCTGGTCTATAGATCAAAATCCATTCTCCCCATTGTGATAAAGCTCCCCTCCCTGAGGATATCACTACAAAATCTCATTACGAATGAGGAATATTAGGTCTCATGACTAAATGAGATAGAGTTACTGGATGAGTGGCACATGGATGCCCTAAATCACCTATAATTCTATTAGAATCACCTCAAATGCAGCTACACCAAGAAGATCAGGAGGCAGACCTTCCAAGTTGGTGATCTCGTACTAAAGGAGAATCAAAAGAACGCGCCAAATTCAAATAGCAAGGTAATATTTAAGCCCAACTAGTTCAGACCTTTCATCATCACGACAGGCTATAAATCAAGATCCTACCAACTATCAATGCCCATAGGGAAACCTCTGTAGGAGCCCATGACCAACTCCCATCTCAAAAAATTTTATTCCTGATCTTTTAAGGGTAAAACCAAAAATACAAAAAAATATAAAATATAAAATATCCAAAAAAATAAAAAAAGGGATTACAAACAGTAAAGAAAAAAATCGTCCTTTAGTAAAAACCACTTTGGTGGCTCTTTGGACAAGTACCTTGGTGAAAACCTGGCAAAAAATTGCCAAGTGTAAATAAAACACTTTCCATCCACCAGGATCTTCATGGATTATTTTGTACACTCACTTACCCATTGCATTCCATTTATCCTTCCATCATCCATCCGAGTCCATATCATAGCTTGATCTTGTTTTTGTATCATGTTCCAGGTCCTAGTACTACTTGGCACATCCCTAAGGTTAGTTTGTCTTACCTTTATTGAAGTATTTTATTGCACCATGCTGGGGGCATGTTATTGTACTTGCATCAAATCAGATTCATGTATATTCTTGTGATCTTCCTTAAAAATAAATCCAAAATCCAAAAACATTCAAAAATCAATGAAAAATCCAGAAACATTAAAAATCAATGAAAAATCCAAAAACATTCAGAAAATCAATCAAAAATCCAAAAACATTCAAAAATCAATCAAAAATAAAAAGACATCAGAAAATCAAAAAAATCCAAAAACATCTGAATCATATCAAAATCCAAAATATGTCAAAAAGTCAGAAAAATTAAAAAAATAGAGTCTTCATACCAAACTATGTAGTCTCTGAGCTTGAACGTAGGAAAGGTTGATCTTTGATTATCCCTCGAGACACCCTAGGTCAGTCCTTTAGGCGTTTGTCACAATAAGATGACAATTCATCATTTGTTTATATCTTCATCTTGTAAATTGGTCAAGTTATCAATCGAACTATGCGGTATCTACGTATATAACATAGGCGAGGCTAATCTATTGATCAGCTCCTGAGACCCCTAGTTTAGGTTTTTAGGTTAGGTTCTTGGTCAAAATCTCAAGAAATCCTTTTTTTTTTTTAAAACCCGAAAATCAAAACAACCTCAAAACATTTCAAAATACCAAAAATATCCAAATATTTGAAAAACCCCAAAATGGTGCATCCATCCATCTTTCTTTCAGTCGCAATAATCATCATTCATAATCAATCATCGTTGCTTTCACCCTCTGGAAACCAATCAAAAGCAAGTCTAGTAGGTTCATAAGTGAACATCTAATCGTCAAAGTCTCATGTCTAGATTAGTAAATCAACAATTTCATCAACTCGAAGTATCAATAGCTTATTATCCAGTCAATCTCATCATCACCTAATCACAACATGTTCTAGGATGCATCCTTCCTACAATGGTCATCAACATCAGGCATCATCATAATTCAGTCTTGGCTAGCGGTATGAAAAACATTAACTTGTTTGTTCACATTATCTTTATCTTTTTGACTTATCTTATTTTGTGCTTATTCCAAGAACCTCTTGATGATGCCTAATCAAAAGGTTTAGAGATAAATGAATGGGGAAATGATCATTATATTTTTATCTACTATGCTTGTTGGATGTTCTTGTAATATAACTTGGTCGTGCGTGTTTTGTTTGGTTTGTAGGGAGGGTATTTTAAATATCTTGTTGACCACATATGAATGCTTGATTTTCTATGTTTTGGTCTGAGATGTTTAGAATATATGAACTGAATTCTAAATAAGGTTTTGTATGTCAGGTGTGAACAAGAGTACTCTTATCTAATTATCAAGTCAAAGTCCATCACACTAGGTGCAACGCCATCCTAGTTATTTATACCTTGATGCATCATAGCTATGTGTGTTATCAAACATAAGGAAAGTTATGCTTTTTATCTCTCCCATCCCTGGATAAGCAATACATCATCATCATTCATCATCATATCTAATAAAGTTTTAGCGACTCATAGATTTATTGGAATTCTACATCTTTTTGGATTCAAGGGTTGATCCCTCTCATTCTTCTATCCTCTTTCATGCTAACATATTATTATTTTATCAATGCATCCATCTTGCATTCATAAAAAATCTGCACTCTCATCCTGCATAATCATGTCATATCATCATAGGACAACATCATCCATCTCATCCAACCCACATGCATTGCATCATCATTTAAGTTGTTTAGGATAATATAGATTTTTTATTCCAAGCATCTTACAAACATCTCATTTTCATCATCATTATCATATAGATTTGTTAGTCTAACCATCCATACGTCCATCTTGAACCTCTTTGTCGAGAGGTCTAACCTCAAAGTTGAACTTTTTGCTCAATCTCTTGAGAGGGCAATGTACCAATGTACTTCTTTTCGTTGGGGCATCCGAAAAAATAAATTTTTCTTTTAATTTTGATCTTGACGACATCACTCTTTGAATCAATGCAACAAGTACATTGCTTCAAAGAGGGGAAAAATGTAGGCATGTTAAATATACATGCACCTAATCCGGAATCACTAATTTTATTTCATCCTTAATTATCCTTCTCCTAACCATTTAAATCAAATAATCTTTATTTGATTAAAATTCATCATATTTCCTCTAGTAATTGAATAAATCAATCTTTATTTAATTTAGTCACCATATTCATCTCTTTAATTAAATAAATCAATTTTATTTAAATAATCTCCTAAATTCATCTTTTTAATTAAACAAATCAATTTTTTTTTTAATCTTCGAAAGTTCCTTCATTTAATTAAATAAATCAAAATATTTAAATAAATCTCTAAAGTCCTTTATCTTCTCATTTAATTTAAATAAATCCAAATATTTAAGTTGAATGTCACAATAAACTAACCTCCATTAAAATTAATTAAATCATGATTAAATCTAATCAAAACCCATCACATCCTCTAGCTTTTGTAACTTGCACATGAAAATCATCTATTTGATTTATTAAATCCTCTATTTTCCCTCAACATGGCATCAATATGGAATATTCCTCCAAATTTGAAAATCCCTCCAAATGGGATTTGTCCTTCCAACAAAGCATTTAACTCCTCTCTTACATGTCTCCATTTTGGCATTTAGGACTCTTTTTTCTCCCTCCAACAAGCCAACTTTCAAATTTCAAAGCCACATAATAGCATTTATCATGCACAATGACCATAATGTGCTGACCCTTCATCCTCTCACATCTTAAAAAGTGACATTTGGCCATTGGTTGAAGATTAGCCCCACATTTATTCATTTTTTTAATTCCTCCATCTTGTATTTCTATAAATTCAAGGCATTCTTCCTTCGTTTTCATCCACAATTTGAGCATTCTTATTATAGGGATTTGGAGTTCATCTTTTGTTTATCATCATCTTGAAGCTTATCAAGGATTGGGAAATGAATCCTTTTCACATCAAAAGTGCACTGATCCACTATGGGATAGGTATGCACCATTTTTTGCATGCTCACAATTAATTTATTTTGTTTGCAATGTGGAACATGTTGGATTATTTCATAGGAACACTACTTTGTTTGCTTGTTTCAAATTTACATCATGCTAATGTGTGTGGTATATTTAATCTTAAATTTTTTTGTGGTGTTTACATGTTGTTCTAGTATTCTTTTCCTATGAACCTAGACACTTTAGAACCCTTTTGGGACACTTCACAAAGAAAATTGTCACTTTACAAAGAAAATGGACACTTTGCGAAGAAACGAGACACTTTGCAAACAAAAGGGACACTTTGCAAACAAAAGGGACACTTTGTGAATAAAATGGACACTTTGAAAAAAAAAGGGACACTTTGCAATTTTTTTTTCCAAGATCCTAATATACTCTAAATATGCATTAAATTTCATCCTATAATTGAAAAATCACAAAGCAAAGGCTCTAGAATTAACTAACCTCATGCAAGGGTGAAATCACGTGTGCTCGAAATTCTCTCGCTCTCTCCTCATCACTCTTCAACACTAAAAAAGGTAAATGAGAAATTAAGTGCATGTTTACTCTATTTTTATTTCTTTTTAACTATCTCATTTTTATGAAAATGTGCACATTTGTACCTTTTTACTTTGTTAGCCTTTTAGTGTGCTTTTTTATTCAAATCAACATTCTGGGTGCTAGTGATCTCCATTTTTAATGTCCTTTGTTGTGTTAGAATTGTGTTTCCATGCCATACATTAACACTTACCTATCGTTATGAGGCATGGTACTTGGAAATGTGCTCCAATATGCATTCTCTCATTCAATGTGGTTAGATGGCTACCTTGATTCCACCTTCATAAAACAAATGAAATCAAGGGGGGGCATACATCTACCCTCAAATTTGATCTTTAGGGATTAGATAAGAGGATTTATAGGACTTGTAATGAATTTGTGTTGTAGGATGTAGTTCCTAACATTATGGTTTTGCAGATAACTACACTAGGGGCTTCATTCTCCCACCTTTTAAATGAGTATCCTTTTATGAAAATGAGGTGCATTGTTTATTTTAGATTCCTTTAGCTTACATATGCACATAGAGTCATATAGATGCTAAAGTGGGGGATAAATGTGTCACAAAAAATTGTATACCTTTGAAGAAAAGGACAATTTTGTGCCCGTTTTGGTCCTACTTTAGGTTCCATTTCATCAATTATCACCCTAAAATAGCATTTATAGGTCGTTGAGGTTTGTTAGTTTTGATTTGAAGGCCTATTATACCTAAGAGATCATTCAACCCCTGACAAGAAATATCAAAATCATTCAAAAATCACCGTTCCCACTTCAAAATCCCTTAGTGGGACTAGGTCTCCCAAGTTGGCGACCTAGTCCTTTTTGAGGATTTTTGAGAATTTAAGTAGGAAAATGAATATTTAATCAAAAAATCCTTATGGGTTTTGGCCTCTTAGGTCAAAATTCTCGACAATTAGGTCTTTTTTCTTGTATATACTTGTTTTTAGGTCATTTTTCCACTCTCTCTTAGTCAAATTTTTCACATCCAACTCCAAGAACCAAGTGCAAAACATCTTCCTCAGGAAGATTTATCTCTCACACAACAAAAGTTGAAGCTTTTAGAAAACAAACTAGGTATTTTTGTAGGTCTTCAAGCTCACTTCACTTCCAAGATCACTCATTGAAAAAAGTTGGAGATAGATGCCTATGGAGATTCATGGAGAAATCTAGGTTGAGGAGGTGCAACTAGCCACCAAATCACAACTAAAGACTATTTTCAAAGTGACTCGATCTTCTACTTTAAACGCATTTGTAGATTTGAGGTTTGCATCCCATTTGATGTCTTTGTTACGTTTATTTGTAATGGTGTAGGGTTCCTAGGGTTGAAGTCTTGCATCATTCCAAATCTTTTACACACATCTTATTCTAGCACAATAGAATAGGGTTTTGCTTTATTTCAGGTTTTCCTAGTTCTAGACACACTTAGGCCTAGGATTTATGGAGATTTTCTATTCCATTACAATTTTAAATACAAATTAGGGGTTTGACCAAGGAAAACCCTACATTAGAAACCCAAATATATTTTGTTTTGTAGGTAATTTTTTAGATCTAAGTCTGGATTCCCGTGAAGAGACAACATACAGACCAAAGGCCTCTATTTCCACTTTTAGCTTTTTTAGAAAAGTTGAAAGGGACTAAGTCACATATAATGGCGACCTAGTCCTATTGAAGCTTTCCAACATTGAAAGTTTCAAATTTGGAGACCCAGTTGACATAAATGGATTTCAGAGCAATTTTCTCGAAAAGGGACTAGGTCGCCCCACTTGGTGTAAGTGCCTCAGGTGGCTCAAAACTCTGATTTTCTAGATTTTTCGAGGCTCCATCAACTCCCTCTTCAGCCTATAGCAGTTTCCAGGTGCACTCATTTAACTTAGTTGATCATTTTACTTAGTTTAACTTCCTTTTTCATATTTTTATAATACATCATATATTTTCCAGCATTATAGGTTTTATTAGTTTAGGTTAGTAGTTAGGTTTTCATATTATGTTTCAACACTTTTCATATTCCATTACATATTCAATCTCAAGCTTTGAATGAATCACAAGATTTGATGCCTCTGGTGGTAAAGGAAAACCCTCTTCCTTCTAGGTGAAACCCTAGAAAGTTGTGGAGGACCCATTCTTTTACCCCCACATAAACCATCAAATATTGTGGTTTAGTATGTTTCCTCATGGAAAAATTTGAGATTCATTGTTCGGAATTCCCTTATGTTATCTATTGGGTCTATTTTTCCATTGTACTTATCGTATTTAGGGAATTCACAATGTTTGGGAAATGGTATCATGTTGATACTTGGATCAAAAGGGTAGGGGCATATATATTGTATCAAGAATCTCTTGGTGGTTCTAGTTTGCATGTTTTGCATTTGTTGTTGAAGATTTTTTATTTGTTGTTTTAAAGTATCCATAGGGTCATTATTTTTTTCTTCATTTTATTTATTTATTTGTGCTTCTATTTCCGTCTTCTTAGGAGTTCTTTTTAATTTTGTGATATCAAAATCCTCAAGTAATGGGACTCCTTTATTTTCTAGCATCAAAAATCTATTTCTCACCCTCATTTTCAAAGATCCTCTCCATGAATTTATGAAAATTGGGATCTTTTTGTGCTTGTTCTATGGTTTCATCTATTATTTCCTCCACCTCATCTCGTGGAATTCTGAAAAAAGGGTTCTCTTCGATTTTTTTTTCTCAAGTTTTTTCTTTTGCAATCTCGTTAAAATGGGCATACAAAGTGATGAAAATGTTCTAATATTTTTGATCAGATTTTGGGAGTGCCAAAAGGACTAAGTTAAATTTGATTTAAGTAATCATTATTTCAAGATGAAGGATGATGAATCCTGCTGAAGGATGATGAATCCTGCTAAAGGATGATAGATCCTGATGGTGAAATGAAACTGCTAAATCAGAAATAGGTGTGATGATGGGGAATTTTGGATGTTTGATCAAAGTGTAGTTGAATGATTTTCACTTGAAAATGCTAGTTTTAACAAGTTTGAGATTCTAGTATGATTGAGGAAAGGTCCTGGACTGAAAACGATCCTGAATTGTGAGGTCAAAATTCAAACAAACAAGGATTTTAGCTCTCTTTGTTTTTGGATTTTATGTATGTGCTATAACAATGAACAAATGTACTTAAAGGAAGATGCACCAAAAAAGTAGATGGTTGCGCTAAAATATCCTAGGTATGCACCAAAATAGGCTATGTATGTGTTAAGACAGTGAATGGATGCGTTGCAAGATTATAAAGATGCACTAAAACAATGGATGGATGCGCTAGGATAGTAAATGAATGTACTAGAATATGGCAGGGATGCGCCAAAACATAAAATGGATGTGTTGAAAGATGGAAGGAAAGCACTGGGGCAATTAATGGATACACTAAATTGGAAAATATTCTCTGGTTTTGATAGTCTGAAATATTTTTCTAGTTTTTTTGTAGAGAATTTGATTGTTTGATTTGGATATTCTTTTGAATCAATGGTTGAATATTTTTGTGTGATGTTTTCTCAAAATTTACTTCAAAACATGCATGTGAAACATATCAAGCAAGGACAATCCCTATGGTTGTTAAGGATAGTATTTACTGGATTCCCACTTGGATTGCTCCAACCATGCTTACTTTTGGCGAATGATTAGAGGCTTGAACACACAAGCTCCCCCTTACATTGCACTGACTTCTCATGTCAGAAAAGCCTTAGTCCTCATGAATCTCCCATGACGAACTTCTCATTTCTACCAAAAGCCACAAGAACATGGGATGACTTTAGAGGTTATACATCTTGCACCAGCAAATAGAAAAATGAATTTTGGAATAATACAACAAGGTTTTTAGTAAATGCATTCCATTCATAAGGCATCATCCATACGACAAGAGCGCATTGTATCCCTTCTTGTTGGAACAATCATCATGATACTTGAACTTTCCTCAAGTACCGACACTTATATTCCAGGTTGAAGTCGCTTGGCTTTAGCATGTTCCTGGTTGGGTCATTCCCTTGGGGTTCTTACCTCTTGTCCCACCAAGGCAGGACCTCTAAGGATTAAATGTAATAAAATGACAAAATGTGGGTTTGGCTTTCCGATCACCCAATTAAGGGGAGAGAATACATGCCTACCACTATCCAAACACAAAAAACATGGTGTTTGTTTATCCTTCTAATTAAGCTGTGTTCCTAGCTTAATCAAAAGAAAAAAGAAAAATATTCAACCCTGCAACCAATTGTTAATAGTTTCAACATTGAATTTTTGACAATGTTCTTTATGGTTTCAGTAGAGTCTCTAATTACATATAAAATTCTTGCAAAATAAAGAAACACATATTAGTTCTCAGACTAATAACTTTGTAGAAAATAAAACTAATGCGACATAATAGTAAACAAATGCGCTACCAAATCACACCGATGTGCTAAAAGATGCTATGAATGTGCTAAAATAGTCTATGTATGCACTAGGGTGATCCCACAATACTGGTTTACAATTTTTGGGCAAACTGGACAATGAACTCATTTTTTTAAACTAAATCTTCACTTTTGAGCTCCTATAGTGACTAAACCGCGAGGAATTTGAAGATTATGCAAACTAGTGATTTGTGAAGTTTTTTCTATAGATTCTAAATATATTTTTTCAAAATTTTTGGAATCAGATTGCACTTTTTTTAATCTCCTTCAAAAACTAATTTTTATCAGTAAACAACATTTTTAAGGAGTGATGCTCATAGTATACAACATAACATTTTTATTTTCTTTTTGATGGGTAAAAATTATTTATTTAATTTAATTTAAAAAGAGGTTACAACAAAAGCTTCTAGTTCTCATCATAAAGAGAAACAATTGAAGGATGCCGAACTAGAACAATAGACACCATAGAGTAGCAAATACAACCATAAAACTCTGAAAAAAATTCTTTTGAAAATTCTATAACTTTGATCCTCAACTTGGCCTTCTCTTGGTCTGAGACTGGAGGACCATAGAAAAAATTTTCCTTTTAAAATATTGGCTTTCCTCCCCTTGACGACTTTCCATCCATCCTCCATCTTTGTTTCCTCCTTCTACCAATCCCTCCCCTTCGCTCCAAGCCCATATTTCACCATTTCTACCTCCTCCTTCTGCCAATCCTCTGATGCTTCATATTGCATCCATGTTTCTTCCTCCAATAGTTTCTCAATCAATCCATCCTTCCCTCCGTTGCTTACTCCTTTTTCCTTCGTCTTCGCCAGGCTTGATCTCTCCCTACACTCTAGATATTTAGCTCCATGATGAGTATTCACTACTTTCCCTTCAATATCTTTTCCTTCATCAACAATTTTCATACTAGGCACCTCAGCTAGACTTGTCTCCCCCAACAAGTTTGAACCCCTGTTTCCTTGAGGAAAATCAGATTTCCCCACTGCCTCATAAGTTTTCATAGCCTGTTGAACCAAAATTTCACCCTTCTTTTCAATTGCATAATGCCTACGTGAGAAATCCTACCACCACGTAGTTGGTTTAGTCCATCTAGGTTTTGCACAGTGTGAAGCAATATGGCCAGTTTGGAAGCATCTCCTACAACAGAATGGTACCCCTTCATAGTCCAAGGGTTGTACCCAGCTTCGTTTGGAGGTTTTGATTGAGACCTCTTCCGGAAGTGTCTTTGATACTTTCATCTCCACCAAAATCCGAGCATAGGTAGAGTGTAGGAGATTTGAAGAGCCCTCATCAACCATTGAAAAATCCCCCAAAGAATTACCTATAGCCTCTAAGCAAGATTCAAACCAAAAATGTAGAGGTAAGTTTGGGAGTCTTACCATTAGAGGGACTTTATGAAAAGTCTTTGATGCAGGATTAAAAGATGGATGCCATGACTTCAAGGGAAAAGAAAATTTATCCTCCCAACTCTAGAAGTAATCACACAAAACTTGGTTTCTATCAACCATATTTTCAAACACCACAATAAAAAATCCTTTAGCGGCTCGATAGATTTGGATACATCCATCTACAATGGGTTCCCAGTGCTCAAAAATCTATTTATGCAAGTCATAGAGTCGGGCCCAAAAACCCTTGAAATTTGCTATTAGTCCTAAATGAGAGAAAACATTGACATTGTGCAATACCTCTGCTTCAAGCTCTTCTTGCAAAAAAACTGCCGGTTTATCTGCAATTGTTTTCCCAAACGCCTAATGAAGACGCTCCAAATGAGCATTTGCATCTTCTCTCTGACTTCCCTTTGCCTTTGGTCTGGAGTTTTCCTCGTCCTTATGCTCATCTTGTTCAAAGCGATTCTTTGCATGCCGCCTTGAAGTACTCTGCTCGAAGATCCTTCCCTCTGCCATGCCATGCACGCTGCCTGTCTTATGGTTTGAAGTTGGAAGAAATTTCATTGTTTCCCTCTCCCCATAATTTTTCCATCTCGCAAAACATGGCTTAGAGATATGTCGAGCTTCCCCAGCACCACCCTCCCCCTGGCTCAGTTCAGGAGGAACCCTAGCCTCTACAGTCTGCGGTAGTTGACCATTATCCATCCTTTCCATCTCAGGATACACCCCTATTCACACCAACAATATTACTTACAACATAACATTTTTTGTATGAATGATAAAATAGAATTTATATTTGTAAATACGATATCTAACTAGTTCATTTGGTTTCATAGTGTTTTAGTGAATATTTTTTCCTTAATCAAGTTTTGAAGTCAAACCAATTATAATTTAGACATAAGTGGACTGTATAAAACATAACTTCTTTTGTATGTATCAAAATTCATTTTTATTTTTTTAATGGATCAAGGACATCAATACCTAGCCTGAATATATATATATATATATTTTTTGATAATTTCTATTTTTCCACATGTGTAGAACATGGAGCTTGATTTTCGGTGAAAAACCTACATTCACAAGAAATAAAAAATAAATATAATAATCAAATTAAATTCAATTAAAATTATACATTTTTGGAAGTTTATAATAAGGACTACATACTTAAAAAAATAAATTTTAAATGAATTTATTTGATACCCCAAAAGGTAAATTCAAAGTGGTCTTTTATTAGCATTTTGATAGGTGTAAAGGAGACTTCGTTATAGGTATGGTATAAAACTAGTGGGGTTCTATTCAAGGGGGATTGGTCTAAGGCAATTTGATCGAACCCTCTTCAATTGGAATCCTTTAAATGGAACTTTTCAAGGCTTAAATCATTATATTTTCTAAAAATATGTGATTTAAGAAAAAATCAGGATCTCCCAAAAAGTGTAAACCACTATTGTGGCAACACTGACTAAAATAAATTATGTATGCACTAGAAAATTCCCTATATGCACCAAAAAATGGTATGAATCCACTATACAATTCCACACATGCGTTGGAGAATGTTTCACATGTGCCAAAAAATCTAATGGTTGCACCAAAACTTTATACATCCGAACCTGTGAACATACTTTTCTAGAAAATATTTAAAACAAGGGCTCAAACCCACGATGGGCACCAATTTATGTGTGCTGTAAATATGTGAATAAAATGAATAATCAGAACACACAAGAAATGAAACGTATTACATTAGAAATCTAATTACATAATTAACTAAATTGAAAGCACAATCAATTCCTAAAAAAATTCCATTGTTTCCTATCTCCATGGATTCTTTGTATCATAATGACTCAGATTTTGCCAACACTATGATGTTGTAGAATGAAAACCTAGAGAATGGATGCTATTAAATGAAATAATCTTAATTCCTGCATGATTATAAACTAATATGATTAAATTCCATGATGCTACATATGATGAATATACTGTTATGATGAAAATGAAGATGCTATGCTACAAATGTTGTGATATAATTGTTGTAAGGAAGCTAATATGACAATGGTGATGCAATTAATACACTAGGACATGATTCTAAACTAATACGACAACCACAATTCTAAACGCTTAAATTCTCTCAAAATTCTCTTATTCTCTCAAGTGATTTCTATAGAGTAAGTTTTCTTCTAGATCTCCCTCAAAAGATGGAGAAAGCACTTGTATTTATAGAATTTTCAAGACATATTGTGATGTGACACGATTCAATGATTAGGATTATGATATAGAGAAATTGACGGTGGAGGAAGAAGTTGGAGAGAATCATGGAGGTGACTCCTTTTAAGAGAACACTTTTCCAAGTGTTGAAGAGAATCAAAGGGAAGGAGAAGCCATGTGTCCAAGGTGGTTTCAAATTTGTTCCAGTTTGTTGATGGAAATTATCATTTTACAAATTAGAAATATTTAAATTCATGTGACAAATGGTGAGGTGGAAGGAAGTTAGAAAAATATGTAGAAATGTGACAAAATTGAATTAATAATTCAATTTTAAATGAGAGGGGAATTAATCAAATACAAAAAACTAATTAAATATATTTATTTAATTGAATCTAGAGGAAAACAATTTTTGAATAGAAGAATTAAAGAGGTGAAATATACAAATAAATTTGTCAATTTATTTATATAATTAGAGGAATTACGATGGGTTTATTAAATAACTAGTATTTAATTAATTATGCTCTAAACCATTTTTATGTGTATACACTACTAATTCAGCCGCCCTCTCAGTAGATTGTGCACCCTTCAATTGGTATCAGAGCTAAGTTCCTTTGAAGAAAGCTGAAATCTTAAAGTAGATCTAGGATGCCACAAGAAATTTCTTTTGGAAATAAAGTACCAATATTTTATGGATCCAATTTTTCTTCTTGGAAAGCTAGGATGGAGTTCTACTTGATGGCTTTAGGAATGGACATTTGGATGTCAGTTGTAGAAGGATATGAGCCTATTGAAAAACACCCTCCTAGGGATTAGGATGGGAAGATGGCTCTTTAACACAATTCTAAGGTGAATAATTCTATTTTATGTGGTCTGACTAATTATGAATTTATCAAAGTAATGCAATGGAGAAAAATAAAGGACATATGGGATAAATTGGAAACAATCTATGAAGGTGATGAAAAATGTAAAGAGAAAAAGCTACAAACTTACATAGCTCAATTTGAAGGACTAGAGATGAAAGAAGATGAGAACATTGTTACTTTCATGATCAAAGTTGATGAATTTTTCAACCACATCTGAGGTTTGGTGAAAGTTTGGAAGAAAGAATATTGTGAAGAGGGTATGTCACATCTCTCCTTGGAAAGTTTGACCCTAAAATCTATGATATTGAAGAAGCTAAAGATTTGAATGCTTTAAGATTTATTGAATTGCATGGAACAATAACTAAATTTGAGATTTGATTTAAAAGTGAAGAGTCTATATAAAGAAAGAGGGTCGTTTTAAAGTGTCTATGAAGCATTTTCATCAAGAATCTACTTGTGAATCAAATTTTGTCAAGAAGCTACAAAGATGTTTCGATAAGTATAAAGGAAAATTACCTTTCAAGTGTTTTAATTATGGAGAAGTAGGAAATTTTATGGCTATGTGTCCCCATAAGAATACCAAAAATGCTGAGAAAAATAATAGAAATAAATAATTTTAGGAAAGATTTAAATGCCAGAGAAAACAAAAGAGTTTCTATATTAATGAGCAAGAAGACTACTTCTCCGAAGAAGAAGATGAAGATGAACCTGGAGATGAAAATGGAAAATTTGTGTTCATAGATTTTGAGACTGTTGAAGGAGATGTTTAAATGGGTTCTGGAGACAATGTAGAAGAAGTAGATCTTATGGAGAAATTATTGTGATCTAGAAAAGAAATAAAAAAACTAAAAGAAAAAATTGTAGAAGAAGTGAGAGCTAGAGAAATGGTATCAAAACAATTGAAAATTACAAAAAAGATGATTGTTGAGCTTTTTGGTGTTTAAAAATACAACCTAGCTAGTCTTTGCAATTCTCTAAGAGGTAGGCAACATCTATATTAAAAAACCACAAAGGCTAGTGGCCAACTGATAGGAAATGGAATGGATACACATTTCCCCTGCACTTCAGGTTTTGTAAGACCTAGGGGGTAACCCTTTAGCAACATCAAACAATCTAGACACACAAGTAATAGGATATTGCTTAACAGATGATGCTCTCACAGAAGTATGTTGAAAAACCTAAAATGTCACTTAATATTGGCAAGATATTCAATGAATTTCACTAACCAGCATGGAGAACATGACAAACACAACTCAACAAAATATATTGGAAATGGTTTTTGATTTAAAGAGTTGGGACCAAACTGAAAACAATAGAAACATGATAATGGACCAGTGCCATAAAAATGGGCTATGGAGTCATATAACTAGCATTCATCTTTCAGTGTTGAGAATGCTCTAAAGGTCTTGCAAATGTTGTCACATTATGACAACTAGACCACTGAAGCTTTCTCTGATAACTTTGCTTATAAATCCACTTGAAACCTAATACTCCTATCACATTTGTCAAAGAAATTACACCATTCATAGAACAAAAGGCAACAACAAATGTAACTCAAATGAAACAAATGTGCATGAACAAATTCAAACAATTTTATTATTGAATCCAAAATGGCATTACAATTCAGCCATGGAGATAATTATCAGCTAAAATAAACATAACAGAACAATTCAAGACATACACTTTCAGATTAAAAATGACTAACACTCATATTTCCCCCTAGCTATACAATCTACACATAGCTTCTGCTTGACTTGTAGAGCTTTCAGAAATTGGAATCACTTACAATTGAGAAGAGAAAAGAGGATATAGAAAATAGAAGCAAACAGGAGCAACCCTAAATCTGATATGGAAATGCCATCTGGAAGCTTCGTTCACCATTGATCAATCTGAAAAGAATATCTTCTCTTCTTCCTTTGCAGCAACAAACATATTCCTTCCAACTACTTCAGCTCATCATTGCCCAGTAACAGAAAATCAACCCATGTGAAGAATCTCATCATTTTATCCAGCTGCTCTAAAAACCTCTTTCCCATGCAAAATATGTTTTAGCTCTCCTTCACAATGTTGCACTTTATATTTCTCCAAATACTAAAGTTTCATAACTTTAATATTTAGGCTTTTGACCTTATTTAAAATCCCCCAAGTATAAAATGAATAAAAAATTCACTTTATATTATATTCTTTTACATTGTCATTGTTCACTTTGATTTCACATTTTAAATAAATTCCCCATTTGCAATTGAAAAAACCATTTCTTAGCTCCAAATATTTTACCTGCAATAAAATGAAATATTCTTTTTCTTTTATTTTCGTTCACTATGAGGGAGAAAATATTTCCCGTGAAGATGCCCTTCCCAACAAAGAAAACCCCATAAAGTGAATATTTAATTCATTCCAATGGTAAAATAAAATTACCTCCCCTATGCCATTAATCACCATTTTAAAATAGTAAGGAATTATTTTATCGGGCCCACTTCACATTTTCTGTAATTGCACCTATTCAGAACCAATTAAAACTCACCCAATTGCCAATTTGTAAAAATAGCGAATCAACTCCTGGTGAGCTTCCATCAGACATACAAGTTCATTAAGGTACCCTGAGCATGTGTACAAAAGGAATTTGCTTGAATCATCACTGATCAAAATTTATTATCGATCGAAGTTGACCACTCAAAAAGGCTATCAGGAATGTAGGTGTGAAACTAAACAAACTGCAATTGTTTTCGATCTGCTAAAAATAGAAAATTAGATCACGAGGCTCTGAAAACTGACATGTGAGATCATTTAGGTATGGAGAATGTAGAACAACATTCATTCTAACTTGACAGTCATCTGGTTGCAAAATGCAAGCTCAAATAGAATGCAACTTTACAAAACTGAACGTTTGCAAATAACAGAAAAGTGTCAAAACCCTCCAGCTTCACTTTTTGAAACTTTGAAAAAACTCATCATGGGAAGCTAAAAATTGACATGCATGTTAAAATATGTCAATTGAATATGTCTGTAAATGGGTTTTTTACAAAAATCAACAGGCTTCAAATTCCGACCCTCCAAAACACAAAATCACTACAAAACAGTGTTATGCTACTCAATCAAATAATAGAGGAGAGGAGCGAAAGATTACCACCTTCTATCAAAGCACTCAAAGCTAGTGGGGGAAAAAAATGAGAGGAACTCAAGCCTCTATTGTCGTGGTGTTTTATTCCACACTTGCTCTACTGAAGTGATGGAGTGTTGATGTTGTTGCTGTGAAGTGTAAAGTGTTGCTTGAGATTGAAGAGATGGTGAAGAAGCTTCTTGGAGCTTGTGGAGAGATAGAGAGTGAAGGTCCTAAAATGAATGAAGGAGAGGAAGGAAACGACCATATTCAGGTCGGTCGACCAAAGAGGGCATTACAAGTCAACTCCCAATGGGAATGGTAACACCTCTGTAGGCTCTAGATGTGGGAATCTATCAGGGATGTAAGTGCACCACATGGAAGTTTGTGCACCGCATGGAAATCTTCGTGTCACGTGGGCATACTTGACAATTGTTCCTCTACCAACACACAAAATTGGCACCAAGTGGAATGAACGTAGCGGGCTTATATGGAATTTACATTGGGGGTGAAAATTCGCTCCCATACATTTTACCCTCACTTTAGCGAGCACAAATACTGATGAGTTCTTCGGTAAAGTAGATAAAAGAAGAAGTAGAGTTAGAAATGTATACTTTAACCATCAAGGAAGCAAAACGTGATCTGGTGAACTTGAGAGTATAGGACAAGCAAAGGACTTCATAGCTCTATAGAATTATAAAGCTAAAGAAAGAGCATATACTCAGGATGAAGAAGATGCTGATCTTCAATCCAGTATATACAATTGAGAAGAGAAATATATAAATGAATAAAAGAGTGATAAAATCAATCCCTGTTCAAGGAGGAAAAACCGTACCACAAAGTAAAAGTGATAAAAGAAATCCCTGCTTGAGGAGGAAAAACCGTACCACAGAGTAAAATTTATAAAATCAGTCCTCGCTCGAGGAGGAAAACTCGTATCACAGAGTAAAAGTGATAAGAGGAGTCCCCGCTCAAGGAGGAAAACCCATACCATAGAGTAAAAGTGATAAAATCAATCCCCACTCAAGGAGTAAAACCCATATCACCTAGTAAAAGTGATAAAAGAAATCCTCGTTCAAGGAGGAAAACCTGTACCATAGAGTAAAAGTGATAAAATCAATCCTCGTTCGAGGAGGAAAACCTGTATCACTGAGTAAAAGTGATAAAAGCAGTCGCCGCTCGAGGAGGAAACCCATACCATCGAGTAAAAGTGATAAAAGTAATCCCCATTCGAGGAGGAAAACTCGTACCACCAAGTAAAGTTGTAAAGGAGCTCCATAGGTTCTCGGTCCTACAGAGCAATTAAGTAGACAGTCACGCAGACCATCGTCAATTTGGAATACTTTCAAAGGGGTCCCTCGGGAACACTTCAAAAGGAGAATTCCACTCAAGGGATGCACTGCTTGAAAAGTGAAGTCTAGTCAGGCTGCCCCAAAGCTAGATGTAAAGATGTGTAGATAGGTTTAGTCGGGTTTCCCTTGAGCTAGATGCAAAGATGTGAAATAGGAGCTTTCGAAGAGGTCCCCCGGGAACCCTTCAAAAGAAAAAGGGGGCTCCGCCCAAGGGACACTTCATTCAAAAGGTAAAGAGAAAAGAGGGGGTCCTTAAGAAGGACACACATCTCCAGAACAAGTTATCATTGTTGGCAGCTTACAAGGGAGGAGAACCATGCAAGATACATAGAACAGGATAAAGAGAAACCTCAATATCATTAGTCATGTGAAGAAGAATAAGGTGCATCAAAAAATCAATGAGTGATGGCACTTGAATCATGAAGTTGTTGTATTTTATCATTTAAGGCCTTTTATTCACTAGTGGAATGGCTAGGAACTCAAAGGTACACACAAAAAGAATGTTTATCTTTATCATGTTTATGAGATTTCTTGCATGTAGGAGGAGGAAGATTAATTAAGCATGCTTTAAGAAGCCATAAAAAAATATTCCCTTGCTTAGATAAGTGATGAGGTTCAGTAAGTAACCCTTTCTCTCCCAGAGAAAATCTTGACTGCTTGGAAGAAGAAGACATGAAGGTTGAAGATAGGGGAGGATAGATCAATCTGCGAGAATGAGGTTGAGCAGACATCACATCAACGTTCAACCATGGTTTCTGCTTAGATTTTTTATTAGAGCAACCAAGCCCTAGATTATGCTTACAAGGCACAAATTCTACAAGGACTTGAATGCCTTATTTTTTACGCCCGCAACCTTTACGCTCATAACCATATTTAGAGACAAGCGAAAAGTCGGGGCCATAATGTGTTTGCAAATCTCGAGAAGAAGTGGGATCCTCATAGAGAGAATTATTACAGCAAGGGGAACATACTCCTCTATGGTATTGTTATCATCCTTCTTGATAGGATTTTCAGCATTATCCTCTTTAGCAGAGGCATAACTGTCTTCCTCAAAAGGAGGATCAACACTAAGAATATTACAATTCACATTCACATTATCCCATGATGCCAAAGATTGATCATCTTTGATAGCGTATGTGAATGAAGTTATCAAAGGGTCTAAGTGGATTGGGTCAACTTTATATTCTTGAATGAAGGAATTTGTAAAGTCTAAAGGACCCCAATCACCACCAAGACATACACTCTTTTGAGAAGAGGTAGAAGGAATAGACTTAAGGTTTCCTGCTTTAGAAGGATCTTCTTCAGGGATATTTGTCTCAAGAGTATCCTTTGTAGTAGGTACTATTGGAGTAGACATCGACACACTGGAGGATACTGAAGGAATAAGAGTAGGCACAACCAAAGCTTGACCTTCAACTACCATCTCACATAGGTGCATAACATCAGGGTTAGCCTTAACTATGACTACTCAATTATTGAAAATGAACTTAATAGATTTATGCAAGCTAGACGGGGCTGCACCCATAGCATGAATCCACATTCTACCAAGGAGAATTTTATAAGGTAACTTCTTTGACATAACATATACAAGAGTGGGTACAATAACAGGTCCAAGATGCAAAGGTAATAATATCGTGCCTAGAGCTTGTCACCCAATATTATCGAACCCACGAATGTTAATAGAAGAAGCATTAATAGAAGATGGATCAATATTAATCTTAGGCAATACATCAATACAAATAAAGGACGTGGCTATTATATCTTGTCGAGCAACTCCAAGTTACTATGGCTAAGGTCTCACTGCCAGTTTGCTCTAGCTTATCAAGGTATGCTTTAGGAAGCCTTCCAAAAGATCCTCTTGCCTTCTTCCACTAGGTCAGAAGATTTTGATGTGTATTTTACAAATATCACATTCTATCCTCAGGAACTCTCACCTCTAGAAGTACATAAGCAAGCGGATCCTCTAATGAATATAGTTAATATTAATAAGATTTGTATTAGTTGTTTATTCATTCTAGTATCATAGGTTTGAGCTACCGCTTTATAAGAGGTAGCCTTAGAAAGATCAAGGAAATCACTATCAAATGGAACACCATTAATAGAAAAAACCCTTTTAGGAGAAGTACTATCTAGAGTCATGTAAATGACTGGTCTCTTATGCCTTTGAGGGGCAGCAGAGACAAATTACATTTATAGAATCATCACAACTAGCAGAATGATTATTCAAATACATATTCTCAACATTGATCCAAACAAGATCAAATGTGGAAAGAGATTCTTCATGCACTAATGCATCATCTCTAGAGGAGAGTGCATTAGAATAGATAAGAAATTCATCATTCACAAATGCAACATTCTTAGGAGAGAGTGCATTGGAATGAGTAGGAGATTTTTCATTCACAAACACACCATCTCTAGAAGAGAGTGCATTGGAATGAATAGAAGGTAGAGTAACATTAAGAAAGGTATCAATGATTTCATCTTCTTTTAACAAAATATCATCTAAGGCAAGAGGACTTTCGTGAGAAGAATCAAACATATCAAGTGGCATGGGTAAAGCCAAGTCATCATCACATGCATGAAATGGAACTTCATTAATAATTTGAACAAAATTAGACACATAACCAATAAAAGAAGATATTAAATTCATTATTATTTTTTTGGTATTTTCTATGTTTTAGTAATTTGCATTTTGGGAGGTCATCAGAGCAGAATTTGAGGTCGGAAATTGCGATAGTCCCTAAAATTTGATTGTCAAAGGAACTATTATTTTAGGTGATGAACTAGTTCTCTAGAAGACCTTTCCAAAAGTGCAAACGATTATGAAATCCGAGCAACGATTCAAAAGTTATGACCCCACCAAGTATGGGTAAATAAATTCCTAGTTTTCGCAAAAGACATTCTTCACATCAGGTTCACCAAAATGTAGAGAAGGGGGATTCACTAATCATGAGCTCTCTTCAATCAGAGAGCCTCATGGGGTGAACATCTCTAAACTACCTCAAAGAACAATGATGAGAGTTCTAGAACCATAAAAAACAAGTCACATAGATTCTCTAGACAAACTTACAAGCTCTTGGCCAAAGGATAGCAGCACAAAACACAGACGACAACGCGACGTGCTGGCAACCCAAAGGCGTGCTAGCATCTTGTACAGACTATAAAGCGATTTTATCTCAAATAATGGCTACGACTACTTCTACTCTGACTTTTGGAAAGTTCTAGAAAGTGATAAAGTAAGAGAATGTGATAAAGCAAAAATAAACTGAAATAGAAGTGATAAAGATAAGGAGAAGAATGGAAAGGAAACACTCACGAACGTGCGAGTGATGAAGCTTCCAGCATGTGAGCATCTTCAATACCTGCACACAAGAGAGAGAGAGAGAGGGAGAGAGAGATCAAGAGAGAGAGTGTGTTGAGGTTGTATAGGGGTTTGCCTCAGTCAAACCCTCGTTTTGGTTTTCCCACCTCCATGGATAGCCAAGATAGATAGAGAGAAATGAAGTAATGAAGTAAACATAAAATAACTACAAAATAGTGTTTTGCTACTCAATCAAATAATAGAGGAGAGGAGTGAAATATTACCACCTCGCCCAAAGCGTTCAAGGCTAGTGGGGGAGAAAATGAGAGGAACTCAAGCCTCTACTTCTATGGTGTTTCATTCCAAACTTTATCTACTGAAGTGATGGAGTGTTGATGTAGCTATTGTGAAGTTTAAAGTGTTGCTTGAGATTGAAGAGATGGTGAAGAGGTTTCTTGGAGCTTGCGGAGAGTTGGAGAGTGAAGGTCCTAAAATGAATGAAGAAGAGGTGTATTTGAAGAAGGAGAGGAAGGAAATAGCCATATTCAGGTTGGTCGACCGAAGAGGAAGTTACAAGTCAACTGTCAATGGGAATGGTAATGCCTTTGTAGGCTCTAGATGCAGGAATCTGTAAGGGATGTAAGTGCACCGCATAGACGTTTGCACACCATGCAAACGCCCCCATGTCACATGGATGTTTGTAGACTACGTGGACGTCTCTACACCGTGCGGGCATCCTTGACAATTATTCCTCTATCAACGCACAAAATGGGTGCCAAGTGGAACAAAGGCAACATATTTATGTGGAATTAAGACTCCACCTTTGGTTTTCTAAAGTTAAAAAGCATAAAACGGGAATTTGAATTAGGGGTGTAAATTCGCTCCTATACAACTACAAGGTGACATCAAATCTAGGAGGACAAAAACCCGCCAAGAATTTGAATTAATTTGAATTTTGGGTCACATGAGACTCATTTGGCCAAGGTGGCGAATGAGTCCTATCTAGCATAATGTATGGGACAAAAAATCAAAATTTCTTAGAAAGGTGTAAAAATAGGTTTTAGACCCAAAAATCTAGGTGGGACACATTCGCCTAAGGTGGAGAATAAGTCCCAGACACTAAATATGGGCCCCAAAAGCTAGGAACACTTTAATTATGATTGGTTACTGACTGGTGTCGGGATTATCCTAGAAAATATGCAATAAATGAGGCTTGTGGATCCAAAATAGGCCAATTAAAGCATGAGAAAGCCTAATTATTAATGTTAGGCCTAGAAAAGTGTGAAAGTGTGTTACAATAGTTTACAACACTCCAAATAGGTCAAGATTAATTATTTTAATTAAAAATAAATTTATTATGTTTAATTATGTGATAAAACCCTAGAAAAGTGTGAAAGTATATTATAACACTTCACAACACCTTTGCTAGGTACCATTAAAATACACTAGTTCACAAGGGCCCAAGACCTATGTAAATGTGCTATCCACATTACAACACTAAATCAAGGAAACATTAAGCCAAAATGCACAAGGAGGACCCAAACGAGTGCAAAAATATCTAATAACCCACTTTTTGACACTACAGTATGAGTCAGGACATTCCTTGTTTGTTGATTGTCTATTTTTTTCAAGTGGTTAAATTTTCATACCATGGAGTTTATTGTCCATTTTTCATATTTTAATTCCCAATGACGATTAAATACAAAGCTTAGAATGATTAAATATTAATATTTCTTTGTCTCCATTCACTCCATGCTGACATCCATGTCCTCCACACTATTATTGGTTTTGTCCACATCCTAATGGCATATTATGACACACAAAAATATCCTACATACATAATCATATTAGAAGCATATAGGCATCACCATAAACATTAGGTCATCAAAATCTCATTAGAAAATACAAAAACATAGATTGCATATATGCATTTCATATAGTCATCCAACATCATCATTATATCATGTCATCCTGCATCTATAAAGAATTAGAATTTAATACATAATCATTCCATATATAGACCAATAAGTGATCATACATTTTATAATGCAGCATGGTTAGCATTTCATTACATTCACATCATTTCATAATCATAATCCATCATCATACATTGCATTATATATACATTTCAATTGCATCATATAGAAGGAAATCATATATAATATCACATTCACAACTCATAATAAACATCACATTGCACATACATAGCCATTGCATAATTGTATCATATCATTTTACATCCATAACCCATTAAGCATGCATAGGGCATATAGATGGCATCCATAATCATCACATCATAGTCATAACATGTTCATATTTGCATCATAATCATCATACATCTATAATGTATCATAAAATTAAATGCATTCATTCAACATCTAGGAATCATGTATAAGCATAAAACATAGATTAGTCATCCATAGTGCATAATCATCAATCATATGCATCATAAACACAAAACATAAGAGCGCATATCCTATACTCGCCACCAAAATCATGTACCGCATATATATCTCAAAAAGTGTCATAGTAAAAAGTGAAGATGTATCCCAAAAGAAAAGCTCATAGGCTTGGTGAAAAATATAAGTTTCCCAATACAATATAAAAATGTGCTCTACCTAGAGCTCCCTTTGTCCCCTTAAGGTGATGGTTGATGGTCCTATCTATCCTCTTGTTATGGAGACCTTGATGACTTGTGCTTTGATGGGTGACGCTCATAAGGAGAATGTCGTCTCGGCCTAAAAACACCCCCACTACTATGAGATCATCTAGAATGTGATCAGATCTAAGACCTACACATAATCTATATGAAGCTTGACTCCCTTCACTCAGGTGGTAAGTTGCAGCTTCATGAAGATCCCTATAGTAATTCTCACCCCTACCAGATCTTTGAAGCTCCCAAGCCATCTTTGTGGTTGACCCACTAAGAGTAGCCATGTGTGTGACCAATAACTGTTGAATCCCTCTCTTCCCTCAAGGTATCCACCTTTGCCTCTAAGGCCTATATCCTAGCAGTCATTGTGTCGAGTTTTTCCTATAGGTTTTATATCCTTTGATCTATGAATTTGTCTTTGTTCCTAATTGAAACATCATCCAAACCCTCTCCATGATTCTCCCCCATCACAATCTACTCTTAGAGGACCCGCTCCACCTCTCCCATCTCCTCCTCCTCTCATTCATCCTCTTATCACTCATCCTCCCCCATCTCCTTCTCTACCTCCCCCATGAGCATGTCTTGTTGTATGACATCTAGAAGAGGTCCCTCATATACCTTCTCCTCATCCTCTTTCTCCTCCTCATGCTCTAGCTCTTCCCTAATTGGTGAGAGGTTTACCATCGATCTTTTTCTCCTCACCCTCCTCTACCGAGATCATCCTCCTCTACCTCATCCATCCCCGCCATCATCTCCCCTCCCTATGTCTCCTCATCCTCCATATCCCTTTTGTTCACACCCTTTGAACTAGCTTTGTGGGCCCCTACCTCAGCCCTCTTCTGACACTGACTAGTCTAGATTTTTTGATGGACCAGGCCCATGTGTAGCCCATCATGCATTGTATTAGAGCATCATTCCCACATTTTCATATCCCCATTTCTCTAACCCCACTACATAGGCTATAATGCATCTATGCTCTACTTATTTGTTGCCAAAATTATCATCTAGCCCCATGGTTGTATTTCATGAGATGACTGTGTGTACTCTATATTCCTAATAAGCACACCTTCACACTCACAAAACTATCTTCACACTCACTCTAGAAGGTACATCTCTATGATATGCATAGATTAGATTGTATGTCCAATCAGGTACCTAGGTTTTCGGGACCATGGTAATTGATCATCCTCATTTTCTGATGGTTAGAAATATCTATAAGGCCTTCATACAAAACTAGCAAGAAATTCAATGGAATAGCATGAATATCCTACATCTCTAACATGAGTTTATGTCACTACCCCTCTGTACAAGTAGACATAAGCCATGCCATCCCCCAACTGTCTCCCATTGGTGGACGAAACACAACAATGTGCTCCCAAGCCCATATCATTAGTAGAGTAGTACCACAACTAATCGACCGAGCTTCTCTATAGGTGATGTCATGTAGCTCAAATTATATCAGGGCTAGAAATAGGGCCCCTATGCATAAATTATCCCCTAGGCATCTTACCTCAGCCAACTAGAAATCCATGTCCTCAACGGTCTGAAGTGACAATCTTGACATCAAGTGTACACAATATGCAATCCCATTGCTCGTACCTCTTTTCTAGGTCCTCCAATATAATCTCATACTCCTTGATGCCTAGCTCCATGATGTCCTCATGGTCATAATGGTCCTTAATAGCTTGGTACTCATGCTATAGATCATATGTCACACATGCTCCATCGATAGGAAGTCTCAAAATCTGATAGATATCCACAAGTTTCATTGTCACCTCCATAGTCGAAATGTCGAAGGAGCTTGTCTCAAAATGTCATCTCTTAGTGAGTGTAATTAGTAGTCCCCTATTTTCCTTGATGATGGGCATGAAGGTCATATAGTATAAACTTAAGGAAATGAGTTGATGCTTCTCAATATTAGTCAATTGCTCCTGCAACTTACATGTAGATGACTAACTCCCTCTAGTGTAAATTGGGTCATATCTAGCCCATGGTCACAAGAAAAAGTCATTGCATCAATAGAAAATCCTAGTCAAATCTGTTGGACCTCAATTGCAAAAGAAATTTGATCCTAAACTAGGGAAAACTTAAATCAAACAATTGTGTCACATTGCTAAAGCACATGCCTCTCATAGGGAAAATGCACCACATATTCTGTATATGCATTGCATGCCTAGCCATATGTGTCGTTTGAGCCATTTTTTATTAACCCCCACCATTTGTGTGCAACAATTTCACATGTGTCATTTAATTGCACACATATGAATCACATATGTGATTGCATCATTCTCAACCATGGATGTCCAGTGTAGGAAATGATTGCAGTGCACTTGACAATTGCACCACACCACATTTGTTAAAAATCTAATCTATTGTGTTGCACCATGAGGATGCAAGGAACCGCCCCACATGTGGAAAATGTGATTACAAATGCAAAAAAAGGTGTACACCACATTGTTTTCTTACATTCAAAGCCCTAAATCTACATAAAAATGACAAAATCAGAAAGTGGGCAAGGTGTACTTACTAGGTTCTTAGAGCCCTTTGGCCATTGGAAGGTCCTAACTTAGAATCCTTAGTGAGTATCATGTGGAATGGGTGACATCCTAACATCATCTTTGTAGAAATTCACATAGAGCTCTCAAATTACCAAGGTTAAAATGTGTAAATGAGCAAAATTACCACCCAATTTCTATTTGTACCCCTTAGGGTTAGGTTTTTAACTAGGTGCACTCGATGAGGGGTCCTAATACCTAATTTGGCCATCCCAAAGGTCCTAGAAGATGACCCTTTTCTCATAAATGCATTATCTACTATCAAATAGACTTATTGGAATAATTTTAAAAAAAATTGATTTTTTTTATAAATTTCTAAAAGTTTTCTGAGAGGGCATAGGTCTACCCCATCACCTATCAGCACATTGGGGCATGCTTTGAAATAAATTTCTTTGACATAATGCGATAAAATGCATTGTATCAAGGAGGGGAAAAATGTAGACATTAAAAATTGTGTTTCGTTTCTAAACACTATTTTTATTTTTCTTCGCTAATCGCTTTTCTTCCCTAATAATTAAATAATCGTAATTATTTGATTATTGTGTAAGGTCACTATTCTTCTATAAATTCATTTTTTTAATTTTATTCTTCTTTGTGATTAATTAAATAAACTTCATTTATTTAATTATATCACTAATATCCCCTTTTATTTAATTATTATCATTTTTCTACTATAATTAAATAATTATTTCAATTATTTAATTTTTTTTATCCTCTTCTTCCATAAATGACTTATTAATTTATCATTTTCTCCCACTTTAAATTAAATCATTATTTAATTAAAAATTCAACTTTCCCTCTTCTTTTATTATTAAATAATTGTTTTAATTATTTAGTTATTCACTTTCCCTCCTCAATTAAATAATTTTATAATTATTTGATTTTTCCAATAACTCTTTTTTTCTATACCAACTTCGCATGTCATTTAATTTTCACTTTAGATTGAATTATTTTATAGTTCAATCTCAACCATTCATTTTTATCTTTGCCCTAATTTATTCCTAACCCTATTCCATATTACAACTTTCATTCTCAGCCATTGATTATCACATCTTATTGACTTTTAATCCTAACTCTTCATTCAAACTTGATTTTCTTTTGTGCTTCATTGTTGATTTAAGATCATAACTCATACTTTAACCTTGATTTTACCCTATTCTACAAACATATCCTTTTTTTTAATAAAAGATATTTTATTTGGAAAAGAAGAAATATTTTCTGTTGTATGGGTTGTAACTGTATCACTTGGAATTCATCACCCAGCTAAATGTGCCCAATGTTTTGGCTGGGATTCAAGTCACCTAATTTTCTTACAATTTATTGGGTCAGTAACATTTCCTCACAAGTTCCCTTCTCAACAACTGTCCTTTGAAACCGTGTCAATCCCGATATGTCCTATAAATTATATTTTCCCATAAGGACGATGACTTTTTGGATCTAGTTTACTAGATTTAAGAACTATGACAACAAAATTTATTCTTTTTGGATCTAGTCTACTAGATTTAAGAACTATGATAACAAAAATTATTCATGAATGAAGAAAACAAAAGTGTTATAGATCTCCAGACTTTCATAACTGGTCATTCGAAGAGTTATATAATAATTACTGATTTATTTTCTATTAAATTTAGAGTCTTCTCTCAATTAACATTTTTTCTCAATGCAGTGAAAGAGCACCCAAAAGAGATAAAACATTACTAACGACTGTAAGTTTCTAATTACAGAGATATCAGATTTGGCAAAGCCAAATAGATTGTTGGGTTGGATCAGAAACAAAAAGTATACTTCATACCTTCTATTAGTTGATTAATGTAATTTATTTGTATTTATTTGTGTTTTAATTCTTCAATCTGAAAAAGGTGACACATGACCATATTAGGTTAAATTGTGAAGACATTCTATTCAAAACAATGATCAGAAAATTCAACATTAATTAGAGACCATTTCTTTCTATGCTGACCATTTCTTTCTACAGCCAAGATAGTAACTGGTTTATGTAATTTTATTTTTTTTAGAAAGGTTAAGCTCCTATGGTTTTAACTAGTGTACATTTAATAGATGTGATTCTCTGTTTGGATTTATGCTCTAGATGTAATGAAATTGTGAGATCTCCCACTGTGTGAATGACTATGATTTTCCTACAGAAAAGGGTTTGTTTTTCCTTAATCCTCTTTATTGGATGGAAACGATATTTGTGCAGTTGAAATTTATAGAGTGGAGAATGTTAAGAAGATTCCTTGGATAAGTATAAGAAGGAAAGAAAACATTACTAGATCTATAAGGGATCATCTAAGAATGTAGCTATAATTGTAGAATAAACAAATATACCTTCACTCTCAGATGATCTCTTAGAGATCTGGGCATGTTTCCTATTGTCCTGGAGGCTGCTTATCCTTACCCACTCCATTTTCAAGTACACAAATATCATTCTCATCCGATAAATTGTTTTATTTATATAAAATAAGTGTTACAGATCTCCACACCTTCATAACTGGTTATTTGAAGAGTTATCCAAGAATTACCGCTTTATTTTCCATTCAATTTAGGAATCTTCTCTCTAATTAAATTTTTTTCTCAGTGCAGTGAAAAAGCACCCAAAAAGATAAGACATTGTTAACAGCTGCAGGTTTTTATTTACAGAGATATCAGATTTTGTGAGGCCAAACAGATTGTTGGCTTGGATCAAGAACAAAAAGTATACTTCAAGCTGATTTATGTATTTGTTTTTTATTTTTTTCTAATTCTATAGTCCTTTTATTTAATTTATTTGTATTTTTTTTCTAATTCTCCCATCTTATATTAAAAAAAAGCTGACACTTCACAAAATGACGGTTTTTTCTAATTCTCCAATCTTATATAAAAGAAAAGCTAACACTTAACAAAATGAGGTTGTTGCGAAGACATTCTATTCAAAGAAATGCTTGGAAAATTCAACGTTAATTGCAGAACATTTATTTCTATGCTGACCATTTCTTTTTGCAGTCATGATCTAGTGACTTTTGTACTTTTTAATCTCTTTTATTTGTAATAGTTGGTTAAGCTCTTATGGTTTGATTTATCTACTTTTAATAGATGTGATTCTCTGTTTTGATTCATGCTCTAAATGTAATGAAAGTATGAGATCTGCCATCCTATAAACGACTGTGATTTTCTAGTAAAAAAGTGTTTCCTTTTCCTTAATCCATTATTCTAAATCAGTATTAAGAGATCCACCAAATAAATATAAAAATTTATTGGATAGAAATTATATTTGCGCGGTTGAAAATTGAGGAGTGGAGAATGTTATTATTATTTAATTTTTGAGACTTCTAAAAATAAGTTAGTTAGGTCCAGATAATTAATTAATTAATTAATTGATTCCTCTAAGACTTCTAGAAACCAATAGTTAGTGTTTGTTAGAGTCTAATTAATCTTAGCCATTGATTGAAATTAAATCATGGCCGTTGGTTTTCCAATGAGAATAGTTTAAAAGGGGGTCAATGGGCATTTGGAGAAGATACACACTTGAGAAAGATTTGTAGTGATAGCAAATAAATTTGCAGTGAGATAGTGTTGGAGGCAAACATCAGTTTAGGTATCTCTTGATTCAATTGTATTATTTTTCAGTGTTTGTTGTGAATTAATTTTCGGCAGTGAAATAATCTTTATAGATAGGAGATTAATAATTAGTAACTACAATAGAATATTCACACGATATCAGAGCAGATCTGAGGGCAGAAAGAGCTCAGTGCAGGCACAAGAAGAAAAATAAATTGAGGGTTTATAAAACCTAGTTCTACCTCTTTAGAATTATTTGTTTTTATTATTATTATTTTTATTTGAGATGGTCTTAGCAGGTTTAAGAGATCGGAAAAAATTGGATGAAGCCTCAAATTTTGGTTTCTAGAAAGCCAAAATTTCTTTATTGTTGGAAGAGAATGGTATCAAGGAATATGTGACTAGTGTTGTAGATGTACCTATAGATCCAACACAACTCTTAGCATATAAGAAGGAAGATGCCAAGGCAAGGAAGCTAATTCTTCATGGTGTTAAGGATCATATTGTTCTGCATATCGCAGAGTTGGATACAATGAAGAAGATGTGGGACGCCATTTTGAATCTGTACCAAAATGCTACCACTAACAGGAAGCTAATTCTTAGAGAAAAGTTGAGGAATACTTGGATGAACAAGGGAGAAGACGTTACAAGTTACCTCACTAGACTTAGACTTGTCAAGGATGAGTTTCCAACTTTTGGAGATAAACCAAATGATGATGAGCTAGTACATATAGCCCTAAATGGGTTTACTAAGCAATGGGATGTCTTTGTTCAAGTTATTAATGGATGAGACACCTTACCAAGTTGGGATCGAATATGGAGTGACTCCACTCAGGAGGATATTAGACTAAGCTTTGCCAGTGGTACCAACAGTAAGAGTAAAAAATGTGAGGCAAAATAGGAAAACGTTGCCTTAATAGGAAAAGGGAAAGAAAAGAATGGGTCTAGCAAGGGATCAAATCCTAAATGCGAGAAGAAGGACTTATCTAAAGTCAAGTGCTATGGTTTTCATGAGTTTGGCCACTATGTCGGCAATTGCCCACAAAGGAAGAAAGGCAAGATGTAGATGGTAGCTTCAACAAGTGCAGATGAGCTCTCTAGTGGAATGGAGGATGAGTTTGCACTCATACTTTATATGGTTAGCTCAACCTCACATGGTGTTTGGTATATAGACAATGGGGCATCATTTCATATCACAGGAGGGTAATCGCATCAAGATGGTTCCCAAAAAGGGGACTTAAGTGGACATCTTTTTTTTGAAATGAGGAAATACTGACCTTGGACGTGAAATTGAGGATACTTAGACTCAAAAATTTGGGATACAACAAAAATAAGGATTCAAGTGCTCTGAGTCTACTTTCTAAACTACTAATTTATTTTGAAAATGGTTGAGATTAAGGGGTTCAGACGAGGGATGTACACAAATTGGTGTTGTTTTTGTCAAAAAAACATAACATAACAACTCTTGTACAAACTTCATACGGTGAAATTTTTTTTAGTATTTTTAAAATCGTAATAGTCAAAAGTTAGCTAATAGTATGTAGTTGATGCACAATTTTTTTGATAATTTTTTAACGAATATTTGATTTTTTACTAATTTAAGAAGTGGAAATTTTCTGAAAATAGAATTTTGGTCATGCTACCCCTACAAATTTTGGAAACTAATTGATTTTTTTTAATTTTTAATTTTTCAATTTTGTAGAATGATGTCTAGTTTCTAAAAATGTAATTTATTTGAAAAATTGATGAACGGTTAATTTATAATGAAAAAAATACCAAACACTACTTTTTGGCAAAAAAAATACATATAGATAAAATAAATTATGGATGAAAGACTTAACATTTTCAGAAAGTGAAAAAAATTACATCGTTGGATAGCTAAGAGATAACTCAACATTACCCATTTGCTCGATTTTTTTGATATTGAACCACATGCAATCCTGACGGTGAGCATGAACTCAATTATGAGAAATGTTGTGGATTTTTTAAAAACATGTCTCTGGTCATTGGGAATGCCCTCCAAGCCTTTGGATTGGTATTCCAAGGCAAATACCAAGCCTAAGGCTTGGGAATTCCCAAAGCAAGATATAACGAGCTTGCGTTATAACTCAATTTTCACATGGTTTTTGCTTCTGCGGGGAACATGTCAACTAGGACATAATGTGAGCGCATTATAACGCACTCACGTTATGTCTTCCTTTATGTTAAATTCCAACATATTAAATGTATGCAAATATATTTGTATGTACATGTATGTCATGTATGTATGCATGCTTCTATGTATGTAAGATTATATGTATTATGCTTGTATGTATGCATTTATGTATGTCTTTAGATGGAGGGAGAATTTAGAGAGAGAGAGAGAATCTAGAGAGATGGAGAGGGGGTGGTAATGAGAATTTGAGAGAGAGGGAGTGGGAGAGAAGGGGTTGGAGTGAGGGGGACGTAGCTAGGTAGGGTGGGAGGGATAGAGGGAGGGAGAGAGAGAGAGAGGGGGGTGGGAGAGAGAGATTTGAGGGAGAGGGAGAGAGAGAGGGGGGGAGAGAGAGAGATGGAGAGAAAGAGAGAGTTATGTAGGTAGGGTGTGAAATGGAGAGACTTGAGAGATAGGTAGTGTGAATGAGATGGAGTGTGAGAGGGATGGAGTGGGAGAGAGAGGGAGTGTGAGTGAGAGACCTGAGAGAGGGAGAGGGTGTGGGAGGGAGTGAATTGATAGAGGTAGAGAAAGAAGGGGGTGGAGTGAGAGGGACTTATCTAGGTAGGGTTGGAGGGACAGATAGATAGAGGGGAGAGAGAAAAAAAGAGAGTTACCTAGGTAGGTTGCCAGAGGGAGAGACCCGAGAGAGAGAGGGGGTGGGAAGGAGAGACATGAGAGAGAGGGAGATAGAGGCAATGGGAGAGAGTGGGATGGAGTGGGTGGGACATAAAGAGAGATGGATAGAGGGAGCAAGAGAGGGTGGTAGGGATTGATTGAAAAAGAGGTACGTAGAAAGAGGGAGACGATAGATAGAGACAATTAGAGAGGGTAGGAGGGAGGAAAGGAGGGAGAGGTGAGATGTATAGATAGAGAGAAAGTGATAGGGTTTGAGGGTATAGGGTTGAGGGATTAGGGTGGAGGACCTATAGGGTTGATGGTTTCTAGGGTATTAAGGTTTAAGGTTTGAGGGAATAGGGTAGATGGTAGAGGGTATTTGGTTAAGGGTATAGAGTAGAAGGTTTAAGGGTTTAGGGTTGAAAGGTTTGGGGTTAAGGGTTTACTTGGTTGAGGGTAGAGGGTTTAGGGTATAGGTTTGAGGGTATATAGTTGAAGGATTAGGTTTAGGGTCCAATGTAAGGGGTAGAGGATTTAGGGTTTAAGGATTGAGGGTTGAGGGTTGAGAATTGAGGGTTGAGAATTTAATGTATAGGGTAAAGGGTAGAGGGTTGAAGATTGAGGGTTTAAGGTATAGGGTCGAGGGTCCAATATATAGGGTAGAGGTTATAGGGGTTGAGAGATTAAGGGTTGAGGGTTTAGGGATTAGGGTAGAGATTTTTCTTGGATTTCATGGTATAAGGGTTGATGGATTAGGGTTTAGGGTAGAGAGTATTGGGTTGAGGGTAGAGGGTAGAGGGTTTAACAGTTTAGGGTTTAAGGGGTTAGGGTTGAGGGTCCAGGGTTTAGGGTTGAGTCTTTAAGGGTTGAGGGTTTAAGATTCAAGAGGGTTGAGGGATTAGGGTAGAGAGTTTACTAAGTGGGTTTAAGGGTTGGGGATTAGGGTTCAGGGTAGAGGGTAGAGGATTGATGGTAGAGGGTTTACGAGTTAGGGTGTAAGGGTTTAGATTTTAGGGATGAGGGATTAATAGCTTATAGGGGTTGAGGAATTAGGGTTTAAGGGTTGATGATTGAGGGATTCAAAGGGTATAGGGGTTGAGGAATTAAATTTTAAGGGTTGAGAGTTGAGGGTTGAGGGATTAGGGTTTAAGGGTTGAGGGTTGAGGTTTCATGGATTAAGAGGGTATAGGGGTAGAGGGATTAGGATTGAGGGGTTAAGACGGTATAGGGGTTGAGGGATTAGGGTTTAAGGGTTCAGGGTTGAGGGATTAAGAGGGTATAGGGGTTGAGGGACTAGGATTTAAGGGTTGAGGGTTCAAGGATTAAGATGGTATAGGGGTAGAGGGATTAGGGTTGAAGGGTTGAGGGTTTAGGAATTAAGACAATATAGGGGTTGAGGGATTAGGGTTTAAGGGTTGAAGGTTCAGGGATTAAGAGGGTATAGGAGTTGAGGGATTAGGGTTTAAGGGTTGAGGGTTGAGGGTTGAGGGTTCAAAGATTAAGAGGGTATAGGGGTAGAGGGATTAGGGTTGAAGGCTTGAGGGTTAAAGGATTAAGAGGGTATAGTGGTAGAGAGATTAGGGTTGAAGGGTTAAGGGTTGAGGGTTGAGGGTTGAGGGTTGAGGGATTAGGGTTTAAGGGTTGAGGGTTCATGAATTAAGAGGGTATAGGGGTTGAGGGATTATGGTTTAAGGGTTGAGGGTTGAGGGTTCAAAGATTAAGAGGGTATATGGGTAGAGGGATTAGGGTCGAAGGGTTGAGGGTTGAGGGTTCGGGGACTAAGAGGGTATAGGGATTAGGGTTTAAGGGTTGAGGGTTGAGGGTTCAAGGATTAAGAGGGTATAGGGGTAGAGGGACTAGGGTTGAAGGGTTGAGGGTTGGGGGTTGAGGGATTAAGAGGGTATAGGGGTTGAGGGATTAGGGTTTAAGGGTTGAGGGTTCAAGGATTAAGAGGGTATAGGGGTTGAGGGATTAGGGTTCAAGGGTTGAGAGTTGAGGGTTCAAAATATTAAGAGGGTATATGGGATGAGGGATTAGAGTTTAAGGGTTGAGGGTTGAGGATTCCAGGATTAAGAGGGTATAGGGGTAGAGGGATAAGGGTTGAGGGTTGAGGATTGAGGGTTCAAGAATTAAGACGGTATAGGGGTTGAGGGATTAGGGTTTAAGGGTTGAGGGTTCAAGGATTAAGAGGGTATAGCAGTAGAGGGATTAGGGTTGAAGGGTTGAGGGTTAAGGGTTCAGGAATTAAGACAGTATAGGGGTTAAGGGATTAGGGTTTAAGGGTTCAGGGTTCAAGGATTAAGAGGGTATAGGGGTTGAGGGATTAGGGTTTAAGGGTTGAGAGTTGAGGGTTCAAGGATTTGGAGGGTATAGGGGTAGAGGGATTAGGGTTGAAGGGTTGAGGGTTCAAGGATTAAGAGGGTATAGGGGTAGAGGGATTAGGGTTTAAGGGTTGAGGGTTGAGGGTTCAAAGATTAAGAGGGTATAGGGGTAAAGGGATTAGGGTTGAAGGGTTGAAGGTTGAAGGTTTAGGAATTAAGAGGGTATAGGGATTAGGGTTTAAGGGTTGAGGTTTCAAGGATTACAAGGTAATAGGGGTAGAGGGATTAGGGTTGAAGGGTTCAGGGTTCAGGGTTCAGGGATTAAGAGGGTATAGGAGTTAGGGTTTAAGGTTTGAGGGTTAAGGGTTCAAGGATTAAGAGGGTATAGGGGTAGAGGGATTAGGGTTGAAGGAGAATTTTCTACCGTCTCCCACTCTCTCTTTCTCCCACTCTTCCCCCTCTCTCCCTCCCTCTCTATCTCCCACTCTATCTTTCTCCCATTCTCCCCCTCTCTATCTCCATCTCTTCCATTATCTCTTTCTCCCCCTCTCCCTCTTCCTCCCTCTCTCCCTCTTTCTCCCCCTCTCCCTCTTTGTCTTCGTCTCCCTCTCCCTCCCTCTCTCCATCTTTCTCTCCCACTCCCTCTCCCTCCCTCTCTCCCTTTTTCTCCCCACTCTCTCTTTCCCCACTCTACCCCTATATCCCTCCCTATCTTTCTCTCCATGTCTCCCACTTTCTATTTCTAACCCTCTCTCCCTCTCCCTCTCCCTCTCTCTCCCTCTCTTCTCTCTTCTCTCCCCTCTTCTTTCCCTCCCTCTCCCTCCCTCTCTCCATCTTTCTCTCCCACTCCCTCTCCTTCCCTCTCTCCTACTCTCTCTTTCTCCCACTCTCCCCCTCTCTCCCTCCCTATCTATCTCCATGTCTCCCACTTTGTATTTCTAACCCCCTACCTCTTCCTCCCACTCTCCCTCCATATCTCTCCCTATCTCTCTCCCAATCTTCCTCTACCTTTCTCTCTCTCTCTCTCACACACACACAGACAAACACACACAATCACCTCTATCTCCTCTACTATAAGGGTGCAGGGGACAACTATAGAATTATGATAGAGGGTAAAGACAAAGAGGGAGTAAAGAAATATACAAAGAAAACCATATTTCACATAACGCGAGCGCGTGTTGTACTCCACTAAAATGGTAAAAAACTCTATATACCCATTATTTCAAGGCCGATAGTCTTTATATTCCCTTGGTTTTGCACGTGCTCTGATAAAAAATGGCTTTTTGATGATGTTGTGAAGTGTGCAAGCATGTTTTCACATTCCATCACCTTTTCCATGATCTTTCTACCACCTTTGCATGAAATAGCAAAGTTTCCACATTGAAAGACATATAATATCAATTGAAGTTTGAATTCCATTGAAAACTAATATACAATTGAAGTTTGGAGGGGAACAAGCTTTTGAACAAGTCAAATTATTGTGGAGTTTGAAGAAAGAAGAAGCTAAGGGTACATAACTGGGTTGAACTCTTCCATTTGAAAGTCTTGGCTTTTAGGTATGTGAAGTCTTTACAAATTTTCTTTCATTCTATTATGGCTTGCTTTCATTTTTGTTTGTCATTATAACCTTAGGTTGTCAATGCACATTTTAAATTACCATTATATACAAAATTATATACACTTGCCAATTGTTAGTGTAATTAATATTTAATTGCACTTGCATAACTTTACTTAGGTTTTGCTTAGGTAATAATTAGTTTACTTAATTCAGAAGTAAGATTTATTTAGTTGAGTTGTTTTTAGGTCAACATTAGGGTTGCATACATTTCTTTTATAAAAAAATTCTCTTATTGTAATTTTTGAATTCTGAATAATATCAATTTGCACATTTCATGCAAAATTCTATTTTTTCATTGTTTTTCTCTTTTGTGGAAGGTGTTTAGGTTTTCATGTCTGATCTTGGTTTCTAACATGGTATCAGAGCCTTGACATGCAACCCCTTCTCAAATTCTGGAGAAAATCATTGTAGAGTTCGTTCAGGGTTCCTCGAGGGTATCATGCCTTGAGTTCATTTATGCAGCATCTTGGATCAAATCGGGCATTGACTTTTATTTTTTTGATTTTGGTCATCGTTGAGGAAATCTGTGAGGATTTCAAGCTCGGTGATTTTTTGCAAGCTCGGGAGGTAGCTGATTTTTTAGAGCATTTTGAGCACAAACAGAGGCCACCATTGTGTTCGCAGCGGCCAAAAACCCTAAGATCATCCTTCGTTTCATCGATTTTGGAGCAGTTGATTTCTAAGGCAAAAAACTTTTTCCAGGGAAGCCGTACGACCTCCCCAACACGCTTTCTGAGGCGTGGATTTCAAAAAAAAAAAAAAATTTGAAAAAAATGCCTTTAAAAAAGCACTACCAAAAGAAATGGAGGGTGTCGCCAGTCCACTGCCACCACCGGTGGCTCCCCCAAACTCCTCCGCCGCCGGTCCACTCTCAAACCCCACAAGCCTGGTCAACACCAGCGTCGGGCGCTATGCGTCCAGCCCCTGGCCAACCCTCCAACACTTGCAATGGTCATATGGATGACCAAGGGCTCCACCCCAACCCCTTATCCGCCAGCCCCTGGTCGCACACATAACCAGGGGCCGAATTTGTTTTAGCCCCCTGGGCTACCTACAAGCCATATTGGCCATTCTAGAGCACTTTCACCAAATTGGGCATAACATTTGCGTATGAAGTTGGTTTTTCACAAACAACATATCATTGGAAAGCTAGTTCCAAGCCCATTCTACTGGTGCATGCTATTTTTTTTATTATGCTCTAGTTTTATTTTGTAGGTCCTTGAAGTCAGATGTTATTGTTTTCACTCTGGAGGGCATATCTTTTGACTCGATGATCCTTTTTTTGCCATTCTTGCGGCATTGGAAAGCTGGTTCAATCCTCTACATAGGTCTAAGGTATTTTTGTATTTTTTGTTTATGCATGTTTGGGAATTCTCTCCTTTTGTAATCATTGGGTATTGTAATAAATGAATTGATATAAAGTTCCATCAGGGGGGTTTTCTGCATAATAATCTGATTAGAGTGTGCATGCACTTTGATCTTCATATTATTTTGATGACAACTCGCATGGGTTGTAATCTGGTTTCTTAGTTTCTTTTGCTTACTTTTTTGTCTTAACTTGACACATATCAGATTCATTTTGGTTCACACTTTTAGTTTTGCTTAGGTAATAATTAGTTTACTTAATTAATAAGTAAGCTTTATTTAGTTGAGTTGTTTTTAGGTCAACATTAGGGTTGCATACATTGTTTTTATAAAGAAATTCTCTTATTGTAATTTTTGAATTTTGAATAATATCAATTTGCACATTTCATGCAAAGCTTTGCTTTTTCATTTTTTTCTCTTATGTGGAAGGTGTTTAGGTTTGCATGTCTGATCTTGGTTTCTAACACCAATTACTATTTTAAACTTGATGCAAAAAATCTACCAGGATCCACAAATAATTAAGGGTATTTCTGGCCCTAAATTAAATTGAAGAAGATCAACAAAAAAACTCAATCATCTTTTCATCAAAAAATTAGAACTTGGTTTCAACTCTTTGTCAGACTCAAAAAAATAGATTAACCATCATAAAATTGATTGTTACATACCATAAAGTTGATTAGAAACTCAGAACCATTCACCAAAATTCATCCTTTAATACAACTCCAAGCCTCTCCCATTCCTCTGAAAGGTCCAAACACCTTCCAATACCTCTACACAAACTAATGCAATACAAAGGAAGAAATCAACACCTTTCTTGACACACTTATTCAACTATATTTCCCTTCACAAAAAAACTGATTGATATAATCAAATTAGCATTAAGACTTCCCAATTCCTTTTAAGGATTTTCAAAACACCTTGAAAATATTGAAAATAACTGATTACAATCAACTAGGTTCCTGAAAACATCAACCAATGATTATTTAATTCACAAGTTGTCTTAAATCTTTCATAATGGCACCATTATTTACAACCACAAACTATAATTCTTAAGGCACAACCAAACCATTCTTCGCTTAATAAATCTTTGTTTCAGTTAGTACAAAAAAAATGAAACCTTTCAGAAGTATGCCCTTACACACAAACTTAGTTCCTTTATTCACTATCCACATTACTAGTAGGCAAGCATCTAACAAGATTAAAAAGGCCTAATGAACCAATCCCAACACTCCTCCAAGGTGGACAACAAACATAAATACTATTTCCCACATTTCACCCTTGAAATCTAGTTACTATGCAAAACCAGTTTTGGGCCCTTAACTCCAAAACTTTCCAAAACACCAAGAAAATAAAAGAATGATTCTAGCACCTATTTCAGAGTTGCAAGACATACCTTAACACATGACTCCTTTGAGACAACTTTAAGAAAACTTACCTTTTCACTATTTTAGGCCTCCAAGTAGGCCAATTTTATAAAGGAACTACCCTTAGATCCTCACACCAGACTTCCAAACCCAAAAAAAAGTCTTTAATTAGGTCTCAAAACAAGATATTTTCTAGGTCTTAGGACCTTACCTGCTCAACTAGGCTTCCAATACAAAACCCTCCATTTTCAATGCAAAGAGGGAGGGTTTATAGAAAATCCTATTCCCAGACCATTCCGAAGCATCAAAAATCTTCAAAATACCATACACAAGGTCAAAAGTTCATTACATAGACCACTCCTTCAATACTTTTTCAAAATCACTCCTTGGTTCCTCAAATTCTCATGGAAAAGTGCTTGTTTTAGCCTAAGAACCCCATCCTATTGTCATTAGTTTCATTCCAAGGCATGTTCAATAATATAAGACCCTACTCTAACAATGTACATGCCATCCCACCAAGAAACAAGTCATAACAGTAGGTGGGATGGTCATTTCATAATTAAATCCTACTCAAACCCTTGACTGGCTTCAAATGAGCGATTTCAGAAAATTGTCAATTGCTCCCTTCAAACGTACTGTTAAGCCCTCATAACTGATGAATTAGAGAGTTAATGCATGTGCCTACAATATTATATTATTTTTCTATCAAGGGTAGGTTATATAGATCCATACAAGTGTAGGAAAGTGCAAAAAAATAGTGAATTTCTAGAAAACAACATTTTTTTAATCAAAAAATGGATTTCAAAATGAACAAAAATCCTCCGTTTGATCCAATGGAGGTTGTTTAAAAAAAATTCAATGATAAAAAACTCCACCCAATGCCTATAACTAACAAACAACGTGCCTTTGAAAGCTCATATAACTGGTACATGGAAAATGTCTTTAATGACCCTCTTACAACATGAAGATACCCAAAATTGAATCAAATTTCAAAATGGAAGCATATATTGTCAAGGTGCTCCTACACCACAAACTTATCAAACACTCACAATGCCATTAACTCATTATTTTTAAGAACCACCATCATGGTTATTCACTTTTAGTTAGAAATGTGCTCTAGCCAGCCTAGTGCTTCCATAGTTTGTACACATTTGTCTACATGCTAGGTTAACTTTTGTACATGATGATTGTAAGTATTATTTAAATGAAGCCTTCAATGACATATATTTTTCAATTAACTTGAATGTATACATTTTTTAGGAACTAATATTCATCTCATTACCATGGTATAGATAAAATTATTTGCCATGCCGAAGGAAAAGACAAAGAGGAAACTAACAAATGAAGAGAACGAAACCTTGAAAGAAAAGGAGAGAGTTCGGGTGGTGACATATCATGAAAAGAAGAAATTGGAAATGATTGATGAAAACAACCCGATTGTAGAGGAACCTCAGCCATCAAAAAGAGAACGGGAATTGGCAACACAACAAGCATGAATGTGAAATCATCGTCATAAGACAGATTCAGATACCGTAGTTGGAGACACACCCTCTATGAAAAGTGAATATGAAGGGACACCATTAAGCACAAGCGAATATGGAGGGATACCTGTGTTGTTAGAAAAGGTGGATTAATCAAACAGTAAACTAACACACCGATAAGACATTATATTAAAGAAATCTAACTAGAAAGCATAAATGCAAAATCTAATGACAGTAGCTTCTCAAATTCATCCCATCATCCTCTATCTCCAAGGATTTGATTAAAGATGTTGGATCTCAGTTGTGTAAGCAACAACTTGTTTAAATGGCAACTTAAGAGAATGAGATTAATTAAAAATGAATTTGCATGGCTATATGATTTAAGCTATGAAATTGAAATGCTATGATGCTAGAATGCTGATAATATTGAAATGCAACTATAGTAACTGCGTATGAAATCTAAGATTCGAGGTGTGTCCTTTTCAACTCATAAGAGGGCTGTATTTATAGATTTTTGAAGGCAAGAAATCTAGTTGGTGAGGGTCAATGGTTGAGATTCAAACCTATAAAATGAATGGCGAAAGATCAAGAAGTTGAGAAAAAGATGGAAGATGTTTCCATAAATTAAATGAATGAATATTTAAGTTATGTGTGAGAGATGATAAAAGCGCTTTAATTAAATATATAAAATATTTAGTTAAATATGGAGAGAAGAAAGTTTCTAATTAAATATTATAGAATATTTAATTATTGAGTAATGAAAGCTTTTAAGTAAATATTGGAAATATTTAATTATGGAAGAAAGAAAGCTTTTAATTAAATATTGGAAATATTTAATTAAGTGGAAGAGAAGAAAGCGTTTTAATTACATATTAGAAATATTTAATTAAATATGAGATTAAGAATATTATTTAAATTTAAAATTTAAACTTGTGATAATTAATATAAATAAATTGTGAAATCTATTTATTTAATTAAGAGGAAAATAATTAAATAAACTTATTTATTTAATTAAACTAGAAGAATTGAGAAAATGAACAATATAAATAAATAATTAAATTTATTTATATGTAGATGACTTAAGAATATTAATTAAATAATTCATATTTAATTAACTAACAAATTTGATTAACCGTGACCATTTTTAGATGTGTACAAACTAACAAACAAAGAGATCGAAACCTTGAAAGAAAAGGAGAGAGTTTGGGTGGCGACATATCGTGAAAAGAAGAAATTGGAAACGATTGATGAAAACAACCCGATTGTAGAGGAACCTCAACTGTGAAAAAGAGAACGAGAATTGGCAGCACAACAAGCACGAATGTGAAAGCATTGTTGTAAGACAGATTCAGATATCGTAGTTGGAGACACACCCTCTATGACAAGTGAATATGAAGGGACACCATTAAGCACAAGCGAATATGGAGGGAAACCATCTAGCACAAGTGAATATGGACGGACACCATCTACTGCAAGTGAATATGGAGGGACACCATGCACCGCAAGTGAATATTGTTGGACACCATCCAACACATCTCAAGTTGAGAGTACATTATCACTCAAAATTGACGAAGAAGGTATGCCATCATCCCCATGTGAACCTCAAGGTATGTCTTCTTCTTCACCCTCAATCAAAGGTATGCAATCTAGCCCAACTCAATTAAATATTGATGAAATTCCTAATGTTGAGATGTATGTACCTAGGAGAACTCTACCAAGAATTTTGCATGGAAAGCCAAAGTATTTGATTAATATTGATGATGTGATTTTGCAGCACATGGAAGGTAAGATTTCAACACGCACTTGTAGAAGATATGCTGATAAGATTTGGGAAGGATTGTTTGAAAGGCTAAATGAGACTACAAGATGTCAACTATTTGTTGAAATGATGCGAGGTGTAAAGTATAGGAACATCATGAAGACTCTTGGGTTGAGAACATCAAATGCATCAAGTGAAGACACTATTGTGAAGAATCTAATGGATGCTTATGAGAGTGTGGGTGAGACCTCACGCTCAAAGGATAGTAATGTCACCCGACATGTCATTACATCAACTTTGGTAAGTTTTCAAACAAAGAGATCTCGCCTAATTAAAAATACTAGTGAAAAAATAGGAATTAGTAGAAATTTTTTATCAAGAGCCATTCAAAGGCAGCAAAGAATTGAGAGCAATGATACAAATGAATTATGGGCATTCTCGGGGAGACTATCATGAAAAGATAAAGAAGTTGTCGAAGCCTTGAGAAAACTAATTGAAGAGTATTGGAAGAATAACACAAGGCCATCTCCGAATCAAAGGGATGTGGTAAGAAGGAGAATTGGTAGTTGGAATCGTGAGCCACATCCAAAGCATTTTTTGGATATGACTCAAACCTAATTTTTTCAAAAATTTGAAAATGATTATCCTCAAATTAGTATTTCTCAAAGATTTTTTGATCTTCTTAAACCTTTTTATGTTAAGATAAATCACACACACAATACTTTTTGTTGTAGACTACATATTGAATTTTCTAACCATTATGATGTTTATCATTCTATATGTTTAGATTTGCATAATAACGATGTTTTGTAGGATTGTGGCGTAGAAGCCCCACCAAAATCTTCAAGAGAGTTCTTATCAAAAAAATTTTGTGAAATAGAGGATGGCTAGATATTCTATAGGACAACATGCTTGGATGGTTCATGTGAGCATTGTAGTGTCTTCCAGTGTATGCCAATATGCCAATATATGGAAAGCACAGATGAGGTGGGACATAAACTAGTAGAGTTCGGGAAGTATAAAATAGTGGCATATGCTACAAAAGATGGTCTCAAGCAAAAAGGTGTGATTTGGTTATTGAGAAGATTCCAATGTACCAATTTATGACCACATTTCGTGGTAGTATACTGTTTGAGTATGGAATGCATACCAATAGGGCCTGATGGTTGGACACACAGTTCAAGCTATGCAAGGACACCTTTCCAGTTGGAAGCATAGTATCCATGGTTGAATTTGTAGAGAACTACACTCTACAGACACAACATGAGGTGCAGTCACAGTATTACAACTCCAACAAGTTTCGATATTTGTGCACATAACATTCATTCATGCATCCGATAGTACAGACGAGCAAAGGAAGGTATTGACGGAGTACCACTTTTACATTAGTGATGATCGCACACATTCTCCAGAGTTTGTGCAAGGTTGCTTCCAGATGTTCTACAGTGGTTTGGCTCAGAGGGGCATAGAATACAATCAACATATAATATGGTCTGATAACTATGCAAAATAGTTCAGGAAATCATGCATGTTCTACTGGTTTTGTAGGATGCATGTCATTACAGGTGTTCAACATATTTGGAGCTTTTGTGAGGCTAGACATGGAAAGGGGGACCATGATGGTGTAGGATCATAAATGAAAAGAGCATTAGCATGAGAAGAGTTAAAGTATAAAGACAGTGCAAAGTTGACAGATGCAAAATCAATCATCAAGTGGTGTAATGCTTTGATGGGTCTAGGTAATGAAGGTACGTCTTCAGTTCATATATTTTTTTGTTTGATGGATGATACTAAAATTGCACCATATGAAGACTATTGTACACTAATAGGATAAAGTGAGGTGCACTCTTTCCTTAGCTCAAATGTAGGTTCATGGAGTATCGAAACATGAAAGATGGCATGATTTTGTTCTGCATGTACAATGCAAGCTTGGAATGATTGTGAGTCAGGGGAGTGGGTTGACAAATGGTTCACAAGGATATCTTAGCCCACTTCACACGTATCACTCTCTGATGGTATTGGAACTGACACAGATGGAATCATCAGTCAACTTTGACCATGTATCAGATCTAGTTCAACCAGGTGATATATCTACTTTCTTAGTTCTTGAAATTCATATCGTTATCTTACTTTGTACTATATTCATAATGTTGAAAAATTTCAAGAGATTTTTTGCATATATCAATGTAGGGCATATTTATGCAGTTATTGTAGATGAAGATAATGAAGAGGGAACAAACTATTACTTGTGTCATTGTGTTGAGACCAAAAAAAATTGGAGGCCCCAGTTATAGATGGAAAAAACATCGAATACCTTACAGGCTCAGTTGTGGTTACTGGAACATGGCTTAGAAGGTACCCACATTCAAGTGTTAAACATTGGCTATTTTAGAACTTTGACATACATCATAAGATTCTTCATTACTCGAACCTTTTCATGCATCCAATGTTTATTTGACCAATCACGGGGGTAGACCTTTGAACAAGACATTATGGAAGGTCCATGAGTCTGACCATGAGGTAATACTTGATACAATAAACAGTAGAGCAGACCTGGATGGTTCGCTGGATTAATTTGTAAATATATTCACATTGGTTCTTATTAATTTATACTTGTATGCACATTAATTTTTTTGATGCCAATGCTATCATCTTCTTTTACAGTGATTGGTGTCCCCTTCCAAAAAATGCAGATATATGAGCCATCCAAGAGAATGTCAGGCATAAAAGAAATGTAACATCCTTATTTTGATGCTTGCATGCAACATTTGTAAGTTCTTTCCATCTATTTTTATTTCATTTCCATTTTGAATGCTCTTTCTTTTTCTCTTTTACTTTGTGTATTTGTAAGTAAACTACTAAAAATTGATTAATCTTTCGTTGCAGAAAATGTTGATTTAAGCCATCAAAGAGAATCTCAGCCAAAAAAGCAATGCAGCATCCTTATTTTGATTTCAAGACATTATAAAAGAGTGTGTGAAGCTTAGCGAGGGAATCTTAAGTTACTCATTTGAAGTTAACCTCATAATGAGAACATATGATGTAGACATTTAAAGAGATTCTCAAATGTATGAGTGACATTGTAAAAGATCTATGAGAATGAAGTGCATGAGGCATTGTAATAAGATTTAATTACATAATGAGATATACTCAAATATTTTAAGGTTTGAGTTCATGTTTGGTGTAGTAGCACCTTGTTCTATAAATGCGTTGAATAGGAAAATTTGCAAACTTTGAATTTTGAAATGTAAACAATGTGAAAAAGGTCATATAAAGGTCATGTAAACAATTTGCAACTTTTTTTCTGCAACTCGTGTGACCAAATGAACTATTCCAACATGTCCAAATAGGTATGTTTATGCTAGGCATGGTCCTCTTTCACACTAAAACACGTAGAATCGCTTTGAGCTATGTTCCACCGAATCGATCCCTTAAGGCTCCAAAGTGCAAAATGGATGCAAACTTCAACATGATATTACTTGGATACCATGACACTTAGAAACTTCTCATTTGATTCTACAAGATCATGTTGGACCTCTTTAGAAAAACCTCTCTCGGTTTCGGCTATCTCGGAGTGGTTTTATCATGGCAGCGGATTTTCACTTGATAGAAAAAGTGTCAAATTCAAGTTGTACAAAGATGCAAAGTGGTGCAACTTGTGTGACCAAACTAACTACTCCAATGTGTCTGAATAGGTAATTTTATGCTAGGCATGGTCCTTTTTCACACTGAAACACATGGAATCGCTCTGAGCTATGTTCCACCGGATCGATCCCTGAAGGGTCCAAAGTGCAAAATGGCTAGAAAATTCAGCATGCTATTACTTGGATTGCGTGATGTTTAGAAACTTCTCATCTAATCCTATAATATTGTGTTGATCCCATCTACAAAAACCTCTCTCATTTTTGGGTATCTTGGAGTGGTTTTCTCGTGGTGGTGGATTTTCACTTGATGGAAAAAGCATCAAATGCAAGCAGTGCAAAGTTGCAAAGTGGTTCAACTTTCGTTCTGCAACTTGTGTGACCAAGTGGACTATTCCAACATGTTTGAATAGGTATTTTTATGCCAGTCATGGTCCTCTTTTGCATCAAATCATATGGAATCTCTTTGAGCTATGTTCCACCGAATCGATCCCTTAAGGGTCCAAAGTGCAAAATGGCTGCAAACTTCAATATGCTATTACTTGGATACCTTCAAACTTAAAAACTTCTCATCTGATCCTACAAGAAGGAATTGGCCCCTCTAAAAAAACCTCTCTTGGTTTTGGCTATCTTGAAGTGGTTTTCTCGTGGCGGTGGATTTTCACTTCATGGAAAAAGTGTCAAATTCAAAATGTGCAAAGTTGCAAAGTGGTGCAACTTTCGCTCTGCAACTTGTATGACCAAAATAACTATTCCAACATGTCTGAATAGGTATTTTTATGCTACACATGGTCTTGTTTTCACACCGAAACACGTGGAATCGCTCTGAGCTACGTTCCACCGAATCGATCCCTAAAGGGTCCAAAGTGCAAAATGGCTGCAAACTTTAGCATGCTATTACTTGGATACTGTTACACTTAGAAAATTCTTGTCTGATCCTATAGGAAGGCGTTGGGTCCCTCTAGAAAAATATCTCTCGGTTTTGGCTATCTTGGAGTGGTTTTCTCGTGGCAATGAATTTTCACTTGATGGAAAAAGTGTCAAATTCAAGTTGTGCAAAGTTGCAAAGTGGTGCAACTTTCGCTCTACAACTCATATGACCAAAATAAATGTTCCAAAACATCCAAATAGGTATGTTTATGCTAGGCATGGTCTTGTTTCACACTGAAACATGTGGGATCACTCCTAGCTATGTTCCACCAGATCGATCCCTTGAGGGTCCAAAGTGCAAAATGGATGCAAACTTCAGCATGATATTACTCTGATACCGTGACGCTTAGAAACTTCTCATTTGATCCTATAGGATTGTGTTAATCCTTTCTACAAAAACCTCTATTGGTTTTAGCTATCTCAGAGTGGTTTTCCCCTGGTGGCGGATTTTCACTTGATGGAAAAAGCATCAAATGCAAGCAATGCAAAGTTGCAAAGTGGTGCAACTTTCGTTTTGCAACTTGTGTGACCAAGCAAACTATTCCAAAATGTCCAAATAGGTATGTTTACGCTAGGCATGGTCATCTTTTGCACTGAAACATGTGGAATCAGTCTGAGCTATGTTCCATCAGATCGATCCCTTAGGTTGGAGGAGTCTAAAGTTGCAAATTTGTAAGCTGCTTAAAGCAACAAATTTGAAATGCAACGATTACTTGTTTTGAAAGTTGGTTTTTAGTTAGTTGAGGGTGTGGATCAGTTAGACAAGGGTGTAAAACACTATGTAAAGCCTTGAGAGGCTCGAATGAAGGTTGTTGATGAGCTTTAGGAGAAGATAAGATAAGAATTATTCACACTACTCTCTATTTTTTAGTTTTCTTATACAAACTTGTTGATCCCATACTTGGTACAACCTCCATCTTCCTGTACAGTCCCAAGGCTGACATGGATTGAAATAGGGTTGAGTTCACAAGAACCCATTGTAGACATGTAAAATGTACATTTTCGGTTTAACACACTTGACCCTGATTACTAACATCATTTCCTCCAAAATCATACTCTCAATAGTTCATCATATTATGTCTCTTAATTCAATGAATCATTATTCATTTAATTAAGTCTTCCTCTTCCAGTAATTAAATTAATCAATTTAATTTAATTAATCTTATATCTATATTTACTTAAATAAATCATTTTATTGGATTAAAATCTCTAAATCCCTCTTATTAAATTAAATAAATTAAACCTTATTTGATTTAATCTAACATATTCCTCCTGAGTTAAATAAATCAAATTATTTATTTAATTGATCATTTCCTCTCAATTTTGATTTAAATTAATTCATCTATTTGAGTCAAAATTGTCAAATCATCAAATCTCCTATTAAATTAATCAAAATATTGATTAAGTTAATCCCTCTCACTACAATCTTCTACAGAATGCAACTTGCACAATAAATAAATTACTTTGATTTATTTAAATCTTTATTTTCCTCACATGGCATCAAAAGGGAATATTCCCTCGATTTGAATTCAAAAAGTCCAAGTGGACTTGGTCCTTCCAACAAGGTATTTAAGGCCTCTTACATGTCCTTTGCATTGAGCCAAGTGACATTAACTTCATTTCCCTTCCCTTTTCAACAAGTCATCTCACAAATTCAAATTCAAACTAATTGCATTTATTGGCACTTTGGCCAAAATGTGCACAACCATCAACCATTCACATGGTGACAAGTGGCATTCAACCATTGGATTGAAATTCAGTCCCACATTGCTCAAAGCTTACTCTTTCTTCCAAATTCAAATCTATAAATTAGAGGTTTCTCTCCTCATTTCTCATCCATAATTTGATGCAAAGTTACTCTCTTCACATTGAGAGTTAATTTTCCCATTCCCACTCAACCATTCATCATTTTCATAATATCATAGCTAAGTTATGCTCAAATCTCATTTGGAGATTTGACCATTTCACACTCATCAACATTGCAACTTAGGAGTTGGGAAAGGGCCAATTTCAAAATTCAATTGGCACCAATTCCCCCATCGGATCATCGATTTTCTCAATTAAATAGGATTTGTTTTCATTTACTTAGTTGTTCTTCTCTTTTCCTATTTTAAGTTTTAGTAAACGGATTTCATAGGGAATCCCTCATGTTTGTATGCATTTTGATCTAACAATTTAATCTTGTTTGTTGTTCTTGTGCATTTTCAGGTTTAGGGGCTCACATTTTGGTGCTAGAAGGAGGGCATCTCGAGTTCTAATCAAGTTTTTTCTTGAAAATTCCTTTTTTTTTTCTTTTTTCAGGTCACAGGAAAACTGTGTTGTACAAAGGTCCACAATGTTATATCGCACCGCTTTTAGAAAAAGCGGCTCAATATTGCACCTCTCAATTTACAAACTGTGCCACTCTACTTTCCCACCTGTTAGATTTTTAAAATCTCTAAATGTGTTGCACACAAGTCTGCGGTGCTATATCACACCTCTTTTAGAAAAGAGGCTCAATATTGCACCGCTCCACTTCCAAACTATGCTACACATAGGTCTGCGGTGCCATATTGCTCCACACCTATGGTCTTTGTTCCTGTAGAGCGCCGCCCACACTCAAACGCGCGGCGCTATATAGTGCCACTTTTGTCCCAAACTATGATGCTCCTGCAAACTCTACCGCGAAAAATAGTCAGGTTTAAATTTGACATGTGCCTTTTGATTTTTGTGATTTTCTAATTCTTGACCTTGTTTGTTGTCTTTGTGCTCTCTGGTTTTCTGTCATTTTGTAGGTTGGAACAAGGAAAAAATCAAAGAAAGAGGTTCATCATGACATCAATTTCATCATACATAGTTTTTTTAAACACTGAAGTGTTAATCAACACTTCTTGAAGGATTTTAAATTCTATTTTTTTAGAGAAATTTGTTACTTTCATTCTTTAGAAATACTAATTTTCTTTTTGGGTTTAAAAAGAACAAGCAAAATATCTCTTTCAAAGTTTTCAAAAGGCTAAAAAGAACCTTAGGAACAACATACTAGATTTTTTTTAAAGGTTTAATAATTGAACAAGGCAATCTCACATTTCCTTTGGTGCTTAAAAAGAACTCATTATTGCTTTGAGGGATTTAAAATGAACATGTATCTTTCTTGTTTTGTAATCTTTTTTGCAAACTAATACCATTGAAATGTGTATGCGCTTCTCTCATGCTTCACAATGATCTTGAGAATCAAAATAATATTTATGATATTAGGTTGTCAAAAGGATTGCCTCCACATTTCATTTGGGCTCTAAAAATTGAACAAACTTGTCTAGTGTGAGAAAAAGGCATTGTGAGTGTTCTCCCTTTGTTTTTCAATGAAGGTCGATCGAACTACGAATGCACTTACTCACTATTGTATACCTTTAGAGGGCCTGCCTTGGTGGGAAAAATTGCTCACCCCAAGGGAACAACTCAAGTGATAACAGGCTAAAGCCAAGCTCTTCCAAACTGCTATATAAATTTGTGTTCATGGTGAAAGCCATGGGCAATGGGAAGCAGTGCATGATAACTCTCCCCCAATATCTTTATGATACGTAAAGCCCTTGTTCTAAGGGTTGGGAGATCTCTCACAAGGAGTTTATCATTGCACCCCCTAAAATAGATGCCCTTACTACAAACTTTTTTTTAGAGGCCAAAACCTTATCTATTTTGTTGGTGCAAAAGGTCATGTCCTTTGAAGCTGCCCCACGTTATACATCTAGTTTTGTTGTAGAGATGAAAAGTAAGCCATGGGAGATTCATGGGTACTGATGCTTGGATGACTCGAGAAGTGTGTGTCATGGAGGGGAGCCAGTGTGGTCAAGCATCTAGTCATTCACACAAAATATGTGCAGCTAGATTCGTCCAAGTGGGAACCCAACAAAATATTGTTTCATCATCCTTGGGTTGTACATGTGCTTGGAAAAGAAAAATGCATTGCTTGGTTCTCAAAACAATTGAAAAACAAACATTCACAAAGAGCTCCAAATTTCAAACCCCTTGGAAGAAACAAATACCTTTGACGAATTTAAGTGCTCTTGCTTTCCCTAGGGATCATATCCTTAGAGGTTCCTAAGTGCTTGGATTTATCATTGTTTGTTTTCACTAAGGATAAACCTAGGAAATTCTTGCCCTAATTTCCTTGACTTCCACATAATAGACCTTGAGGGATGAAAAATAAAGTGGGACATTAGACATATAGTTTGAAACATAATCAAGCAAGTGTTTTTGGTAAAAATAAATCCACTAAGCCAAGCTAAAGGACAAATTGAACCTCATATCTATTGCTTCAAATGATTTCTTGAAAGGTCAAGATCTTGAAACCAAGGTTCAAAAGGATACATCTAAAATCCCACAAAAAATGGCTTGAAATGCTCCTTGAAGTGAGAGAAAGACTAGTGTACAACTTCTATAAAAAGGCTTCAAGAAATTATCCAACTTTGTATGCATTCTACTATCAATAAAATCCTGAACTTTTTGAAAGGTTTGCTTTCCTCACATAGGAAGTCTAGTGTGTTCTTCAAAACCAAGGTTTTGTAAAGAGAGTTGTGTCTAGGTTCAAGTCTAAAATCAAATTCATCATCTCCATCCATCTTTTCATCAATCAAATCTCATCCCATCAACAAAATTCTTGAAAAATTTATGAAAATCATTCATACTAAACTTAAAAGGGCCAAATCAGCATCACCCTATCTTGGCTTAACACACCTAGCCAAATAGCCAAAATCTCTTGAATTTTTTTTCCTCTAGGATAACGCAAATTCCTGAGGTTTTACTAGTTCATGATCACTTAGGTTGGTTTAACACACTTAACCAATCCATTTTCCTTGTGCAAGTTTTCCTAAGATAACACAACTTCCTAGGGTCTACAAACTTCACTACAATCTTGTTTGACTTAATACACATAGTTAAACCATCACCCTCAATCTAAGTCCTACAAGTTTAGCATAACCCTTCAAAAGTTCTTAAAAAATTTCACTCATCCACTTCATCCATTTATTTCATCATCACTACCACCCTTTTTGATCTTTTGACCTCCCTAGTTCTTCTCTTTTGGGCTTGAAAGATTGAGATCAAACGATCCCTATTTTTTATGGTCCAAACAAGATCACAATACAAGAAGAACATGGAAAACATCAATGACATATCAACTTCCAGTGGCTTCGGTCTGATAACCACCAAAGCAAACCTTGTGGAATCCAACAATCCCCCAAGTAGCTCTTCTCTACCATCATAAAATCCTCAAGGGGAAGGCTATGAAGAGGAAATAATCAATGAAGACTTGGGAATGACACAAAGGGAAATAACTGAAATGATTCAAAATCCAGAGAATCATAGAATTGTAAATTCCATGCTTAAACTTAATCCTTCTCTATACTTGCACACGTTAATGGAAGGAGGGGTCCAGTCCCCCTCTAACCTTGACTTAGGCGCTAGTATAGAAAGGCCTCTTACGAGCATACCCCCAGTGTCAATTTCTAGCATCATCCAAGAGATTCCCATAATCACATCAACTATCACACCAACCTCACCAATTACAAGCAAAGGAAGTGCTATGTTTCATGAGTTATAGCAGCATCGCCTTATAAACAACAAAGAGGTGAGTACCAACACCATACCAGAAAACTTTGTTCCAGTGAATCCATCACACCCATACGTCCCACTCAATTTCCATAATTCTATCGATTCATCCTTGTTCCATGCTACACCCACCTACCCTATAAACATACAAAATTATCTACTGCAAGGAGAAGGTGTTTCATTTGGAACCATGGGATTCACTAACCCGTTATCCTTTCAAGAGAACCTACCACCCTTTCCCCCATTACCGCTCACATCCACATCACCTATGAGGGTGGGTCTTCCCCCTTACCCATATCTAGTTTTGTAAATCCAAGCAATCCGAACATCACATCGAGTTCTATTTTTTTTCCTACAACATCACAACAACAAGTGGCAACCATTCAAGCCACTATGATAAACACATCAATTGGTCCTCAAATCTCCCAAGGCATTCCTTCTCAAGGACCAAGCATCTCAACCACACCACCAATGACCCAAATCCCAACCACCAACACCATTAGCTCACCCAACATCATTCCCAATCCACCACCAATCCCACCAAGAGCTAACGGGATTAATTCATTCATCACCATGATCCAAGCCATCCAAAAAGCTAACCATCAGAGGGTACTAAAGCAAAACCAGCAAGCTGCACAAGCTACACAAGTCGAACAAGCTGTACAAGCCACACAAGATCCCCAACAAGCTCAAGCCCAAGCTCAAGCCCAATAATAGGCTCAAGCACAATACCAAGCGCAACTACAAGCAATCCATCGACAAACATACCAACAAGCCCTGCAAGACTTTCAGGCACAACAACAAGCCAAACAACAAGCTTTGTTGGCACAACAGTAGCTTGACCAACAACAAGCTTTCTTGGCACAACAACAGCTAGACCCACAACAAGCCTTGTTAGTGCAACAATAGCTGGACCAACGATAGGCTATATGGGAACAACAACAGATGGACCAACAACAACAAGATCAACAACAAGCATTGTTGAAACAAATGCAGGCATACTAACAGGTCTTGAACGCACAACAGAGCTTGCAAAAAACTCCCACAGTACTTCTCCCACCAATCGAACACCTCAAATGCCTCAAAACACATTAATTCCACCTCTCAATCCAAGCAACGATGTCACAACACAAATCAAACTTCTCTCATAGCAAGTGTTGGACCTACAAGTAGGAAAAACAACATGAACATCGGGCAACTTGTGCCCTTATCCTTTCGACAGGAGTCTCACCATTGTATCATTCCCGAAGGGATTTGAGATCCCCAAATTTGACAACTATAATGGAATGGTCAACCCTAAAAACCACATCAAGGAATTTCAGGTGCATTGAATGGAACTTGCATACGATGACACATATCTAAAGTGACTCTTCCCCTAAAGTCTGACTGGTTCAGCCATGGAATAGTTTTCTCGCCTACCCACAGACATTAAAACATTTGAGGATATTGTGGAGGAATTCCTGAAAAATTATGCTTTCAACATGGGTGCAGATGTTAGTTTGGAAGAACTATCAACACTCAAACAGAGAAAAGGAGAGTTATTCGCATCCTTCTTGCAAAGATGACGATCCAAGGCCAATCAGAGCAAGTGGACCATGCTAGAATAACAACAAGTTTTCACCATCATATCCAATGTAGATGAAAACTTGGCATTCTATTTGAAAATGAAATGCATCATATCATAGGATCAATTGATCCCAAAGATGCTCAACATTGAAAGGGCCCTTACTGCGCGAGGAGGTGCCTCAACATTCACTCCACCACAAGATAAACACCCATCTAACAATTATAATGATAAACCTCGAACATGGTTGAGGAACAAAAATATCACAAATGATGGCATGGTCAATGCTAAGGTGGTCATAAACACTCCCAAGATGAATATCCAAACTCATCATCAACCATAAAATCATAACCACAATAATGTTCAGACTAATATAGTAGTAGCACAACAATAACCAATTCTCGCTAACCAAATCAATAACTTGGGTAATCAAGGAGGACCACCTCCCCTAGGAAAATACCCTCCCAAGCCGAAGTTCATGGCCCTTGGGGAATCCATCAAGTCCATAATGAAAAAATTGGTGAAAGAGAATATAATCAAAGTCTCCAACTCTGAGCAATACACGAAACCCATGACCAAACCACCATGGTATAATGAAAATATCATTTGTGACTTTCATAAGATCAAAGGGCATACGACCACTAATTGCATGAGACTAAAAAAACATCATCCAAGATATCATCAAGGACAAGATTATCAATGTCGAACAACCAGCCGGAAATCAAGATTTGAGGATATACAAAAATACGATGCCGAATTATAATGAAGGAAACAATCAAGGGAACAACAAAGGCAAGCAAAAATATGCTAGTGCTAATGTAGTGTATGAAGAGATAGTCGCATGTGTCAATGAAATGGTCACAGTCATCAATGTCAAGGGTGCCAACACTGACTGTGGAGTCACCACATATGGTGGCAAGGTCACCGTTACAAGGGCACCGTCTAAGAACCCCACTTTAAATACAAAAGCCCTTCCTTATGAATACAATGTCATTGACTAGCTAAAGAGAACCCCTTTGCAGATCTCTATCATGGAGCTGTTAAAAATTTCTGCTGCCCATAGGAAAATTCTTGATGAAGCATTAGCAACATCAACCATCTTCACCACCCTTGACATAGACCAATTTTAGGCTATGGTTGGAAATATCGTCACCCAAAATCTCCTAACATTCTCTGATCAAGACTTCCCCCCGCATCCATCTCATAACCGCACACTCCACCTTCAAGTGTTGGTCCATAAAAAGAAAGTTAAGAGGGTCCTAGTAGATGGAGGTCCTGGCCTTAATATCTACTCTCTCAAACTTATAAAAAACTTGGGATTCACTGAGGATTCCATCAACAAAAATAAGAGCATCACAATAAGGGTGTATGATGATTAAGAAAGTGTGTCTCAGGGCACTATTAAAATCCCCATCCAAGTGGGACCAACAGCCATGCAGAATACCTATCAGGTCATTGACCTTGACTTACCATATAGCATCCTCCTTGGATGTCCATGGATCCATGAAATGAAAGTAGTAGCCTCAACATATCACTAGTGTATCAAATTCTTACACCAAAATGAGGAGGTCACTATACACAGGGACCCTGAACAATTTTCTTATTGCAAAAACTTTGAAGCCAAGTTTTATAAAATCCCCCAAGTACCAAAAAATGATGAAGGCCCATCCAATTCATACATAAACCCATACAACCTCACCTCCACTTCTACGACAGAGACACCCACCATCCTTGACATATACGACATCAAAAACATGATCCAAGACAATGGATACGGTGACTACAAAATGAAAAGGAATGCATTTATTGTGGGAGAGTTACCACAACCAACCGAAACACCCATCCACACCCTTAGGACCAACCCCTCTGGATTTCACCGTTGGGGAGACCTAAGTAAGGAAAGTGTTGGTGAAGAGGATGTTTTAATCATAATATACCATGATGCAGAACCTACACCCATATTACCCATGGATGAGGGCAGCAAAGGGCTACAAATAATGCTTGGCATGGGCTACAATAGAAATAAAAGTATTGGAAGGAATAGTGATGGACGCTTGTTTCCCATCATTGCAAAAAGAAGAATGTGAAACCTTGGCCTTGGATATACTCCTCTAACTATTACTGTACATGGCAGAGGTACTCTCAGTAGGGTAGTCAGGAACTCTCCGCAAGTATCAACAACTACCCTTAGACCACCCATTTGCCTAGGCATCCCACCGGACAATTTCACCTTTGACATCACTGATGTTTGCGCCAGTAGTGATGATGATGAAACCATAGTGAGCCTTCCTAGGCTCTTTGAGGATTCCACCCTACTAATGATTACGGCTTCACCAGCTGAGTCAAACCAACAAATTCACCAAATCACCTTAGTACACCCTCAACTCATCGATCATGACCAATGTGGACCACCAATTTTAGACTCATTCGAAAACAATGAGGCTCTCTCAGAATTCATAGGACTAAGGGATACAGTTTCATGTGGGGATCACAAGGCGGGTTTTAACATCACATTGGACACCCAAGCATATTATGGGGAGATGATTGAGTCCTTCAGTCGTAAAAGAAAAATATCGAGAAGAAGCTTGGAGTTATTAAGTGAAAACCACAATGTGGCACTCTCTAACCACAAAAAAATAGAAAATAAAGGATGCATCCAATGGTGAAAACCTCTCTGAGGCATCAAAGGATGAAGGATTCACTCTCCCCCCTACTGCTCTACGTCAGGAGAAGTCAGCTGTCCTAGCAGAGCAGTGTAATCTTTTCAACTTGGGAACAAAGACAGAACCACAAATCACATTCTATGCTCAATCACATCAGACAGAAGAACAAGAATTATTGGCTGCATTCTGAAGAGAAAGAAAGGTAAACTTTGCATGGACCTACGCTGACATGCCAATTCTAGATCCTAAAGTAGTGGTTCATCATTTGGTCGTTCACCCTGGAGCAAAGCCAGTTAGACAAAAATTAAGAAAGATGCACCCACAGATAGCTCTGCTCGTAAATATAGAATTGTAGAAACTCTTAGACGTTGGCTTCATATTCCCAATTGACTATCCAGAATGGGTATCCAACCTCATACCAGTCTCAAAACCAAATAGGGGCATCAACATCTACACAGACTTCAAAGACCTAAAAAAAGCATGTCCTAAGGATGATTTTCCACTATCGAACATTGATATGATAGTGGACATGACAACCAGACATGAGATGCTATCCCTAATGGATGGCTTCTTGGGTTACAATCAGATAATGATCACAAAAGAAGACCAACATAAGATGGCCTTTACATGTCCTTGGGGCACTTACTGCTGAAATGTGATGTTGTTTGGGTTAAAGAATGCAGGGGCTACATACCAAAGAGGCATGGCACTGATCTTTCATGACATGATCCAAAAAATAGTCAAAGATTATGTGGATTACATATTGGCTAAATCAAAGAAAAGGTGAGACCACGTAGTGACCTTAAGTGCAATTTTTGACCGATTGGAGAAATACAAGGTCAAGCTCAACCCAAAGAAATGTGTCTTTGGGGTACAATCTGGAAAAATTTTGGGCTACATGGTATCAATGAGAGCGATAGAGGTGGATCCTGCAAAATTAAAATCAATCCTTGATATGGAAGCACCCAAAACACTGAAGCAACTCAGAGGACTGCAAGGAAGACTCCAGTCCATTTGGAGATTCATAGCACAACTAGCAGATAAATAGATTGCATATTCACATCTGCTCCACAAGGGAGTAGTGTATAGGTGGGATGAAAAATGTGAGAAAGCATTCAAAAAGATCAAGGAATACCTTCTTATGCCAATAGTGCTAATGCCATCGAATATAGGGAAACCATTGATTCTATACATCTCAACAACGACTGCCCTTGGTGCCCTTTTAGCCCAAAATGATGAAAAGGGAATTGAGCAGGCCATTTAATATATCAATAGAACAATGGTAGGGCATGAGCTCAATTACACATCAATAAAAAAACCTTTCCTAGCAGTGGTGTTTGCGGCCCAAACATTCAGACATTACATGCTAGCTCATCAAATTAAGCTAATTTCCAAGATAGACCCCCTTAAGTATCTATTGTCAAAATCAATGCTTACAGGAAGAATGGCTAAATGGGTTATGATACTATGTGAGCATAATATTTAGTATGTAGAGTGACAATCAATCAAGGGACAAGTCATTGTGGATCAGCTAGCAGAGGCTCCAATATATGCAGACAACCCACTCATATCAGAATTTCTAGATGAGTCCCTTTTCAATCTCGGTGCAGCCGATCATTGGAAAATATACATTAACGGTTCCCACACACAACATGGATCAGGAGCCAGAGTATTCTTCATCAGCCCACAGGGGGATTGTATACCAAGATTCTACAAGTTAGCATTCCCCTGTGTCAATAATATTGCAGAGTATGAGGCTTTAACCATAGGTCTCAAAATTGCAGCACAATGGCGAATCATGGCATTAAAGGTTTATGGAGACTCACAACTTATCATCAACCAGGTCAATAGTGAATGCCAAACTAAGGATGATAAGCTTACACCATACAAGAAGGTGGTAGAAAGCCTCAAGGAATCATTTATTGACATCACCTTTGAGCAGATACTAAGGGCAAACAATAGAGTAGTTGATGCAATGGCAACGATTGGATCCTTGCTAGATATCCCTTGCAATGTCTCGAAACATGAATTACTAGTAGAGCAGCTTCTCGTACCCACTTTTGAGTTACCAGAGTTGGAATACACATGTGAACTCATTGGTCCTGGTGATCATTGGTTCCATGAAATCTACACCTATCTAAGATTAGGAATCCTCCTAGCCGACATTACCCCAAACCTCAAGCGAACCTTTATTAAATGGTCCTTATGATTTTCCATCCTAGGAGAAACCCTTTTCCATAAAATAATCAATGGAACCTTGTTACGTTGTTTAAAACCTAAGGAAGCCCTAACTACTTTGACTAAGGTACACAATGACACTTGTGGTTCACACTCAAGTGGTATGACCTTGGCTAAGAATTTGCTAAGAACTAGATACTACTAGTTGACAATGGAGAGAGAAGCACATGACTTTGTTAGAAGGTGTCTATAGTGCCAACATGGAGACCTCATTCATGCACCAACTCAATAATTACATCCCATTGTTACACCTTGGCCCTTTTCCCAATGGGGACTCAATCTCATAGGTAAAATCTCACCCACCTCATCCAATGGCCACAAGTTCATTATCACCGCCACCGAATATTTCAAAAAATGGGTTGAAGCAATTCCCATGACCTACATCACTGGAAAGCAGATATCTAAGTTCATCCCAAACTACCTCATTTTTCGATACGGTGTTCCCTAATCCATTATCTCCCATAATAGGACACCTTTCAAGAATCAGGATGTTCATGACTTGTGTAAAAAATTCAAAATCCAGCATCGCTTTTCCACCCCATACTACCCACAAAGCAATGGCCAAGCAGAAGCCACCAACAAAACCATTCTAAAGATCCTTAAGAAAATAGTCAATGACTCCGGTCGTGATTGGTATCTGTAGTTAAATACCACCTTATGGGCCTATCGTACTAGCATCTGCACGCCAACATGCACCACCCCATTCTCCCTAGTCTATGGATCATAAGCCATCCTCCATATCAAGATTGAGCTCCTGTCACTCAGGATATCATTGCAAAACCTCATCACAAATGAGGAATACAGGGTTACAAGACTAAATGAACTACAATTACTAGATGAATGGTGCATGGATGCCCTAAATCACTTACAGGTCTACCAGAATCACCTGAAAAGAAGCTACAACAAGAAGATCGGGCAACACACCTTCCAAGTCGATGAACTTATGATGAAAGAGAACCAAAAGAATGTGCCAAATCCAAAGAGAAAAGGAAAATTTGAGCCCAACTGGCTGGGACCTTTCTTCATCATAGCCAGCTATAAATCAAGAGCATATCAATTAGCAATACTAGAAGGCAAGCCTTTGCAGGAACCTCTGAACAACTCTCACCTCAAAAAGTTTTATGCCTAAGAACTTGCAAGGTATAGAACCAAAAAAATATTTTAAAAAAAACACAAAAAGTCCTAAAAAAATGGTTACCTTGATGAAAACCTAGCAAACAGGCATTTCGGTGACAACAAAAAAAAAATCCTTAAGAAAATAGAAAAAGGATTGAAAACAGTAAAGAAAAAATCGTCCTCTAGTGAAAACCACTTCGGTGGCACTTTGGGAAAGTACCTTGGTGTAAACATGGAAAATAGGCACCAAGTGTAAAATAATGCACTCCCCATCCACCATGATCTGCATGACTCACTCATCCATTCCATCACATTTCATTCATCCACCCATTCGCTCGCATCCATACCATAGCCTGAGCTGGTGCCCATACCATATTCCAACATGAAACTACTTGGCATATTCCTAAGGTCAGTTTGTTCTGCCTTTATTGAAGTAGTCTATTGCTTACATGCTGAGGGCATGTGCTTGAAACTAGCAGTGGATCAGATTTGTGTATATCAAAAAAATTAAAAAACATTAAAAAAATCCATCAAAAATTAAAAAATATCAGAAAAATAAAAAAATAAAAAATTCCAAATCATTAAAAAACTCAAAAAAATGTCGAAATATAAGAAAATCTTCAAAAAAATTAATCATTGAGTCTTGTCAGATTTTCACCTTGTCCAAACTACGTCATCTCTGAGCTTGAACTTAGGCAAGGTTGATCTTTGATCATCCCCTGAGATAGTTAGGGTCAGTCCTTAGGTGTCCATCGCAATAAAATGGCAATCTGTTTGCCCATCTATCTCATCATCGAGTTAGGTTCATCATCACTCGAACTATGTGGTCTCTGCATGTATAACGTAGGCAAGGCTAATCCATGGATCAGCTCCCGAGACCCCTAGGATAGATCTTTAGGTTAGTCTCTTCGTCGTAAATCTCAAAAATACCAAAAATGGCCTCAAAACATTTGAAAAACCAATAATGGTGCATCCATTTCATCTCGCTTTCACCCGCAAATTTTATCACTCATAATAAAATCAATCATCACCTTCATGCTTTGGTAAGTCAGTCAAAAGCAGGTCTATCAGGTTCAAAAGTGAACACTCTAATCGTCAGAGTCTTGAAAGTCTAGATCAATGAGTCAGCAAGTTGGTCAACTTGGAATATCAATAGCTTATCACCCATATCAGCTCCATCAAAACCCTGGTCACAACATGTCCTAGGATGAGGCTTTCTTGCGATGGACATAAGCATCAGGTACCCCACAGTAGTTAGTCCTTGCTAGCGGTATGAAGAACATTAGCTTGTTTGGTTTACTTTATTTGGTCTTTTATTGACTTATCTTATTTTGTGCTCATTCCAAGGACCTCTTGATGATGCCTAAACAAATCAGGTTTAGAGAGAAAGGAATGGGGCAAGGATTATTATCTTTTATCTATTATGATTGTTGGATACTCTTGTAAAAAAATTTAGTCATGCGTGCTTTGTTTGGTTTGTAGGGAGGGTGTTTTAGGCGTCTTGTTGACCAAATAGGAAGGCTTGGTTTGAGATGTTTAGAATGTCTAAAATACATCTTGAATAAGGTATGTATGCTAGGTGTGAACAAGGATACTCCTATCTGATCACCGAGTCAAAGTCCATCACACTAGGTACAACACCATCCTGGTCCTTTATACCTCGATGCATCGTACCTAGGTGTGTTATCAAACATAATTAAATTGGTCCCTTTGGAAATCCCAGCTCCTACAAAAGCAAATTTCATCACCATCCTAACTAACTCATTGATTCTAAATTCTTCTATCTTCCCTCCACACTAAGAATGTATCATGACCAGTAATCAAAACATCGCCAATGCATACACTCTAGATTCACATGATCATTAGCATAAAAAGAACATTGCATCATATCATTAGCTTAAGTTATGAGGAATAATATAAATTTGTTATTCTAAGCATCTTAAGAAAGCATTACATCATGATTAGCATCCATTACCATTTGCATCCATAAGATCATCATTGAAATACATGAAAAAGGTACAAAAAAGAAATGCATCCATTAGAAATATACATCATATTACATGAACATAAGAAATAGGAACATCTCATAGCATCACATCAAATTAGAATGCATCCATACATATCATAAAAGATGAATCATCTCATATATATCATCAAAAATGTACTGTTATGATACAAATTGAATCAAGTGTACATCGGAACACATGGTACAATAGGGGGAACAATATAGCCCATAAATCAAAATTGAAAAACTATCCGTGATAAAAAGGGCTAGCCCTGCTGGCTGCTACTCTCCCCCACCTGCCTATCACCATGATCCTCTGGTGGCTGCATCCCTATCTGCTAGGAGAAATCTAGCACTCAGCCTACTGCTGGCACTGCCTGTCGATAATGTTGCTGATAATACTTGGCCTCTCTGATAACCTCTTTGTATGCTCGAAGATCAACTGATCAGCCCTAGGATGTGGAGGTTGTGCTCTCTAGCTGTCTCTGCCGACCAATCTCCTAATCACGCCTGATCTCTCTCAGTAGTAACTGCAATAACTTGCTAACATGTTTGATCTCTCTCTATTATTAGGACCTGTACCTAGCTTTGCAACTGTTGAATCAATATATCTCGAGGATTTGGCTATCCTGTTGGCTGTGCTACTGGCTGATTTTGTGGGACCACCTAGGGCTTCCCATCTTGTCCTACTAGATGTTGTGCCTGGTCTCTCAGAGGTGACTATTGAGGAGGTCGTACACCTCCTCCCCAACCTCTGCCTACTGCCCTGCCCTTGGCCCTCCGACATGGGATCGCCACCCCAAGAACTATCAATCTCAATGGAGGTCGAAACCATGCCCTATATGCTGGAGTGACCCCTGCATCTACTGGCCCTTAATTATATGGCCATGGTCTGGCCACTAACTATCTAAACAAGGACACTACCTCCTCTATAGAAATGGGATGTCCCCATGCTGTCTACTTCACGGTACGGGAAAATATGGCCATGTACTGATCGTTAGGCCTGTCCTGAATCTCGCCGAACTATCTAACCACCCTATTAGGAAGGTACCTCTCTACCATGATGTTCTCTCAACATTGCATAAACTTGTCCTGACATGCAGAGAAAATTTGTTGTGCATCATCATACCATGGGCCTATACCCATCCATAGCCTCCAAATGAACTCTGCCATCTCATCTAAGGCCCGCCGCCAGTAAGCTAAACCAATTGTGCCCATATGCGTAAAGTGAATTTTTTCCCCACCATACCACCACATGACGGGATCACCAATATCTGTAACAATTGGTGTCACATCTAGGCGAAGCATTGGGATCCACTCCCATGCCCAAATATGTAGAAGGGTAACTCTGGCCTCGAGAGCCCGACTGTCTAGGTAGGTGAACTCGTGCAAATCTTTGTACAAAGAGGCCAGCAATACGAGTCCCCAGGCAAAGCACTCTCGATGAGCGCACATCCATTCCCATGCCAATCCCCAACCTGGACTAAAATATCGGCCACGCCAATCAAGAGCTACAATACCCAAAATAATGGTAGCCACAATCAATCTGTAAGTAGGATCCATTCCTCGGTATCGCTCCAAGTCTATCTAACCATCACAAAGGATAAGCTTGTCAACACCCATAACATCAAAGCTGGCATCCCTACTCTCCTCTAGATCATAGATCACCTGAGCTCCATGGATGGGTAGTTGGAGGATGTACCAAACATCCTCGAGCATAATGGTGGCCTCGCCAGTAGGAAGATGGAAGGATGACATCTCAATATACCACCGCTCGGCTAGGGTAGTCATCATACCCAAATGTGCTCAAATAGGAGGGACATATGCAGCGTACCATAACCCGAGAATCCCAAGCTACTCCTGAAGATATATGTGTATACCCTGTAGTCTCCTAAGTATCAAAAACTGGTGTTCCCTCGAATGAAGTACCTCAAGATGCTCCTACACAAGGGAAAGTATCACGTCAGTTTTCCTAAAGAAAATCTGTTACCCATATCGTATTTCACATTTGGAATAGCAAAAGCGGCATTGTTCTCAAAAGCGGCGTAGTTTGTAATGTTGCAAACTGCATCGCATGGTAGACTTTGGTGCACCCCCTTAACAAATGGCGTCGTGCGACACTATTTGTACGTGTGGCCAGGTTTGGAGCTAAAACCCTAATTCCCCAAACAACGCCACATGATGCTCTATGCACAAGTTGTTCTATGTAGGACCGTGTGGCCCTAACTTAGCATTTTCTATGGTGCTATATAGCGTTGTGCCACCTAAACAAAATCTAAACCCTATTTAATGCAGGAACAATGAGAAAATTGAAGCTACCATTGTGCCATCTTGACCAAGACTCAGAGCTCAGGGTGTTAATTTTTCAAAAGATTAAGGTTGCAAATGTATTGAAAGTGACCCCTCAAGGTCTATTTAAGCTTGAAAATTAGGGTTTTTGACCTAATCTAACCTTCCAACTAGGGTTTTGGTCCCCTTATCCCATTTTCATCCAACCAAGGGCCATTTTGCACCGTTTGTGGCATTTTAAAGTGCATTTTTGATGATCTGGGGCATTCTAAGACTGTTTGACACCTTATCCACCCTTTTTCACGAGATCGTTCAAAAATTAAAAACTTTCATTCGATCTCTCGAGGGGCCAATATCCAACAATATACTTCCATTGGGACAGCGGTGTGGCATTTGAAAAATCAATTATTTTTTGGAACTTTCGATTATAACAGTTTATTCTTTGAATCAATGCAACAAGTACATTGCTTCAAAGAGGGGCAAAATGTAGACATAGAAAATGTACATTTTTAGTTTGACACACTTGACCCTGATTACGAACATCATTTCCTCCAAAATCATACTCTCTGTAGTTCATCATATTATGTCTCTTAATTCAATGAATCATTATTCATTTAATTAAGTCTTCCTCTTCCAGTAATTAAATTAATCAATTAATCTTACATCTTTATTTAATTAAATAAATTATTTTATTGGATTAAAATCTCTAAATCCCTCTTATTAAATTAAATAAATTAAATCTTATTTGATTTAATCTAACATATTCCTCCTAAGCTAAATAAATCAAATCATTTATTTAATTGATCATTTCCTCTCAATTTTGATTTAAATTAATTCATCTATTTGAGTCAAAAATGTCAAATCATCAAATCTCCTATTAAATTAATCAAAACCTTGATTAAGTTAATCCTTCTCACTAAAATCATCTAGAGAATGCAACTTGCACAATAAATCAATTACTTTGATTTATTTAAATCTCTATTTTCGTCACATGACATCAAAAAAGAATATTCCCTCAATTTGAATTCAAAAATTCCAAGTGGACTTGGTCCTTCCAACAAAGGCATTTAAGGCCTCTTACATGTCCTTTGCATTGAGCCAAGTGATATTAACTTCATTTGCCTTCCCTCTTCAACAAGTCATCTCACAAATTCAAATTCAAACTAATTGCATTTATTGGCACTTTGGCCAAAATGTGCACAACCATCAACCATTCACATGGTGGCAAGTGGCATTCAACCATTGGATTGAAATTTAGTCCCACATTTCTCAAAGCTTTCTCTTTCTTCCAAATTCAAATCTATAAATTGGAGGCTTCTCTACTCATTTTTCATCCACAATTTGATGCAACGTTACTCTCTTCACATTGAGAGTTAATTTTGTCCATTTCCACTCAACCATTCATCATTTTCATAATATCATAGCTAGGTTATACTCAAATCTCATTTAGAGATTTGACCATTTCACACTCATCAACATTGCAACTTAGGAGTTGGGAAAGGACCAATTTCAAAATTCAATTGGCACCAATTCCCCCATGGGATCATCAATTTGCTCACTTAAATAGGATTTTTTTTCATTTACTTAATTGTTCTTCTCTTTTCCTATTTTAAGTTTTAGTAAATAGATTTCATGGGGAATCCCTCATGCTTGTATGCATTTTGATCTAACAATTTAATCTTGTTTGTTGTTCCTGTGCATTTGCAGGTTTAGGGGTTCACACCCATCTCTCATGATAATGAATGGCCCACTTAGCACTCATTGCATGTAGGTAATTCTCACAGTGGTGAGGCACTAGGCCTTCCCAAGAGGTCACCCATCCCAATACTACTCTAGCTCAAGTGCTTAACCACAATGTTTTTTCCCCAAGGTTAAGCCCACTTAGCTTGCAACCCCTTTTGAAAATCCTTCAATAAGTGTTGTGCCTTATGAAACATTCATTATAGAACCCCTTTAGCTCATCATTTGATAAGTAGGAGGTATTTTCTACAATGTGTCAAATTGTGATATTGCTATCCGGATTCAATTGTGTAGTTTTCAAGTATAAAAGAGAATAAGAAGGGAAGATCAGGGTAATCAATTTATAGACTTATTTGTATTATTGAATTACCTAGTGTGGGATTGGTCTATATGAGATTTTTTTTATAATATGGGAGTATACGTTTCAAGCATATAATCTGGAAAGGACTCAAAGTTAGATGCATGAGTACAAAGTATTGATCAGGAAAGGCATCCCAATTCTCAAGGCCTATATATCAATGATAGGAAGATTTATATTCAAAGCTAGCACATGAATTTAATTGATTAATTAGAAACAACTATTATATTTATTTATCAAATTTCCATTATCAAATTAATATTTGAATTAGATTTCATATTCAGAATTTATTTCATTTATAATTTGGGGACTTTGTTATCTATCTTAATAATATTGGATGACAACCTTTGTCAATCCAATCAGAAATAAATCAAAAATCTACTGATCCAGAGCTCGAGTCATTACAGTGGTATTAGAGCGAATGAACCTGCTAGCCATTGGGTATTGCAGCAAATTGACTTTGCATTAGAGGCATGGCAACCAATGATAGTGGTTGGCATTACTCAAGAAAGATAAACATCTTAAAGACATTTGCAGAAATCGAGACAATTAACCTTCTTGTGGACTTAGGGTTGCAATATTTGATCTACAACATGTTCCACCATTTCTTCAGTAGGATCAAGAACACACATAATGAAGGTGTGTCTGCAGCCATGAAAAATTATGGTTCGAACTATCCAGAAGAGTGATGTTTTATCTCGACCACCCATATCTATACCATGGTTTGCTTGGAAACAAGGATGGGTTCTCTCTTCATCGGCATATACATTATTCCTCGATGTGTTCACACTAGTGTTACAAGACTTGGACTCACCTCAGACTTGACAAGCCAATTTTTGACTTGGACTCAAACTCGGAGCCCAGACTCGACAAATAGAAAAACCTAAGAAATTCAAAGATTTTTAAGGATTTAAAACTTGTTTCATGCACCCCTTAATAAATAAACCTTAAAGACACAATAGCATCATCATATAGAAATTACTATGATCCCATACACAAACATACATCAATCACATAAGTATAAGCATCGATAAAAGATATTTGTATTAACCAAATAGCCATGTCGACATACATCAATATATGTCACTATAAGTATAAAATATATGTACAAAATAGCCATATAGGCGTATGAGAATGCCATATAGGTATACAATGTCAAATATGTCCAATAAAAAATATGTACAAAACTGCCATGTAGGCATACAACAAAGGACTCTAGAATCAAAAGTCATTGCTCTCCATGCCCTGGAAATAAAATCTTTTCATTTCCTTTTTGCTCAGATGGCGATAGGTTTGTCACTCATTTTTTCTATGCTCGTGGAGTGCTCTGTCTACTCCTCCTAGGGTTTATTTCATGGTGAAGTTTTAACTATTACAATAAGAAGTAAAGACATGAATATATAGAAATTACATTATAAAAAATGATATATTTAAAAAAATAATCACTTACAGCCATCTCACGATCTCTCTCCATGAGGGAAATATCCTCACACCCATGCTCAGGCATGCTCAAGCCCTGTATAAACCATACAAATAGAAATTAAACTACGTGAATCAATAATGGTTTGATTTTTCACTAACTAACATCTGTAACAACAAATGTAAATTGAAATTTACTAATTTTCCTCATACCTCATCTATTAGAGCCATCAAGGATTGTATAGAAGATGTCACACCAATATCCATTGCCCTCATCACATTTGTAGGTGTATCGTCTCACAACAACTGAAAATAAAACAAAAAAATATTCAACGTAATCAATGATGTGCATATAAACTACACAAATATATTAAGTACTTGATTCATTAGTTAAGTTATTTATTCTATTACCTGTGTGAAGGTTTGAGTAAATCTACCACCACTAGGAAGTGTTCCATCAAAACCTCCAATATTAGTCTGTTCAACATCCAAAATCGCATATTAAATTACCATTCGTAAAACAATGCTATTAACATGCAATAAATTTATAATTGCTTACTAGTTACATAACCTAGCAATAGGTGTACTGTAGAAAAAGGTTGGTGGGGGGCCGGTGTATCCAATCTCAATACTATGACCCAGCAATTTTATTAAAATCATAAGACATTTTTAGTTAATCTTGCATTTCAAAATTGAAATTTAATAAATTAAATTCAATGATTACATGCACTTAATTTTACCTGACTGTCAATGCCATATGCCTCATGCAAAATGTTAGCTGCCCTCTCCATCTCCATAGCTGCAGACAAATCCTATGTACCAGTCTTTTGAGTGTTGGTGGGGTCATATGAACAAGTAGCCCTACAAGATTGACACACATGTGTTCGAAGGCCACCACTCGAAGACTCCCTGGATGGCGTTGTAGAATAGGGATAGTATGATGGATGACACTCTGGGTCAAAGTTTTGATTGCTTGCAATGTATCTACGTCAACACTTTCCTTTGTGACATAAGGCATAACAATGTGCTCATGAGGTGGCCTAGTGAGAGCTTGTCTACCTTGTCGCGTAGGATCCAGTTGTGCACCAGGTCTATCCTGAGCTGACCCCCCACCTCTCCCCTGGAAATCCCTCATATCAAATTATTTTGGGATTTTGTTCAATATGAACTCACTGTATAGTTCCTGAGGAAATATTGCGAGACCTCTCAATTGTTGCACGGTGGGTAATCGAAGACCATGTACCACCTATCATAAAACTGGTCCCTAATCTATTGGTGGTGGCACCAATGGATAGGAAACCTCTTCGTATTGAGGGTAAGATTTTGATTTGTGCGTGGGTTGGTGAATAATGAGCACAAATCACCTTTTGTAATTTTTAAATCCTTCACATCCTTGTATAATAGTTTATTTGTATAATAATCCATAGCCGCCTACCTCCTATCTTGCCATCTAGTTATTTGTTTGCTAATTGAATCTACATTTTTTAACATATCTTTTAATGAATTTTCTAGGGTCATTCTTTTTGCAGTTGAACCATTTGGATCACTCAACCTACTGATCAAATCCTCAATTCTCTTTTTGTTGTTCTCAATTTCACTCATTAAATTTTGTTGAGTGCCAAGAGGGGGTTGAGACACTGGTGGAGGAGGTTGATGTTGTGGTTGATTTTGATCTTGAGGATTTTGAGGGTTTTCAGGTTGATTTGCATCTCCTAAAAATTCAAACAAATAGATATCAAATTCAACCTAAGACTAACTAATTTAAAACAAAAACCATAGAATCCTTACCTCTCACAGCTCCTCATCATCATGGCCCCATTGTTGTGAAGAAATAGGGATTTTTGGTGAAGAAATTTGTTGAAATTCTCCTCCTAGAATGCGAGCACAAAATTGTGGTGGTTTTGGCCATGACTGCAAAAAATACTAGTCGAAATCCGAATGAGATATTTGTATTTCTTTTTTTTCTTTTAACAATCAATAACGTGAGCGCATTATAACACACTCACATTATTAGTTTGTAGTTCCCGAGCCTTAGGCTCGACATAACGAGCCATAATGCGAGCGCGTTTAAAAAAAAATTAGGGGGTGTCCATGGAATTGCTACCCATTTCCATGCACTCGCTCAGGAGTTAGAGAATACTTCTCTAGTTACATAGAGGAGGACATCAAAATCCATATTTTTATGGGGAACATGTCCAAGCTAAATCTGGTTGGGAAAGGGACTATTCTATTGCAGAGGGAGAATGACAAGCCGATTCCCATTCATGATGTGTTGCATGTGCCAAGCTTGGGTATGAATATGATTTTTGTATCTGTCCTTCAAGATATAGGCTACAATGTACTCTTTAGAGGGGAAAATGTGTTAATCAAGCACAAGGATTGAAAATCACCCATAGTTATTGGAGTTAGGAGTGGCCGAATTTACAAGTTGTAGTTTGATACTCATAAGGCACTGATGAGCAACGGTAATTCTAAAGATCAAGAAGAGCTATGGCATACGAGGATGGGGCATATAAATCATGGAGCACTTAAATTGCTTCATGAGATAGTGACACGTGTTCTAGAGGTGAGCACAAAGCATGATGATGTATGTAAGGGATGTTTGCTAGGGAAGTTTGTGAAAGCATCTTTTTCAAGGAGTGACACCAGATCTAAGGGTGTTCTTGATCTAGTAAATTTAGATCTATGTGGACCAAAGTCGATGAAGTATCTCAGAGGATATGATTACTTTGTTACTTTTATTGATGATTTCTCTAGGAAGACTTGGATATACTTCTTGAAGACAAAGGATGAGGTTTTCAGTCGTTTCCAAGAGTTCAAAGCTCTTGTGGAGAATTCAACTAGTAGGAAGATAAAGGTTCTTTGGTCAGACAATGGAGGAAAGTAAAAAGGGAAAGAGTTCTAGGAGTTTTGTACTAGGGAAGGAATCAAGAGGGAATGGATTGTTCCTTACAACCCACAATAGAATAGGGTTGCTAAGAGGAAGGATCGATCTATATTGGAGGTGATAAGGGCTATGCTATATGACCAGGATGAGCCATGCTACTTATGGGTAGAGGCATGCAATACAATAGTATACATACAGAACAGGGTTCCACATAAGGTATTGGGAAAAATGACACTAGAGGAGTCGTTCTTAGGGAAGAAGCCAGATGTCAACCGCTTCAGGATATTTGAGATTTTGGCATATTGTCACATCCTAGGGGCTACAAGTTGCAAGTTAGATCAAAATGCAAAGAGAGGGTACTTTGTGGGGTACAACGAGACCTCAAAGGTATATCAAATATTTATTCCAGCGGCCAGGAGGATTATAGTTAGGTGTGATGTCAAGTTAATGGAGCACAAGGCATTTAGAAGGTCCAGAGATTTTCCAGCAGATGATTAGAGTGAGTAGGCAACAAAATCTCCAAGGATCGAGCAATTAGATTAGGGAAAGAAAATTTTGAGTACAATTACTAGTACAGGCACATGCTTAGGTGCTAAGAGTTTGCAGAGTATGGAGAAACAGATCCAATAGATCCAAGAGATGCATCAGGAACACATGAAGGTTGATACTTCATCCTCTATAGTTGGTAGTAGTAACCAACAAAACCAAAGGGATACTTAGGAGTTTATGGGAGCTCCTAGGATGAGTCATAGACAACAGAGACAACCTACCATGTATAATGACTATATGTCTTTAGTTAGTTAGTTGGTAGATAGTGATCCTTTCAGTTATCAAGAGGCCACACAATAGCAGGAGTGGTGAGATATGATGGTTGAGGAATATACCTTAATAGTGCAAAATGATGTGTGGGAGGTTGTGCCTAGACAAACAAATAGGGCAGTGGTTGGATCACATTGGATCTATAAGATCAAGCATGGTGCAGATGGTAGCATTGAGAAATACAAGACAAGGTTTGTGTTCAATAGTTTCTCTCAAAAGTAGGGAAAAGACTACCAGGAGACATTCACTCCAGTGGCCAGGTATACTTCTATACAAGTCATGATCTCTCTTGTAGCATAGATGGGATGGAAGATTAATCAAATGGATGTCAAGACAACGTCTCTTAGCAGTGAATTGAAAGAGGAGGTATACATAGAACAACTAGAGGTATTTTTAGCACACAACAGTGAAACCCACTTTTGCAGATTGAAGAGAGCTTTGTACAGACTCAAGTAGGCTCCTAGGTTGTGGTATGAGCGCATTGATAAATACTTGTAGGGAATGGGCTTTATGAAGAGTGAGGCAGATACTAATCTCTACTACTTGGTGGTTGGAGTTGAGGTTCTCATTCTTGTTCTATATGTGGATGACTTGTTTTTAACAGATTCATTGGGGCTCATAAAGGAGTGCAAGCGGGACCTTGCGGTAGGGTTCGAGATGAAAGATTTGGGGCTTATTCACTACTTTCTAGGCATGGAGGTATGGCAAAAAGATGGAGAGATTTTCTTTGGACAAGGTAAATACTGCATCAAAATTTTGAGGAGGTTCGATATGGAGGATTGTAGAGCCATGAATACTCCTATGATCACAAATTGGAAGAAGGTAGACACATCTAAGGAGAAGGATGTAGACCCCACCTTATACAAGTAGTTGATTGGGTCTCTCATGTATTTGGTCAACATTAGACCAGATATATCCTTTGTATTAAACTCTCTTAGTTAGTTCATGATTGAGCCAAAGAGAGTGCATTGGACAACAACAAAGCATGTGTTGCAATATTTGCATAGTACAATCGAGTATGAGATCAAATATGCTCGAGGTGATGTGGGGATAACTTTAAGAAACCCCCCCCCCTCAGTAAAGGTGTAAAATCCTGGTGAATCTTTCCTTTTATTTGAAAAAATTATTAATTTTTCCTAACAAATCTTATGCACATTATTCAAAAATTTGTAAAATCCTAGTGAATCTTAATGAATAATTGGTAAAAAAAAAATCACACTGGAGAATCCTAGTGAATAATCACTAAAACGATTAATTACAATGGAAAATCTCTCCTTCAAAATTTTGCATAGTTGGTCGATGCAGTTCCCCCATTTTTTATATTTTTTTAAAACATTGAAGTAGGGGCTCGGGGGCGGCAGCCACCGACAAGGTCAAGGGGGCAAAGTGTGGGGGTCGAGGGGAAAACGCCGCCTCGCGGGGTCCTAGGAAAATGGCCTGACATGCTCCTATCGTGATATAGGTGGGATTGAGGGGAAGAGTCCCTCACCACCAAGTATAAATTCACTATTGAAAATTCATTGTAGCACACATGGATGAAGTTTTTTTAAAAAAACTCACTTGAAAAGTAAGACTAAATGAAACTTGAAAATTTTACCATTGATTAGCTTTTAAATCAAACAACTACAGGTTCATTCTATGAGTGAACATCATCAATGGGACACTTAGGGATGTCTTTCTGATAAAACAATTTTATATTCACTTAGTGAATTTTGTGACTTTATATGCACGTACCTTTAAAAAAGGTTATTGAGTCCCAAAAAACTTTTGGGCCACATGATCAAATATAATCGTGTGGCCCAAAACAAATTTTGGGCCTCAAAAACCTTTTAAAAAGGCACGTGCAAATAAAGTCATAGAATTCACTTGTAGCCATTCGATTAAAAAGTTAATTGATGGAAATAAATAATAAACCTATTCAATGCTAAAATATCCCTAAAATGAAATGGTAAATTTTTATTAGTGGTGATATTTCCCAAAAATTAATTGTAAGAATATAAAATTACTGGCGAATATAAGTAATATTTTTATTTACAGTATAAACTACTGGCGAATTAGTTCCGATGACACGTCGTTTAAAAAATAATGCATTGGCGAATTAACTAAGAAAAAAATATTTTTTTGTAAAAACCTAGTGATTCGACATTCTTTCTAGCTTGTATTATTTGCCATTTTTGGAGGTCCGGATTTCAAATATTAGCCAATTGGTGAAGATTCACCACTAAATTTTTCCCTGAGGTTATGGTATCAAGTTGATAGGCTATACTGACACAGATTGGGCAGGCAGTACAATAGATAGGAAAAACACTTCAGGATATTGCTTTAGCTTGGGGTCAGGAGTTGTCTCTTGGTACAATAGGAAGCATAAGTTCGTGCCTCTAAGTTTTGCAAAGGCAGAATACATAGCAGCTAGCATGACGACATGTAAGGTGATATGGCTTTGGAAGTTTCTGGTAGCCTTGTTAGGTCAGATGGTTGATATTACAGTGATACACTATGACAATCAGAGTTGCATCAAGTTGTTTGAGAATGCAATGTTTCATGATAGGTCTAAGCATATAGACATCAGGTATCCATTCATCAGGGATTGTGTATAGTGGGGGATTATTTAGCTACAGTATCAACCTACAGATTAGTAAGTAGTAGACATTTTGACAAAGGCATTGGGGAAGTAAAAATTCATCTTCTTCAAAGATATGTTGGGTGTTATGCAGAACACCTTCCTTGCTAAGAGGGAGTGTTAATTTATTGTAGCTCAGACAGTAGTTTTCTCTAATTCCAAGAATTATTATTTAATTCTTGAGACTTCTAGAAAGAAGTTAGTTAGGTCCAGATGATTAATTAATTAAATAATTGATTCCTCTAGAGACTTCTAGAAACCAATTAGTTAGGGTTTGTTAGAGTTTAATTAATCTTAGCCATTGATTGAGATTAAATCATGGTCATTGGTTTTCCAATGAGAATAGTTTAAAAGGGGGTCAATGGGAATTTGGAGAAGACACATACTTGAGAAAGATTTGCAGTGAGAGAAAATATTCTCGCAGTGATAGCAAGGGCACAGTGATAGCGTTGGAGGCAACAGTAGTGAAATTTCAGCAGGAGAAGTTGAGTGAAGAATTTTCGGAGAAGAATATTGTCGCAGCTTTGTCAGTACGAGGAAAATAGTTTATGTATCTCTTGATTTTTTGAAGATTAATATAATTCTTCATCTGTAGTACTGGTTTTCCCTCTGGGGTTTTTTTCAGGGACAATTTGTCCAAAAATATTGTGTTTATTATTTTGCATGTGTTCTTCTCTATTCCTATGAGTTTTTTTTGTGAAGTTGCAGTTGTATTATCTTTCAATATTTTCTGTGAGTTAATTTTTGGCACTCATAATCTTTATAGATAGGAGATTAATAATCAGTAACTACAATAAGATTTTCATAGAGAATGCTAAGCAACCTCCACATTATTAAATAGGAATAAAAATAATATATAGATAGGAGATTAATAATCAGTAACTAAAATAAGATTTTCATAGAGAATGCTAAGCAACCTCCTCATTATTAGATAGGAATAAAAAGAAAACATGACCAGATCTATCAGGGATCATTTGAGAATGTCATATGAAGAATTAAACAAATATACCTATATTCTTAGATGATCCCTAAGAGATTTGGCCATGTTTCCTATCCTTCTAGAGGCTTATCCTTCTCCACTCCTCCATTTTCAAGTACACAAATATCATTCTCATCCAATAAATTTTTTTATTTTCCATTCAATTTAGTAGTCTTCTTTCTAATAATTTTCTTCCTACAACCAATATAGTGACTGTTGTACTTTTTATTCTCTTTTATTTTTTAGAGTTGGTTAAGCTCTTATGGTTTGACAACTGTACTTTTATTAGATGTGATTTTTTTTTTGAATTTATGCTCTAAATGTAAAGAAAGTGTGAGATCATGAATGTGATTTTATATTGGGGAAAATGGTTTTTTCCTTTAATCCTCTATTTATTGAATGGAAATGATATTTGTTGAGTTGTAAATTGAGTGGAGAATGTTAAGAAGCCTCTTCATTATTTCTTATAAATTAAACATGACCATATATTGGGGATCATATGAGAATGTAGTTAAAAATGAAGAAGAAAACAAATAAACCTACATTCTGAGGTGATCTCTAAGAGACTTGGGCATGTTTCCTATACTACTCATCTGATAATGTGGAGTTTGGATTATTCTTCTCCACTCCTCCATTTCCAAGTACACAAATATCATTCTCATCCAATGGACTCTTTTATTTGGTATTGGGTTCCCAATAGTGATCTAAAATAGACAATTAAGAAAAAATGGATACAGAGTAGATTGTTAGAGAACAATAATGCTTGTACAACTCATCAATTTTTTGGAGCTCTTTCATATCATTAAGAGAAGATGATCGGAGAGGAGATTTCTAATATATATCTTGAAGAGGAACATCCACTGTAAGTTTGTCTGTATCATTAAGTTTAGATTATATATATTGCTAGAATATAGTAATCGTTTGCTTGCATATAATTTTAAATCAATTTATCATTATTTAATTTTTTATATAATAAATAAGTTATTTAAATAAACATACACTCTTGTTGCTGGTTTTGTTGTCTTCTTAGCACTGCATTTTTTATTTGATGTGGCTGCAAGATAATAGACAACTGAACATGATTCTGAAATTCTTTTAAAAAATGTGAAGGCATTTCATGATTATAATTCCATGCCTCTTTCTCATTATGAGGCCATCTCATCCTCAAGGGGTGAAGATTCATAATGCTGATATTAGCTGTTCTCTTGCACTCATTTTGCTTCTATGAGCTCTACATACTCATCTAGCATCTGCTAGACTAGGGGTTGGTGGGTGGATTAAGCATTCTTCTCTTGGGTCTGAACTCTTTGATTGGGATTTTAGTATGCTTTTACAAATACTTTGATTCGTAAATTGGCTCTCCTTCAATAAATTGAGTTTCATCTATCATTTTGTATCTTCTTCCATTTTTTCAATTGTATCCTCTTCCCTTTTTCAATAAAATTTAATGGCTCAACCACTTTTATCAAAAAAAAGAAAAAAAGTAAAAAGTTCTCCACTCATACTATACAACACACTTCAAATATTTTATATTAATATCATCTATGCTGATGTGTTTTACTGCCCTATTCCTTCATCTGGTATCAAACCTAGACAATGGAGAAAGTAATGCGAGAAAGAGTTTTGTGTGGTTTGCAGAAATACTTGTCATTTTATGCAGAATTGTTTTACTATAGCAATATCAGCGGCTATAGGTGTTGGAAAAGCTAATCTTGAGTAGCCACAGAAGAGTGCATTTAATGCACAACTTGATATGATCCGTTGGGATCCTCCACCTGCCATGCCCAATGCTGGCCAATTAATTTTGGTAGAGAGTTAACTCTTGGTAGGTGAATTTGAATTGAGCACCAATTTTGGAAAAGGCTGGGAAAGACAAAATAACATAATAGAATATTTTTTAGTTGGAGAAAGAAGTAGAGTTAGAGAAAAAAGACAAAGAGCAACAAAAGAATGAACGGAGGAATGTTCAGGTGAACCTGCAGCAGCAGAGTAAAGTGCTCTAGAATATTGACAGAGGCCCAGTGCTCTAGAATGTTTGCAACATCACATAGTAGCAACTAGTTTGCTCCAAAACGTGCACAATTTTTGTATGAAGGAATGTACAGAGCCTTTCTCTAAGTTTTTGTATGTAAGCATTGAATTTTGTAATCTTTTTGGTTTAGTTGAATGAAACAAGAAATTATTCTGCCTCTTCTTGCTATCCATTTTATCTAGTTTGTGTTTTCTTTTTTGTCCACTGTAGTTGGGTTTATTTCCCCAACAGATTGGTATCAAAGCCCTAAGCTTTTTGGGCATTTAGTTTTTAAATCCCTAGCTCTAGTCCTAGGCGTGTTGTGATAGAAGCCTTTCTTTTGGGTATTTGGGAAAGCCCTAGTTTTCTAGGAAGTGAAGAAAAACCCTTTAGTTTTTTCTGGATATTTGTAGTTTCCCCCATTTAGCAAAATGGTTGGAGGAGACAATAGGAGTTGGCAGCAACCACCTATTTTGATGGAAAAAGTTATGATATCTGGGAAAAGAAAATGTAAACCATTCTTGTAGCAAATGATTTGTGGGAATTAGTAGCAAATGGGTTCACAAATATGACTAACCCAAATGCATATGCAACATTGACCAATCCCCAAAAGAACCAATTGAAAGAGACAAGAAAGAATGATGCAAAATCCGTCAGTTTGATTGAGGCAGCCTTAATAGAGGCCATTTTCCCTCGAATAGCAGTAGCTTGTTATGCAAAAGAGGCATGAGAAATAATTGAAACAACTTGCAAAGGGACTAAGAAAGTCAAGTCTGTGAAACTCTAGCTGCAAAGGAGAGAATTTGAGACCATGTAGATGAAGGACAATGAGTCTATTTTAGATTTTCATACAAGGGCTTCCACCTTGATTAATTAGTGAAGGATAAATGGAGAAACTATGGTAGAACACAATATTGTGGAGAAGATTCTTAGAAGCCTAATTAAAAAATTTGACCTGGTGGTTATTGCCATAGAAGAGGCAAAGGACCTCTCAACATTGTCAATTGATGAGTTAATGGGTTCACTTCAAACCCATGAGCAGTGCCTAAATAGGTTTGCAATTTCTTCCCAAGAACAAGCCTTCAAAGCACAAAAAAATGTAAGAGGCATAGGAAGAGGAAGAAATGGTAGAGGAAGAGGTCAAAGAGGCAGAGGTAGAAGCAACTCCGAAAGGGGAAGCTCAAACAACCAAGAGGAAGCCAACACTTCCCAATCAGATTTCCAAAACACAAGGAATATCAGCTCAAATCAGAGGAAAGATAAGAGCAATGTGTAGTATTACTACTATCACAAGTATGGTCACTATGCAAGCGAATGCAGGAAGAAACAGTGTGACCAAGGGAGCCAAAATGCAAAGATGGCGAATGAGAACAAGGCTGAAAATGAAAAACAGTCACAAGTTTTCATTGCATGTGATCTAGCAGAATAAGGCAGCACTGAATTTTGGTACTTGGACAACAGCTGTAGAAACCACATAAGTGGTAATAAAAATTTATTTTCCTCCATTGATAGCAGCATCAAGTCTGAATTCAAAATGGGCAACAATGAGAAGGTTCCAGACAAGGGCAAAGGCATAGTGTGCCTACAAACCAAGCATGGTGAAAAAAGACAAATCCATGATGTCTTTTATGCCCTAGGAATGAAACATAATCTTTTGAGCATTGGATAGATGGTCCAAAATGGCTATAGAGTGTTGATGGAGAAAGGAGAATGCATCATCTATGACAAGGACGAAAGCAAGAGAGTTATGACAGCGGTTCAAATGATAAAGAACCGAATGTTTCCCCTCAAAATGAAAATCTCAGCATAGTCAAAAGGCTCACAATAGTCAGCCTTCAAATTAGTCATACAAGACCCATCCAAGCTTTGGCATTTGAGGTATGGGCATTTAAGTTATTCTAGTTTAAGTCTTTTAGCTAAAAAATGCATGGTTAGGGGCCTACCAGCAATTGCAGATCCCAATAGAAAGTGTGAAGCATGCATCCTAGGTAAACAACATAGGTAGCCTTTTCAATTAGGGAATTCTAGGATAGCAAGAGCACCATTAGAGTTGGTGCATTCAGATTTGTGTGGTCCCATGAAGACCCCAACACTAGGAGGAAATGTTTATTTCATGACACTCATAGATGACTATAGTAGAAAATTTTGGGTGTATCTTTTGAAGAAAAAATCAGAGGCATTTGATAAGTTCATGCAGTTTAAGGACTTAACTGAAAAGAAAAGTGGCCATTATATCAAAGTCCTTAGAAAAAATAGAGGGGGAGAGTATATCTCTCATGAATTTATGAAATTTGCAAGTCTCAAGGTATTCAGAGACAACTCATAGCCAGGTATACTCCACAACAAAATGGAGTGGCTAAAAGAAAAAATAGAACAATCACGGAGATGGGAACAAGAATGTTGAAGGCAAAAGGTTTGTCAAATGAATATTGGGGTGATGTTGTAGCAACAACAGTTTACATCTTGAATAGGTGCCCCACAAAGGTTGTTCGTGATTGGATTCCACAAGAAGCGTGGAAAAAATGCAAATGGAGTGTTGATCATTTGAGAATATTTGGATGTGTAGCATATGCTCTCATTCCAAAGGAGAAAAGGCAGAAATTTGATAAAAAAGGTGAAAAATGCATTTTCATAGGCTATACTGAAGAATCCAAAGCCTATAGATTGTACAATCCCATCACCAAGAAAGTGGTGATTAGTAGGGACATTGAGTTCATTGAAAAAAATAATGGGATGGAATAGTTGATAGCAACATAGGTATTTCTGTTTCAATACCTCTTGAGGATGAAGAAGCTACAGAAGGAAGGAGCTCTGGAACCTTACAGAAAGGTGACAGTTCTGAAAACAACAACAATAGCTCAAGAAGCTTCCAGTAGGGCGGATGCTCCAGAACTATTCAACAACAGTCTTCTTCATCAGAACAACAGTCAAGCAACTCCAAAAATTTAGACCCTATGCTTGCATCATTGATGCCACAGAAGACTAGAAGCATGAGGGAAATTTATGATAACACAAGGTATGAAGATTTTGATGAGAATTTGGATTTTTCTTTGTTTTCTCACAGTGATCTAATGTATTTTGAAGAAGACGTGAAAGAATAAAAATGGTGTAACACCATGGATGAAGATCTAAATGCTATAATGAGAAATAAAACATGGGAGCTCACTGATTTACCCAAAGGGAAATCAGCCATTGGAGTTAAGTGGGTCTATTAGACCAAATGCATTGCTGATGGTAAGGTTGAAAGGCATAAAGCAAGGCTAGTTGTTAAGGGATATAAACAATAGCCTAGAAGAGACTATGATGAGACTTTTGCACCAATTGCAAGGTTGGAAATAGTGTGGGTAGTCCTAGCAATTGTAGCCCAGCACAAATGGGAAGTACTAAAAATGGATGTCAAGTCAGCCTTCTTGAATGGAGTACTTAAAGAAGAGGTGTATGTAAAGTAGCCACCTAGCTACAAAGTTCCAGGGAAAGAAGACAAAGTCTATAGGCTTCGGAAATCTCTCTACGGGCTGAAACAAGCACCACGAGCATGGTACAACAAAATTGATATGTACCTTTTGATCAATGGCTTCAACAAAAGTAGCAGTGAGTCCACACTCTACATCAAGTCAGCCAATGGTGAGATACTTATTGCTGTTTTGTATGTAGATGATTTGATTTTCATAGGTAATAGTAATATTTTCATTGTTGATTTCAAAGAGGCAATGAAAAATGAGTTTGAAATGACAAACCTAGGTTTGCTAAAATGTTTCCTAGGCATAGAGGTCCAACAAACAGATGATGGCATCTTTATTTCTCAAACAAGTTATGCTAATCAAATCTTGAAAAGATTTAGAATGTTGGACAAAAAACCAGCCCCAACTCCAATAGCTACAGGTCTTAAATTAAGAAAAGAGGACAACATCAAAGATTTTAACCCAACCCTCTATAAGAGCATAGTTGGAAGCCTCATGTATTTGACAGCAACAAGACCCAATCTGATGTACTTGGTAAGCCTGATTTCTATGTTTATGGAGCAGCCTAAGGACACACACTGGCAAGCAAATTTTTTTTTTAAGGTATGTCAATGGCACGAAAGGATATGGCATTATGTATACCACCTCTAATGAGTTTCAACTTGTTGGATACATAGACAGTGATTGGGCGGGAAATATAGATGATAGAAAAAGAACTTTGGGATATGCATTCCACATGGGTTCAGGAGCAATATCATGGGCATCGAAGAAGCAGCCCATAGTTTCTCTCTCCAGGGCTGAAGTGGAATACATTGCAGCAAATGTAGCAGCATGCCAAGCTATTTGGCTTAGAAGAATCCTTGCAGATTTGAATGAGCAGTAAGAAGATGGTACAATCATATTTTGTGACAATGTATCTTATATTGCCTTGACCAATAATCCCACCTTTCATGGATGAAGTAAGCACATAGAAATCCGTTACTATTTTATAAAGGATTTGGTGGAGCATGGAGAGATTGAGCTTTAGTATTGCAGATTTGAGCAGCAACTCATTGATATTTTCACAAAGGCATTGTCAAAAGACTCCTTTGAATGCCTAAGAGATAGGTTAGGTATGTAGGAATGCATTGGAACTTTGGTTCTATTAAACACAAAAAAACAAAGATACTCTGGAACCTTGGTTTAGAAAAACACAAAGGAGCACATATGCTCCAGAACTTGGGATAGATGCTCCAAAACTTGACGCAGGTGCTCTGGAACAGGGAAACATGGAAAAACATAGATGCTTCAGAACCTATTCTCCGAGACTTTTGAATGGTGATGTGAATCATAAAGACTCAAGATTAAGGGGGGGTGTTGGAAAAGCTAATCTTGAGCAGCCACGGAAGAGTGCATTTAATGCACAACTTGATATGATCCGTTGGGATCCTCCACCTATCGTGCCCAATGCTGGCCAATTAATTTTGGTAGAGAATTAACTCTTGGTAGGTGAATTTGAATTGAGTGCCAAATTTGGAAAATGCCGAGAAAGACAAAAGAACATAATTTAATGTTTTTCAATTAAAGAAAGAAGAAGAGATAGAGACAGAAGATAGAGAGTAGCAGAAGAATGAAAGGATGAATGTTCAGGTTAACCTGCAACAATAGAGGGAAGTGCTCCAGAATATTGACAGAGGCCGAGTGCTTCGGAATGTTTGCAGCAACACACAACAACAACTAGTTTGCTCCAAAACGTGCATAGTTTTTGTATGAAGGAATTTACAGAGCCTTGCTCTGAGTTTTTGTATGTAAGCATTGAAGTTTATAATCTTTTTGGTTTAGTTTAATGAAACAAGAAATTATTCTACCTCTTCTTACTTTTCATTTTATCTGGTTTGTGCTTTCTTCTTTGTCCACTGTAGTTGGGTTTATTTTCCCAACAATAGGAGGGTGAGCATAACTAATACTAGTGTAAAAAGGAATGATCAAAGGTTTATTTTGCTGCTGCAAGCAAAGAAAAAAGTATCTGGTTGCTACGATTTGTTGGAACTGTTGCTTGTATTGAGCTTAGCGATTGTGAGGAAAGAAGAATACTTTTCAAAAGAAGGTTATGTAACCAGGCAATCCCAAGGTTTTAAGCCATTGTGGATTGTGGATGTACTAGTATTTTTTTCTCTTTTTGAGCTTTTGTGTTCATTGATAATTGTTTCTGGAACAAGTTTTTGTATTGTAATTTTAGAATAATAATTTAATATATATTTTTGTATGTGGATCTCATTTTGAGAGATATAGGAGTATTCATTAGTAGAAATTTTTATAAATATTTAATTTTTATTTTGAGTTATTGTGTCATTGAAAGAGAAAAAGGAAGAAGTAAGAATAAAGAAAAAATATTAATTATAAAATAAAGATAATAATGTTTTTTTTTAATCTTACCTTATATTTTGGCTCATTATTGATAACCATTTCGAGATCTTTGATGCACCCATTGAATAACTTGTGACGTGTTGTGTTTCATGCACCTCTTAATCTTTGTTTTAAGCATGAACATCAAAATTTTAATGTGTGGATGCTATGTGGTCATAATGTACTCCATTATAAAGTTGTAATGATCTTGTGTATTTGAGAAATCTTTGCAAATTGTTCACTCACCTCTACTCCCATCCACTTTATTTGGTGGACCTTTGGAATTCTTAAACATACATGAAAATGCATCTTAATCCCTTCACTCCACTATTCCTTCCATATATAGACTTTTATCTTCCACATATAATTGTTTATTGTTTCTTGACCTCTAAGTTTTGTTCCTTCTATATATCAATATAAATAGCTAAAATATTGAGACCACGTCACACAAAGCTATATGTAAGTTAAAAAATAAAAATTACATATATATATATATATATATATATATATATATATATATATATATATATATATATATAACTTGTACAATTAAATCTGATAAGTGATAAAAGAACATCATATTTATATTACGATTGAGAAACAACAAGACATGTCATTAAAATATATTGAGTAAAATTATTTTGTTGCAAGAAAATGGGCAACTATAAATCGAATCTTAAACTTCCAAAAGATTTAAAGTCACACATTTGTAAAAAATCCTTGTCTAGCATACAAAATCAAATCCTAAATTAAAATATAATATCACAATTGTTCTCACTAGCTCCACCTAATTTTATAAATAGGAGATAGGTGACTATGTGTAATTCTTTGGTGTAGAATTTGTGACCAAAACTATGTTTTTGAATGAAGCTTTATAGATAAGACATTCTTGGTAGATTTTTATGCTTCTATTTTTTTTTTGTTTCTTCCCTATTTTGATTTGAGGTCGACATGTATCACTATTTAAAGGGAAAACAAAAATGAATATGCAATGAAAAGTAAGAGGCACATACCTACATTGAATTTGGTAAGGTGATTATCAGCACACTTTCTATTATTTTTTCATGTTAGTTTCAAATGATCCAAAAGAGATATGAGAATGTTTCCCATCCTCTTCATATGTTAATGAGGAGGTTGCTTGAAATTTTCCACTCCTCCATTTTCAATTTAAAAATATCACTTTATTAAATAAACTATTTTATTTGATAGTTGAGTTTCTCAATAGTGACCTAAAAAATATCACTTTATCAATTTAGAGAGTGGAATTTTTTCCTTGAAACTTTTCGTAGGGACTTTTATTCAAAATTTATACTGCAAAAGCTACTACTTCTACACAAAGATAATTAGGCAAGTTTTTAGCCTTCAACATGCTCTTAGACATTTGTATTATCGTTCTATTCTTCTTCTCTTCTACATAATTTTTTTGTGGTGTGTACCTTGTTGATAATTATTTCTTGATCCCATGATGTCTAGGTATGTGCAAGATCATCATGGAAAAAATAGGCCCTTAAGTGGCAGTAAAATTCAAAAAATCAGAGTTGGACAACTTGATGTAAAAATTTGAATAAGTTATCTATATTATTTCAAAAATATGTAAGAATATAATCTGTAGAAAATTGAATTTAGTTTCTAAACTACTAGGTTTATTTAAAAAAATAAAATCTATTTGGTGAAAATTTAAAATTTCAATGCAATAGTACTTAAATTTTAGGGAAAATATAAAAAGTAGGTGTTTGTTTGACCACCCTAACCACAATAAAATGATAATTTTTTTTTATAATATTTTATATATAATTAGGGGACTCATGTCCCGATGTGATGCATATGTTTTTGTAATTTTTTTCCAAGTAAATAATTAATTATGAATTTTTTATTACAAATTTTTAAAAATATAAAAACTCCTATGTCTAACCACCTTAACTTGGTCAAAAATTCATGAAATTCAATTTATTTTTTTAATAATATAGTATGTGAAGTATAGAATGTGATGCATCTTTTAGATTCAAAAAATGTGATACCGTTTGAAAGCTATAGATTTTTTCAATCAGCCTATCAATCAGGACTTTAGTCATAATTCAAATAGAAAATGAATAATAATTATTTATTAAATTAAATGTAAAGCATAATTTATATTGGTGAAAAATTGAGAATCTCTTTTAAAAACCCTTTTTGTTTCATCAATTTTGGGTTAAAAAAAGTCATCAGCCACATGGGCCATCATATCACTTAGATATCACCGCTTTTTGGCCCATCATGATCCTGCACATACCCATGACCTACAAAAATATAAAAATTCATGAGAACTAAATTTTCCACCTCTATTATATCTAAGTACTTTGATTTATAGTGCACATTTTTTTTCCACCATAGCTTTGAACTCCTTGAATTTACTAAATGCTTCAGACTTCCTCTTGAGAGAATATACCCAATTATTTTTGATAAAATCATCAATGAAGGTTAGAAAATAAATACTACCTCGAAATGATGGAGTGTTCATTGGTCCACAAAAATCACTATAAACTATCTCCAATAATGCCCTAGCTCCATATGAGACTCCTATAGGAAAACTCTCTCTATGTTATTTTTCCAAAGTACAAATCTCACATGAATTGTTATGTTGATCTATAGGTGGAAATCCTTTTACTATTTGTTTCTTTTATAAAAAACTTAAACCCCCAAAATTTAAATGCCCATACCTCAAATTCCATAGCCATTATTGGTCTAAATGCACAACTTTTAAATTGGCTTCCTCTTCTCCTTGGGTGCATTGAATTTCAAGTGGGAACATTGGATTCTTGGTCATCTCCACTGTCGCAATCAACCTATCATTTGTAAATCTATCCAATCTTGTGAAAAAATCATTCATAAAAGACACCCTATAACCCTTTTGTACTAGTTATCCAACACTCATAAGATTATGCCTCCTTGAATTTACTAAATGCTTCAAACTACTTGTGGAGAAAATATACCCAATTATTTCTTCTAAAGTCATCAATGAAGGTTAGAAAATAAATACTACCTCCAAATGATGAATTTTTTATCGGTCCACATAAATGACTATGAACTATCTCCAATAATGCCCTTTCTCTATATGAGACTCCTATAGAAAAACTCTCTCTAGGTTGTTTTTCCAAAATACAACTCTCACATGAATTGGTATGTTGATCTATATGTGGAAATACTTTTACCATTTGTGTTTTTTGTAACAAACTCAAACCCCAAAATGTAAATTCCCATACCTCAAATTCCATAGCTATGATTAGTCTAAATGTACAGTTTTAAAATTGGCTTCCTCTTCTCCTTGGCTGCATTGAATTTGAAGGGGGGACATTCAATTCTTGTTCATATCCACTCTTGCAATCAACCTATCTTTTGGAAATCTATCCAATCTTGTGCAAACATTATTCATAAAATATACCATGTAACTCTTTTACACTAGTTGTCCAACACTCATAAGATTATGCTTTATTCTAGGTACAAAAAAAACATTAGAAATACATTTTTTTCACCATTTATTGTCAAAATATTTATTACTCATTTACCAATTACATAAACTTTATTATCATTTCCCAATTTCTCTTCAAAATTTATATAATCACCAAGACTAGAAAACAAGTCTTTATTCCCTATCATATGATTATTGCATCCACTATAAAAACACCAAATATTTCTAGTGCTCTCTTGAGAAACATGAGAGGTGATGAGCATATTTTCAAAATTAGATCTAGATTCATTTGTGTAATTTTCATTCTACTTATCCATATCTCCTTGTTTCTTTCTACATTCATATGCATAATATCCACATTTTTTGTAATAATAACACTGAATGTTAGATTTATCAAACCTTTGTAATTTTTTATGGAAATTATTGTTTCCATGTCCTTTATTGTTGTGGTTCTTACTATTCCTCACCTTGATCTATATTACTTTTGCATCTTGATCAGAATAAATTCTACCACCTCTGCCTCTTCCTTTGAAGCTTGACTTGCCTCTTCCTTTGTCAAATGATCCCTGAGACTTGAAAGCAGTATCAGAAGAAGTATTTTTATTTCTATTCATTCTAGAATCATGTGCTAACAAAGATCCAATCAATTCATCTACTAATAACTATACCAAATCCTTAGATTCCTCAATTTCTATAACTATAGCATTAAATTTACTAGGTAAACTCCAAAGAATATTTTCTGTAATATTTTGATTTTTTAATTGCTCTTCATTAGATCTAATTTTATTTACAATATTCATGGCCTTACTAATAAATTATTCTATTGAATCTGATTCATTCATTTGTAAATTTTCAAAACTTCTTCTAAGAGATTCTAGTTTAGCTACCTTCAACTTCGTAGCACCTTGATAGGCTATCTCCAAAATCTCCCATGCCCTCTTGGATCTTGTTGCTGATAGAACTCTAGGAAGTATTGAATCATACATTTCATATTGGATTTGAAATAAATATTTTTCATCCTTTTTTCATCTTGTCTCTAAGTTTACCCTTCTCTTACTATGTTAATGTGTGATATACTACTTCACCTTGAGGTTCTACAAAATGATTTTCTACAAAACTCTAAAAAATGTGAATAGAATAAAGTTCTCATCTCAATTTCCCAAAAGTAACAATTTTTACCATTGAAAATGGGAATATTGGTTGAGTTATACCATTGTTTTTTTCCATTTTTTGATTCACTATTCCAATTTAGTTCTTCAAACTATGGATTTTACAAGATTGAAAATCTTCTATTTGATCGAAGGATGAAGATAGAGAGTTAGAGTAGAAGAGGTAGGTATTGAGAGAGTTAGGGAGAGAGGGAGGGGTAGGTGGAGAGAGTTTTTCTATGTGTGAGGGAGAGAGAGAGGTAAGAAGGGAGATAGGGAGTCTTAGGGTGGGAGGGGTAGAGGGAGTGAAAGAGAGGGAAGGAGAGAGGTAGGGATTGGTAGGGTGGGATGGATAGAGGGAGGGAGATAAAGAGGGAAGGAGGAAGATAGGCTATGGTAGGGTGGGATGGATAGAGGTATGGTGAGAAAGAGGTGAAGAGGTAGATAGGGAGTGGTAAGGTGGGAGGGATAGGTGTAAAGAGAGTTAATGAGAAAGGGGAGGGTAGGAGGAGAGAAATTTTGTGTTTCTCTGTGAGGGAGATAGGGAGTGGTAGGGCAGGAGGGATAGAGGGAGAGAAAGAAAGGAAGGAGTGAGATAGAGAAGGGTAGAGTGGGAGGGATAGAGGGAGGGAGAGAAATATAGAAGGCAAGAGATAGGGAATGATAGGACGAGAGGGTAAAAGCACAAAGTTGTGCCACACTTTCAGCCAACATATCAACACAATTGAATTTAAGTATTTCTAACTAAAAATCAATTTTGGTAAAACATATGACCTAGTAAGATTCATTATAGCTAAGTTAGATACTTCCACAATCTATTCAACTAAAATTGTTGGCTAAAAATATATGGAGCACCACTTTGAGCCCAATTTACCAAAAAAAAAATTATTTGAAAAACTTGAAGTTTTAATAACTCATGTAAATAACATTTTTTTTAAAACGTAAAAATACCCTTTTGTAGATCGATAAGTTTAGTTTTCAAATATATATTTATTTTAATATTTTAATTATTATTATTATTATTATTTTTATTTATACTAAAAGTAGGTTATCGGCAAAAAATATTAGGTTGATTACCATGCCAAGGAAAAATACTAAAACTTATTAAAAAAATTTGAAAAAAATATGATGCACTAGATTAAAGAATCTATTTCAAGATGGTATACTTTTTTTTTCCATTTTAGATAAATATGTAATATGAATGTTGACGTCCGATGGAAATAGTCATTTTTTATTCACGCACATTTTAATACTTATATACAAATATATGTTTATCAAAATTGGAAAAAAATATATCCATGAACTAAAGTTTCAAGTTATAAATAAACACAAAAAAATTGAAAGAAAAAATAAAATTTACTATAAAAAGTTTGACGTCCCGTGCAACTTCATTTTTTAGCATTTTATCAACAACTAAATTATAGTGTTAATTTATGAAAAATTAGTTTAAAATAATTTTTTAATTTATTATAAAAATTAAAAAACATAAAATATACTAAAATATACATATTTTACTAGTTTACATCATTTAAAAATTCTAAACATATATGCTAATTTTTAGTGATTCAAGTTTAAAAGTTGGATCAGCATTGGCCATTTCCTTTATAAAGTGTGACACAACTTTGTGCTTTTACCCGAGAGGGATAGGTATATAGATAGTTACAGAAAGAGGGAGCAGTGGGTGGAGAAATTTTGTGTTTGTGTGAAGGATATAGGGAGTTTTCAGTTGGGAAGGATAGAGGGAGGGAGAGAAAGAGGGAAGGAGAGAGATAGGGAGTGATAGGGTGGGAGGGATAGATGGAGAGAGTGAAAGAGGGAAGGATGGATATAAAGAGAGCTAGGGTAGGAAAGGTATGTATAGAGAGATATAGGGAGGGATAGGTGGAGAGAGGTTGTGTTAGTAGAATGGAGAGAGAGGGAAGGAGGGAGACAAGGAGTGGTAGGGTGGGAGGGATAGGTATAGAGTTAGGGAGGGAGGAAAGGGTAGGTCAAGATAGGTTGTGTGTGTGAGGCTGAGAGGGAGGGGAAATAGGGATGGAGGGATATTGGAAGTGGTAGGGTGGGAGGGAAAAAGGGAGGGACAAAAGGAGGGATAGTTGGAGATAGAGAGGGGTAGGGTAGGAGATGAGAGAGAGTTAGGAAAAGAGGGAAGTTAGGAAGGAGGGAGTGGTAGGTATAAAAAGAGATGGGGTTGGATTGATTGAGGGGAGGTAGGTATAGAGGGAGAGAGTGAGTGGAGATAGAGAGTTGGTAGTAGGTAGAGATAGATAAGGTGGAAGGAATAATGAGAGATCTAGGTAGGTAAATATAGATAGACGGGTAGGGTGGGAAATGTACAAAGAGAGATATCTAGTGTTTGTGTATGTGAGAGAGAGGGGCATGAAGAGATAGAGAGAGGGGTAGGTAGAGAGAGGAAGAGGGATAAAGGTAGGGATAAATTGAGAGAGAGGAAGAGATAGCTCCTTTAGTTTTATTATAATAAATATAATATTTAAAACTCTTGCAATAATCCATCAAACAATTTTTTATAATATATTATTTTATTAAATATATAATATTATATCTATATAATATAACATATAATATTTCTATTAAATATAATTTATATTAGATTAATATTAATATTTCCTATTATATATTCATTAATCATATATATTATATTTTACATATTAATTTTTATAATTAAAATAAATTGATATCCTTTCGATCAAACTATCTTCTTATAATATATTATATTATTATATATATTATTTCCTAGTATATATATTAATTTATCATATATCATTTTTTATATTAATATATAATATATATAAATATTAATATTACAACATATTAAATTTAAATCTATAGCTATGTTTATGTATATTGATATTTCTAACTTAAAAAATAGATATATATATATTTTAAATTAAAAATATATATACTTTTTGCTTTGGTATTGCTTTGGGATTTGGCTTGGGAGTGTCCAACCCAAAAATTCACCATCCCCAATTTGTTTACAGGCGTTTCAAGGTTTTTGTGAACTCCACCCTTCATGTTGACAACTTTTTTCATCCAATTTTGATGAAATAAAAAGTGTTTATTCAAAAAGTTGTCAACATTCTACCAACATAAGATATGATTTATTTTTAATTTAAAATAGTTAATTATTATTGATTTACTATAAGCACCATGTGTAAAGTCCTTACTAATAGGTTGATTGAAAATCATTTATAACTTTTAAAATGGATATATATTTTTGAATCTGAAAGATGCATCACATAGTATGCTTCACAAACTAAGATTTTTAAATAAAAATTTATTTTCATAAATTTTTGATCAAGAGTAGACAAATGATTATTAATAATTTCTTTTTTTTAAAATAATAGAAAATTCACAACTAATTATTTAGTTGTGAAAAAATTATAAAACCATATGTGTCACATCTCATAATGTGTCCTAGATACTTATATTGAAAGATGAAAATATAATAATATTTTTTCTCATCATTATGGGGGTCAGACAAACACCTACTTTTTTTTTCCAAATTTTAATGTCCTGCTGTATTAAAATTTTAGATTTTCACCAAATCAAAGTACCTTTTTTTTAAAAAAACCCTAGTAGCTTACAAATTACATTCAATGCTACAAATTCTATTTCTACATATTTTTGAAATTATGTTAATAAACCATTCAAATTCTTATGTGAAGTTGCTTAAGCCTACTTTTTTATATTTTTGTTTCCACTTAAAGGCCTTGTTTGACCCATTCTAGTCCTACATTGACCCGAAAAGAAAATAAAAAGGCCGAGATAAGGTATCATATGACCAAGGATACCTCAGGTTTTGACATCTTCCATTTGGCTATACCCCTTTGTTAGATAAGGATAATATAACCATTTTTCCTAAGGAGTTTGATGTCTTCACAATAAAAATGTGTCCCACCAATTGAACCCAAGAGATGGAGTAGGTACAGGGGTCCTTATCCAACATTTTGAAAATTATGAATAAGGATGAGGTGACTAAGGTTGAATTGGAATCTCAAGTAGTAGAACTAACCACCTTTATCCAAAATTTTATGCCCCCTATTCAAAATACACCAAGAAAAGATGTGACTCTAGTAGTGTTATCCAAAGGTTAAGTAGATAAAATGGAGAAGACTAGGTCTTGGGATCAATATACTCAATGTTGGATAAAACACATTTTTGATATCAATAATAAGGTAATTGATATTTCCATCTAGGTACATAATAATTTCCTCATCCTCAAGAAGGATGCAGATAAATTGGTTGAGGATTGTAGTGGCAATGAGAAGTATCAAAGCTTGGTATTTACCAGGTTAGAAGCTATAAAGGAGATCCCCATTGAAGTGATAGTCAAAGAGGGTAACCTAAAGAAGGAATTAGTCAAGAAGCCTCCCTATTGGTTGCATACCCTCGAATTCCAAAAAGATATAGTGATGCAAGTGGAGCTAGAAGTAAGAAAATTAATGATCAAATTAACAAAGTTTTGATGCCTTGTGGCTATTTTTTAGGGGAGCTAACAAAAACTAATTTAGATTCTTATACAATAACTAGTGAGTACATTCTCAAGAAGCAATGGAATTTTTTGACCCTTAGATATCCTATTGAAGAATTATCATCATTTTTTATAAATGAGGCTACTCAACTTTTGGTCAAGTCTCAAAATTTATTTAGCCAAAAGCCTCACTACATGGCATTACATAACTAATTGATCAATCAATATAACGATCAATGTTACAAGATCCATTTTTTTTTTGGCCCCTTGAATAGTGAAGTTACTCTAGCTTTAATAGTCTTCACATTTTTTTCTATGAAGGAGAATTCAAAGATCTGATTAGGGAGGAGCCAGAGCATGATGAGGAGAGAGGATGATGAGAAGTTAGATGGGGGACCTCTTCCAGATGTTGTACAACAAAAGGTGCTAATGGGGGAGGTAGAGAAGGAGATGAAGGAGGATGAGCGACAAGAGGAGGAGTGGCAGAAGGAGGATATGGAATAGGTGGAGCGGGTCCTTCGAGAGTGAATTGTGATGGGGGAGGAGGATGGAGAGAGTTTGGAGGATGTGTCAATTAGGGACATAGATCCAAATCTATAGATTAGAGTATAATAGACATACACACACATCTAGAAAAAATAATTTCTAGGATATAGAACTTAGAGGCAGAGATGGAAACCCTAAGGGAAGAGATGGATTCAATAGTTATTGGTCACACACATGGCTACTCTTAGTGGGTCAACCACAAACATGGCTTGGGAGCTTTGAAGATATTGCAAGGGTGAGCAGTACTATAGGGATATGTATGAGGCTACATTACCACCTGAGCGGAGGGAGTTGAGCTTCATAGAGATTATGAGTAGGTCTCAAAGCCAGTCATACTCTAGATGGTCTCATAGTAGTCGGGGTGTTTCTGGGTTGAGCTGAAATTCTCCTTATGAGCATCACCCATCAAAGCACAGGTCATCAGGGTTTTTGAAACGATAGGATAGAGAGAACCATCAATGATCACATTAAGGGGATAGGGGGAGCTATAGGTAGAGCACATTTTGATATTGTATTGGGACATATTTTTTGATCAAGCCTACTAGCTTTATTTTTGAGATACATCTTGACTTTGTATAATGACACTTCTTGAGATATATATGTGATACATGATTTTGGCAAAAATTATATAATATGTGCTCTTATGTTATGTATTTATGATTTCATATGATGAATGATTATGTGCTATGGATCGCTAATGTATGTTTTATGCTTATAAATGATTCTTAAAAGTTGGATAAATGCATTTAATTTTATGATGTTATGGATATATCATGATTATGATGCAGGTGATCCCACAATACTGGTTTATAATTTTTGGCCAAACTAGACACTGAAATAATTTTTTCTAACAAAATATTCACTTTTGGGTACCTATAGCGGTTAAATTCTTAATAATTTGAAGATGATGCAAACTAGTGATTTGTGAATTTTTTTTTGTAGATTCTAAATATTTTTTTTTTCAAAATTTTTGGAATCAAAATGCATTTATTTTTGCATCTCCTTCAAAAACTAGTTTTTTTTCAGTAAACAATATTTTTAAGGAGTAACGCTCATTGTATACAACATAATTTTTTTTCCACCAAGGACATCAATACCTAGCCCACACATATTTTTCAGAATTTTATTTTGATAATTTGCTATTTTTCCACATGTGCAAAATAAAGAGCTTGATTTTCGTTGAAAAACCTATGTTGAATCAAACTAAAAAAGAAAATACATTATAAAACCGAAACATATTAAAATTATATTCATTGGATAGCTTGCTTTGAGGACTACCAGCATCCAGATGGGTTTGTGAAGTCTCCTCCATTTTTATCCTCAACCTGATCTTCGAAGGGAAAATTTTTGGAGTTTAATGGTGCTAGAGGGGGAGAATGGGGGAAAAGGGGGGTTCTAGGAAACCCCTAGGGGTTCACTCAAACCAAGGTTCATTCAAACCCCTTTTTTGCAAGCACTTTTTTCTTATTTTTTCGAGAAATATAGGATCCAACATTAAATGGTTCGCTTGAAAAGGGTGTTCTATCGAACTCCATTTGGGTTCGCTTGAACCAGAAGTTCGTTTGAACCCCCAAAAAACATTTTTTTTCCATGGGGTCATTTTTTACAACTTTTCCTTCCTCACTGGAACTATAAACCACTTTTTTGGGTTTACCCATGCAAATATGAATGTGCTATGACTACGATGTGATCATTATGGATTCCATGTATATGTCGTATGTATGCTTAATGGGTTATGGATGTAAAATGATATGATACAATTATGCAATGCATATGTATATGGAATGTGATGTTTATTATGAGTTGTGAATGTGATTTTTTATATGATATACTTCTATATTATGCAAATGCAATGTATATGTAATGTTATGTATGGTGATGGATTATGATTATGAAATGATGTGCATGTAATGACATGCTAAATATGATACATTATGCAATTTATGATCATTTATGGGTCTATATATGCAATGTTTATATGTATTAAATTCTAATGCTTTATAGATGCAGGATGGCATGATATGATGATGATGTTGGATGACTATATGAAATGCATATATGCAATCTTTTTTTTATATTTTCTAATGAAATATGGATGACCTAATGTTTATGATAATGTCTATATTCTTCTAATATGATTATGTATGCAGGATAGTTTTGTGTTACATAGGATACCCTCAGGATGTGGATAGAAGCAATAATAACATGGAGGACATGGATGTTAGCATGGAGTGAATGGAGAAAAAGAAATATTAATATTTTATCATGCTAAGATTTACATTTAATCATCATTGGGTGTTAAAATATGAAAACTAGAAAAGAAACACAAGGGTATAACATAGACCAAGGTGTGAAAAGTTATCCACTTGCAAAAAGTAGATAGTCAATAGACAAGGAATGTCCCAACTCATACTAAGGGCTAAGATTCCCTAGTATATTTTCCAAGACAATCCATAAGTAGTAGTTACAAGAAAAATAGGTCATGAGATATGATCACTCCTCTAAATCTTGTGTGCTAGAAATCCTAGAGGTAGCTAGTAACATGACCAAAATCAAATCAATAAAAGATAAGACAACTTAGACTAATAACGTCATTAACCATTCAAATTGTTTTACATTTTTTGTTTGTCGATAATGGTTTGATTGACGAATGGATTGGTAGTGTGAACCCGTAAACTTGCAAATGCACAAGAGCAACAAAACACATTAGTTGCTAGATCAAATGCATACAAACAAGTATGAGAGATTCCCCATAAAATTCATCTATTAAAACTAAATTAGGAAATGAAGAACACAATAAAATTTAAATAAAAGAGATTCAATCCTAATTAAGCTAATAGCATGATGATCTTATGGGGGAATTGGTGCCAATGAAGTGTTGCAATTGGCCCTTTCCCAATTCCTAAGTAGCAATGGTGTGTGATTGAGAAATGGTCAAATCTACAAAGAGATTTGAGCATAGCCTTATTGCAAATCTTGAAAGATGATTAATGGTTGATTGAAATGGGAAAAATTGGCTTTTAATGTGAAGAGACTAACTTTGCATATGACTGTGGATGAGAAATGAGGAGAGAAGCCTCCATTTTATAGCTTTCAATTTAGAAGAGAAAGCAAGGTTTGAGCAATGTGGGACTATCTTTCAATCCAATGGTTGAATGCCACATGTCAAGATGTGAATGGTTAGTGGTTGTGCACATTTTGGCCAAAGTGCCAATAAATGCATAAATATGAATTTGATATTGTGAGATGACTTGTTGAAGAGGGAAGATAAATGAAGATAATGTCATGTGGCTCAAGGTCAAGGACATGTAAGAGGTCTTAAATTCCTTGTTGGAAGGACCAAGTCCACTTGGCCTTTTTGAATTCAAATGAGGGAATATTCCCTTTTAATGCTTTGCGAGGGAAAATGGAGAATTAAATAAATCAAAGTAATTGATTTATTGTGCAACTTGCATTCTCTAGAGGATTTTAATGAGAGGGATTAAGTTAATCATGGTTTTGATTAATTTAATGAAGAATTAGATGATGTGACAATTTAGACTTGAATTTATGAACTGATTTAAATCAAATTGAGAGGAAATGATTAGTTAAATAAATGATTTGATTTATTTAACTGATGAGGGAAATATTTGATTAAATCAAATAAGGTTTTAATTTATTTAATTTAATAAGAGGACATTAGAGAATTTAATCAAATAAAATGATTTATTTAATTAAACAAAAATGCAAGGTTAATTAAATTAAATTGATTAATTTAATCAAAGGGGGTGATAGACCTAGTCAGATGAATAATGTTCATTAGATTAAGAGATAGAATTATGATGAAATGTTGAGAGTGTGATTTCGGAGGAAATGATGTTAGTGATCAGGATCAAGTGTGCCAAAACTGGAAATGTATATTTTCCATGTCTACATTTTGACCCTCTTTGAAGCAATGTACTTGTTGCATTGTTTCAAAGAATAAACTGTTATGATCAAAGGTTCCAAAATTTTCTCAATTTTTTTAGATGCCCCACTGTTGCCCCAGTGGAAGGATAATGCTGGATACTGCCCCCTTGAGAGATCGGATGAAATTTTTGATTTTTTGGATGATCTCGCAAAAAAAGGATGACAAGGTGCCCGACAGGCCAAAAATGCCCCAGCATACCTAGAAATAGGTCAAAATGCCAAAAAACTATGTAATACGGCTCTTAGTTTGATGAAAACAAGATTGGGGGACCAAAACCCTAGCTAGAAGGTAAAATTAGGTCAAAAAACCCTAATTTTCAAGCTTAAATAGACCTCGAGGGGTCACTTTCAATACATTTGCAATCTTAAACCTTGAAAAAATTGACACCTGAGCTCTAAGACTTGGTCATGATGGCACAAAGACAACTTCCTCTGCACGTGTCAGAGTGGGTATGAGTATATCAATGACCAGTCGCCACAGGACCCACGATATGTACCCTTATCTAACCTTTTATTCTCTCGTAATTCATGCATTTATTAGGTCTTAGATACGATCAAGGTAGCATGACATGATATAGCGCTGTGGAAAATGCACAAATAGGGCCGTGCGGTCCTATATAGGACCGCTTGTGCATAGAGTGTCGCGCAGCATAGTTTAGGTTTTAGGATCTTCGGTCAGCAAACTCGATTGCCTACACAAATAGCGTCACATGAGGCAGTTTGCCAAATTTGGGTGTCAAAGTCTGCCGCGTGGCATAGTTTGGAACATTGCAAACTATGCCACTTTTGAGAATAGCTCTTCTTTTGTATTTCAAAAGTGAAAAGTGATACGGACAACAAATTCTCTTTAGGGAAACTAACGTAGCTCCTTTCCTTGCACAGGTTAGTCATGAGGTCATTCATTCGAGGGAGCACAGGTGGCTAGTACTTGAGAGACTACAGGATATACACATATTCCTTCAAAAGCAGCTTGGGATGCTTGGTCTATGACACGTTGCATATGTCCATCCTGTTCGAACACATCTAGGTATGATGCATGCCTTGGCTGAGCGATGGCATAGGGAGATGTCATCTTTTCATCTTCCTACTAGTGAGGCTACCATTACTCTTGAGAATGTCTGGGGCATCTTGCAACTACCCATTCATGGGGAGTGAGTTATTTATGACTTGGAGGCGGGTAGGGATGCCTACTTTGGTGTCATGGGTATTGACGAGCTCATCCTTCTTGATGGCCAGATAGATTTGGAGTGGTATCGGGGGATAGCCCCTACTTATAGCTTGATTGTGGCCGCCATTATTTCTAGTCTTGTAGCTCCTGATCAACATGGCTGATATTTCAGTCTAGGTTGGGGATTGGCATGGCAGAAAATGTGCGCTTGCCTAGTATACTTTGCCTAGGGACCAATACTGCTGGCCTCCTTGTATCGAGATTTGCACGAGTTCGCCTATTTGGATGGTCGGGCTCTTGGGGCTGGATTGACTCTTCTGCACATTTGGGCATGGGAGCGGATCCTAGTGCTTCACCTGATTGTGACACCGATCATTGTAGATATTGATGACCCCATGGTATGGCGGTATGGAAGGGCGAGGATTTGCTTCACTCACATGGGTATGATCGGTGTAGCCCACTGGTGGTGGATTTTGGATGAGATGACAGTGTTTATATGGAGGCCATGGATAGGTATAGGGCCATGGTACAATGATGCTGAGCAACTTTTCTTTGCTCGCCAAGACAGATTTATGCAGGTCCGAGAGCACAGTATGATAGAGAGGTACCTTCCTGATAGGGTAGCCAGGCAGTTCGACAAGGTGCAGGATATACCCGATGGTCAGTACATGGCACTCTTTGCATGCTCTACTAGAGAGACCGCATGGGGACTGCTTATTCTGGTAGATGAGGCAGTTTCCTCATTTAGACAGTTAGTGGCTCGGCCATGGCCATATGATCAGGGGCCAACAGATACAGGGATGACTCCAGTGTATAGGGCATGGTCTAGACTGCCAGTGAGATTGACAATTCTTAGGATAGTGCTTCCACATCGGAGGTCGAGGAGGAGTACCACCAGTGCAACTAATAGTAGGATAGGATGGGTAGCCCTAGGTAGTCCCACAGCAGTAGCCAATAGTATAGCCGATAGTATAGCCAGCGGCATAGCCGGATCCATGGGATGCATAGATTCAGCAGTTGTAGGGCTAGGTATAGGTTTTGACAGTTGAGCGAGATGAGGCCCGATAGCAAGTTGCTACAGTTACAGTGGAGAGAGATCTGGCATGATCTGAGAGGGATTAGGAGATTGGTCGATAGAGATAGTTAGAGAGTGTTGCTTCCACATCCTGGGGTTGATCATTTGACATTCAAGAGTATAGAGAGGCCATCAAAGAGGTCAAGTACTATCGGCAGCGTTATTGACGGGCAGTACCATCAGCTAGCAGAGTGCCAGATTTCTCCCAACAAACAGGGAGGCGGCTGGCAGAGGATCACGGTGAGAGGCAAGCAGGGGAGGGTGAGGGCCATAGTTAGCAGGGCTAGCCCTTTTGATCACAAGATAGTTTGTTCCATTTTTTATTCATGGGTTGTACTTTTTTGTCTTTATTGTACCATGTATTTGATGTATACTTGATCCAATTTGTATCATAACAGTATTTTTGATGATATATATGTGAGATGATTCGCCTTTTATGATATGTATGGTGCAAATGTACAATATGCAATTTTATTATAATGCTATGGGATGTACCTATTCTTATGCCTATGCAATGTGATGTATGGATGCATTTCCTTTTGTATATTTTTCAGGCTTTATGGATGTAATGTATGTTAATGATATGCAAATGGAAATGGATGCAAATGCTTGTGTATGATTTAATGATGTAATGCTTTCTTAAGATGTTTAGAATAACAAATTTATATTTCTCTGCATAACTTAAGATAATGATATGATGCAATGTGCTTTCGATGCTAATGATCTAGTGGATGCAGGATGTATGCATTGGTGATGTTTTGATTACTGTTATGATAGGATGTTAGTGTGGAGGGAAGATAGAAGAATTTAGAATTGATTAGTTAGAATGATGATGGTGATTTTGCATTGCTAGGAATTGGGATTTTCAAAGGGGCCATTGCGTTATGTTTGATAACACACATAGGTACGATGTATCAAGGTAAAAGGACCAGGATGGCATGATACCTAGTGTGATAGACTTATACTCAACAAATAGATAGGAGTATTCTTGTTCACACTTAGCATACGTACTCTGTTCAGGATATAGTTTAGACATTCTAAATATCTCAAGCCAAAACACAAGAAAGCAAGCTTTCCTATGCGGTCAACAAGATATCTAAAACATCCTCCCTACAAACCAAACAAAGCATGTGTGGCTAAGTTATTTTACAAGAGTATCCCACAAGCATAGAAAATAAAAAGATAATGATCCTTACCCCATTCCTTTGTCTCTAAACCTGTTTTGTTTGTAGGTATCATCGAGAGGTCCTTGGAATGGACACAAAATGAGATAAATCGATAAAAGACTAAATCAAGCAAACCAAATAAGCTAATGTTCTTCATACCGCTAGCCAAGACTAACTACTATGAGGTACCTGATGCTTATGTCCATCATAGGAAAGCTTCATCCAAGGACATGCTGTGATCAGGGTTTTGGTGGGACTGATCAGGTGATAAGCTATTGATACTCTGAGTTGACCAACTTGCTTGCTTACTGACTTAGGCTTAAGATTCTGACAATTAGGTGTTCACTTTGGAACTTGCTAAACTTGATTCTGATTGAATCACCAAAGGGTGAAAGCGACGATTGATTTATTATGAGTGATGATAATCACGGTGTGAAAGTGAGATGAAATGGATGCACCATTTTGGATTTTTTCAGATATTTTGAGGTTGTTTTTTATTTTATTTTTTGAGATTTTTTACAAATGTTTTTGATATTTTCAAGATTTATGATGAACAGACTAACTTTAAGACCTATCCTAAGGGTCTTGGGAGCTGATCCATAGATTAGCCTTGCATATGTTATACATGCAAAGACCACGTAGTTCGAATGATGAAAAACTAACTTGATGATAAGATGGGAAAACGGATTGCCAAAAGGAGTGACTTTAAGATGTGGACCAGATGGGCAAACGGATTGCCAATGCGATGGATGCCTAAGGATTGACCTTACTATCTTGGGGGATGATCAAAGATCAACCTTTCCTATGTTCAAGCTCAAAGACGACATAGTTTGATGAGGTGAAAGACTGACAAGACTCAATGATGAAATTTTGAAGATTTTTGAGATTTTTCCAATAGTTTTTGGAGTTTTGAATGATTTGGATGTTTTTGATTTTTGATTTTTTCTGATGTTTTTGAATTTTTGATGAATATTTGAATGTTTTTGATTTTCGATGTTTCGAGAAGATCTCAAACATAAACATGACTTTGATCCAATGCCGATACATGAACATGCCCCTAGCGTGGTGTGATGGACTACTTCGATGAAGGTAGGATGAACTGACCTTTAGGAATATGCCAAGTAGTACCATGGTGGAATGTGATATGGGCATCAACTCAGGCTATGGTACGAATGCGAGCGGATGGGTGGATGGATGATTAATGAAATGTGATGGAATGGATGAGTGAGTCATGTAGATCTTGGTGGATGGAGAGTGCTTTATTTATGCTTGGTGCTTGTTTTCCAAGTTTTCACCAAGGTACTTGTCCAAAGCGCCATCGAAGTGGTTTTCACTAGAGGATGATTTTTTCTCTTTACTATTTTCAATCCTTTTTCTATTTTTTTGAGATTTTTTGCATTTTCTGATTTTTTGTTGTTGCCAAGATGCCTGTTTGCTAGGTTTTCATCAAGGTAACCATTTTCTTAGGACTTTTTCTACTCGTTTTTGTATTTTTTGGTTCTATACCTTGCAATATTTAGGCATAAAACTTTTTGAGGTGTGAACTGTTCATGGGTTCCTGCAAAAGTTCACCTTCTGGTGTCGACAACTGATATGCCCCTAATTTATAGCTTGCAGTAAAGATGAAGGGTCCCAGCTAGTTGTTCTCAAACTTTCCCTTGCTATCCAGGTTTGGTACATTCTTTTGGTTCTCTTTTAGCACAAGGTCATTGAGTTGGAAGGTGTGTTGCCTAATATTCTTATTGTTGCTCTATTTCAAGAAATTTTGGTAGACCTGTAGATGATTTAGGGCATCCATGCATCATTCATCTAGTAGCTCCAGCTCATTCAGTCTTGTAACCCTGTATTCCTCATCTGTGATGAGGTTTTGCAATGATATCCTTAAGGATGGGAGCTCGATCTCAATAGGGAGGATGGCTTCTGATCCGTAGACCAAGGAGAATGGAGTGGCACCTGTTGACGTGTGGATGCTGATGTGGTAGGCCCATGAGGTAGGGTTTAACTATAGATGTCAGTCACAACTAGATTCATCGACTATTTTCTTAAGGATCTTCAGAATGGTTTTATTAGTAGCTTTTGCTTGGCCATTACCTTGTGGGTAGTATGGAGTGGAAAAGTGATGTTTTATTTTTAATTTTTCACACAAATCAAGGACATCTTGATTCTTAAAGGGTGTCCCATTATCCAAGATAATGGATTGAGGGGCACTATATCGGAAAATGAGGTAGTTCAGGATGAACTTGGATATTTGTTTACCTGTGATGTAGGTCATGGGAATTGCTTCAACCCACTTTGTGAAATATTCGATGTCATTGATAATGACCTTGTGGCCGTTAGATGAGGTGGGTGAAATTTTACCAATGAGATTGAGCCCCCACTGGGAAAAGGGCCAAGGTGTAACAATGGGATGTAATTCTTGAGCTAGTGCATGAATGAGATCTCCATGTTGTTGGCACTGTAGACATCTTCTGACAAAGTCATGTGCCTCTCTTTCCATTGTCGGCCAATAGTATCCAGTTCTTAGCAACTTCTTAGCCAAGGTCATACCACTCAAATGTGAACTACAAGTGCCATTGTGTACCTCAGTTAGAGCAGTCAAAGTCTCCTTAAGTTTTAAGCAACATAGGAGGGTTCCATCGACACTTCTACGGAAGAGGGTTTCTCCTAGGATGACAAATCGTGAGGACCTTTTGACAAAGGTTCGCTTTAGGTTTGGGGTAATGTCGGCTGGGAGAACTCCTAATCTTAGATAGGTGTAGATGTCATGGTACCAAAGATCATCGGGACCAATGAGTTCACATGCATATTCTGATTCTGGTACCTCGAAAGTGGGTATGAGAAGCTTCTCTACCAAGAATTTATGTTTCAAGACATTGCGAGGGATATCTAGCAAGGATCCGATTATTGCCATTGCATCCACTGCTCTATTGTTTGCCCTCGGTATTTGCTCGAAAGTGATTTTGATGAAAGATTCCTTGAGGCTTTCTACCACCCTTTTGTATGGTGCGAGTTTATCATCTTTATTTTGGTATTCATCATTTACTTGGTGAATGATAAGTTGCGAGTCTCCATAAACCTTTAATGCCATGATTCACCACTGTGCTGCAATCTTGAGACCTATGGTTAAAGCCTCGTACTTTGTAATGTTGTTTGTATAGGGGAATGACAACTTGTAAGATCTCGGTATACAGTCCCCTTGTGGGGTGATAAATAACACACCGGCTCCTGATCCATGTTGCGTGTGGGAGCCATCAAAGTATAGTTTCCAGTGGTCGGCTACACTAAGATTGAAAAGGGACTCATCTGGAAACTCTTATACGAGGGGTTGTGTATGTAAAGGGATGCTTCTACTAGCTGATCTGTAATGACTTGTCCTTTGATCTCCTTTTGCTCGACATACTCAATATCATGTTTAGATAGTATCATTACCCATTTAGCCATTCTACCTGTAAGCATTGCCTTTGACAATAGATATTTCAGAGGGTCTATCTTGGCAATTAGCTTAATTTGATGAGCTAACATGTAGTGTCTAAATTTTTGGGCTGCAAATACTAGTGCCAGGCAAGCCTTTTCTATTGATGTGTAATTGAGCTCATGCCCTACCATTGTTCTACTAATATAGTAAATCGCTCGCTCGGTTCCCTTTTCATCATGTTGGGCTAAAAGGGCACCAAGGGTAGTTGTCATTGTTGAGATGTATAGAATCAATGGTTTTCCTATGATTGGTGGCATCAACACAGGTGGTGTAAGTATATATTCTTTGATTTTTTTGAATGCTTGTTCACACGTGTCGTCCCACTTGAATGCTACTCCCTTATGGAGCAGATGTGAATAGGTGATATGTTTATCTGCTAGTTGTGCTATGCATCTTCGAATGGACTGGAGTCTACCTTGCAGTCCTCTGAGTTGCTTTAATGTTCTTGGTGCTTCCATGTCAAGGATTGCTTTTAATTTTGTGGGATCCACATCTATCCCTCTCATTGAAACTATGTACCCCAACAACTTTGCTGATTGTACCTCAAAGACAACTTTCTTTGGGTTGAGTCTGACCTTTTATTTCTCTAGCCTATCAAAGATTGCACCTAGAGTCGCTATGTGGTCCTACCTTTTCTTTGATTTAGCCAACATGTTATCCACATAGTCTTCAACAATTTTGTGGATCATGTCATGGAAAATCAGTGTCATGGCTCTTTGGTATGTAGCTCCTACATTCTTTAGCCCAAATGGCATGGCATTCCAGTAGTAGGTGGACCAAGGACATGTAAAGGTTGTCTTATGTTGGTCCTCCTTTTCTATCATTATCTGATTTTATCCCGAGAAGCTGTCCATTAGGGACATCATCTCATGTCTAGTCGTCATGTCCACTATCATGTCAATGTTGGGTAGTGGAAAATCATCCTTAGGACATGCTTTGTTTAGATCTCTAAAGTTTGTGCAAATGCAGATGCCCCCATTCAGTTTTGAGACTGACACAAGGTTAGATACCCATTCTAGATAGTCAATTGGGCGTATGAAGCCAACATCCAGGAGCTTTCGTAACTCAATCTTAATGAGCAAGGCTATTTGTGGGTGCATTTTCCTCAACTTTTGTCTGATTGGTTTTGCTCTAGGGTAAATAGCCAAATGATGAACCACTACCCCAGGATCCAGACCTAGCAAGTCGGCATAGGTCCATGCAAAGTTTTTTTTTCTTTCTCTTAAGAATGTCGTGAACAATTCTTGTTCCTTTGTCTGAAGTGTTTGAGCATAGAATGTGATTTGCGGTTTTGTTTATGTTCCCAAGTTGACAAGGTTGCAGTGCTCTGCTAGGACTGCTGACTTTTCTTGATGTAGAGATGTAGGGGGGAGATTGAATCCTTCATCCTCCAGTGCCTCAGAGAGGTTTTCACCATTGGATGCATCCTTTATTTTTACTATTTTGTGGTTAGAGAGTGCCACAGTGTGGTTTTCACTCAATAACCTCGAGTTTATTCTTGATATTTTCCTTTTGCGACTGAAGCATTCAATTGTCTCCCCAGAATATGCTTGGGCGTCTAATTTGATGCCGAAGCCTGCCTTATCATCCCCACACAGAATTGTATCCCTTAGTCCCATTAATTCTGAAAGAACCTCATCATTTTTTCGAATGATTCTAGAATTGGTGGTCCTCATTGATCATGATCGATGAGTTGTGGGTGTACTAAGGTGATTCGATGGGTTTGTTGGTTTGAATCAGCTGCAGAGGCACTAATCATTAATAAGGTGGAATCCTCAAAGAGCCTAGGAAGACTTGCTATGGTATCATCATCTTCACTACTGGTACAAACATTGGTGATATCAAAAAGTTATCAAGTGGGATACCTAGGCATACAGGTGGTCTAGGAGTGGTTGTTGTTACCTGAGGAGAGGACCTAACTGCCCTTCTGGGAGTACCTCTACCATGTACAGTTATACTCGATGGAGTATACCCAAGGCCAAGGTTCCACATTCTTCTTTCTACAATGATGGGTTCCAGCCATCCATCATTATTTCTTCCAAGGCTTTCATTCCTGTTCTAGCCCATACCAAACATCATTCGCAGTCCTCTGCTAGTTTCGTCCATGGGTAGGGTGGGGTGGGACTTCCATCTTGGTATAATGTGTTTGAGATGTCCTCCTCATCCACATTCTCTCGCTTGAGATACCCCCAACAGTGGAATCTAGAAGGTTTTTCCCTAACAATGTGGACAGGTGTTTCAACTGGCTAAGGTTGTCCATGTGACTTAGGAGATTGTGGTAACTCTCCTACAAAAAATGCATTTCTTTTCATTCTATAGTTGCCGTATCCATTGTCCTGGATCATGTTTTTGATTTGGGATATGTCAGGGATGGCGGGTGTCTTTGTCACAGAAATGGAAGCGAGGTTGGCTGGGTTGATATATGAAGTGGATGGGCCTTCATCATTCTTTGGAACTTGGGGGATCTTAAAACTTGGCTTCCAAGTTTTTGTAGTAGGTGAAAGGTTCGAGATCTCCATATATAGTGACCTCTTCTTTTTGGTGTGAGAAATTGATATATTGATGATATGTCGAGGCCACTGCCTTCATTCTGTGGATCCACGGGTGTCCAAGGAGGATATTATACAGTAGATTGAGGTCAAGGACCTGACAGGTGGTTTCCATGGTTGCTGGTCCCACTTGAATGGGGATTTTGATAGTGCCCTGACACACACTTTCTTGATCATCATACGCCCTTATCGTGATTCTTTTGTTCTTATTAATGGAATCCTCGGTGAATCCCAATTTCTTTATGAGCTTTAGAGAACAAATGTTAAGGCCTACACCTCCATCCACCAAGACCCTTTTGGATTTCTTTTTATGGACAAGCACTTGAAGGTGGAGTGCGCGGTTATGAGATGGTTGCGGGGGGAAATCTTGGTCAGAGAATGTAATGAGATTTGGGGTAGCGATGTTACCCACCATAGCCTGGAATTGGTTTGTGTCAAGGGTGGCGGAGATGGTGGATGCAGCTAAGGCTTCATCAAGGATCTTCCTATGGGCTGCAGAGATTTTCAATAGATCCATGATGGAAATTTGGGCGGAGGTTCTCTTCAGTTGGTCAATGACATTGTAGTCATAGGGGATGGATTTTGTATTAGAAATGGGGGTCTTAGCTGGTGCCCCAGCAATGTGATGCAGAGGTGGGGTGCTAATCTCCTTTCCTATGTCAACACAATTTCAAAGTCCAATCACCCAAGGTTCTCCATTCAGCAACCTACACATCAATCTACCCTTGTAGCACTTCAAAACTGGTTTAGGCCAATTTTCACTCAACCTTTCCAAAACACCTGACAATTAAAACATGGATTAAGATACCTTTTTCAAGGTTACACAACATGCATGAAAATAAAGGGTCACTCTTTTGGACCAATGAGGACTTTCAGCACACCCACCCAGTTTCAGGCTTCACAATTGGACCTATTTTCCAAAGCAACATGCCTTTAAACCTATCAAAGGACAATTAAACCTTAGGGAAGCAATTCATATACCTTCAAACCTCCAAAATCACAAAAATATTCCATTGGTATGGACAAATACATGCCAAACTTAAAAAACCTTGTTTTAGGCACAATTCATGAGGGTTTATTGAAAATATGGGTTCCAAGACTTATCATAACATTCCACTGCATTAGACCTTCATAAAATGACCTGAAAAAATTCAAAACACTATCACATATAGAGTTTCAATCATATTCTTCCAAAACCTTACTTTAGTTCCTCAATTTCACTTGGAAAACTCATGAAAACACCCTAGGGCATCCCCCTAAAACCATACAACTTGTATTTTATGCCTCCCAAACCATTGGTACATCTAAAATTCCATGAAACAAGTCATTCCACCGAGTTACAGGGCTGGACAGCAAGTGGAATGACTAGAACATCATTTCTTACACCAATCAAACCCTCAAATTAGTTAGAAACAGGTAGTCCCAGAAAAATGAAGAGATCTCTCTCAAAACTCAATATTAGAACCTCTAATTGGATTTAGATGAAAGCTATTTCATTCCCCTACAAGATGATATAAGTATTAGATCATATGGTGGTGGTACAGATCCGTACAATGCTTGCAAAGTTCAGGAAAACAGGAAAAACATGGGATTTGAGACCACCCGGTAGTAAAACGGGGATATCTCACTCAATTCTCAATGAAATCACACCATTCCAATGCCAAAAGAAAATTTATTCAATTATCTATCCAACCAGAATAGGCTTGTAGTGTAAAACAATACGTACAGGTCGTACAATGCACGGGATCAGCAATTTCTTAATGGAAAACACAAAAAAACAGCAAACTTCTTATTAGAAACTCATTCCAAACTTCTCCAACAGCCTCTCTTTGAGATATTACAACAATATATCATGTAATCACATCCAAACCACCCCTTGAGCTGACCAACTACCATAACCACCTTTTGTTAGAGTCTAAGATGACAATTTTTGCCAATTTTGCTCTTAATCACTATCCCATTACAACTTGATCAACTTGATTTTGAAAATACCACCTAACTGACCTATTAAGCCCTCCAATACATTTAAAATGCTCATTGAGACCTTATTTAACATGGAATAAGACCCTCCTCCCCATATCCCTTAAAACTCATGATTTCACATGGTTTTTGCATTATGAATCAAACTGACAAATTCAACTAAATGATTCAAAACCTTTTCAAATTACATTATGACTGGTCCTTTAGACCTTATTAAGCATAAATGAACACAAGACACACCTAGCTATCAACTTAGACTTCACAAGGTGTAGGTTCTCTTGCACCACAATGGTAACCTTTCCGCCATGTGTGGTTACTCCACAGTCATTGTTGGCTCCTTTGATATTAATGACAGTGACCATCTCATCGACACATCCGACTATCTCCTCATACGCTAGATCAGCATTAGCATATTTTTGCTTGCCCTTATTGTTCCCTTGGTTGTGATTTGGCATCGAGTTCGTGTATATTTTAAAATCTTGGTTTCCGACTGGCTATTCGATATTGATGATCTTATCCTCGATGAGGTCTTGGATGATGGTTTTAAGCCTCATGCAATTGGCGGTGGTATGTCCTTTGACTTTATGAAAGTCACAAAGGATATTTTCATTATACCATGGCGGATTGGTCATGGGTTCTGCGTATTGCTCAGAGTTAGAGATTTTGATCAGGTTTTCCTTGACCAATTTCTTCATGATGGACTCAATCGACATGCCAAGAGTCGCGAACTTCCTCTTGGGGGGATACTTATCTCGAGGAGGTGGTCCTCCTTGATTACCCAAGTTATTGATTTGATTCATGGGAGTTGGTTGTTGCTATGCTACTACCGCATTAGTCTGCACATTGTTGCAGTTATGATTTTGTGGTTGATGATGGGTTTGGATGTTCTACTTGGGGGCACTAATCACCACTTTAGCATTGACCATGCCGTCATTTGTGATATTTTTATTCCTCAACCATGTTTGAGATTTATCATTGTAGCTGTTAGATGGGTGGTTATCTTGTGGCGGAGTGAATTTTGATGTGCCTCCTCGTGCAGTAAGGGCTCTTTTGATGTTGAGCACCTTTGGGATCAGTTGATCATAAGATGTGATGCATTGCATTTTGAAGTAGAAAGCCAAGTTTTCATCTACACTGTCTATGATGGTGCAAACTTGTTGTTCTTCTGACATGGTCCACTTGCTTTGATTGGCCTTGGATCGCCATCTTTGCAAGAAAGATGTGAATTGCTCTCCTTTTCTTTGTTTGAGTGCTAATAATTCTTCCAAACTAACATCCGCACCCATGTTGAAAGAATAATTCTTAAGGAAAGCTTCCACGATTTCCTCAAATGTTTTAATACCCATGGGTAGGTGAGAGAACCATTCCATGGCTGGACCGGTCAGACTACGGGGGAATAGTCGCATTAGATATGTGTCATTGTATGCAACCTCCATGCAATGCACCTGAAATTCCCGGACGTGGTTCTCAGGGTTACCCATTCCATTATACTTGTCAAATTTTGGGATCTCAAATCCCTTTGGGAACGGTATCATGGTGAGACTTTTGTAGAAAGGATAAGGACACAAGTTTCTCGGTGTTCTCATGGTTTTTCCTGCTTGTAATTCCAGCACTTGCTATGAAAACAATTTGATTTGTGTTGCGACATCTTTGCTTGGGTTGGGAGGTGGAATGAATGAGTTGTGAGGTGTTTGAGGTGTTTGATGGGTGGGAAGAGTACTAGTGGGCATTTTTTGCAAGCTTTGTTGTGCGTTCAAAGCCTGATGGTATGCCTACATTTGTGTCAACATCGCTTGTTTTTTATCTTGTTGCTATTGTTCTAACAACGCGTGTTGCTGGTCCATCTGTTGTTGTTCCCATGAGGCCTGTTGTTGGTTGATCTGATGTTGCACTAGTAAAGCTTGTTGTTGGTTTAGCTATTGTTGCACCAACAACGCTTGTTGTTGGTCAAGTTGTTGTTGTCCCAACAAAGCTTGTTGTTTAGCTTATTGTTGTGCCTAAAAGTCGTGTAGGGCTTGTTGGTAGGCTTGTAGATAGATTGCTTGCAGTTGTGCTTAGTATTGTGCTTAAGCTTGTGCTTGAGCTTGTGCTTGGGCTTGTGCTTGAGCTTGTGCTTGAGCTTGAGCTTGAGCTTGAGCTTGAGTTTGTGCTTGAGCTTGTGCTTGTTCTTGTGCTTGTTCTTGCTGCTTTTGCTTGAGTACTCTTTGTTGGTTGGCTTTTTGAAGGGTTTGGATTAAGGTGGTGAATGAATTTTTCATGTTGACATTTGGGGGGATTGGTGGTGGAATGGGAATCAGGCCAACCCTTGTGACCGATGAAAGGGTTATGGTGGTGATTGGGACTTGGGTTGTTGGGGGAGTGATCAAGATGCCCGGTCCTTGAGAGGGCATGCTTTGCGATATTTGAGGACTGATTGACGTAGTAGCTTGAATGGTCACCACTTGTTGTTGCGATGTGGCGGGCGAAAAGAGGGAATTCAATGTGATATTCATGTTGCCTGCCTCCAAGAAATTGTTGGTGTTTAGGGGAGGAAAACCCAATCCGAGAGGTGATGTGGTTTCAAATGGAAATGGGGGAAGAGATGGTATGCTGCCCTAGAAAGAAAAAGGATTAACAACATCGGTTGTCCCAAACAAACCGCCTTCTCCTTGTGGTAGAGACGTGTGTATGTTTGATTGATAGGCTAGTGAGGCATGGAATGAAGATGAACCAGCGAGATTATGAAATGTGAGTGGGACGTATGGGTGTAATGGATTTACCGAGACAAAATTATCTGGTGTGGTGGTGATGGCCACCTCTTTGTTGGTCACAAGGTGATGTTGTTGCGACTCTCAAAACGTAGCACTCCCTTTATTGACCATTGGTGAATTTGGTGTGATGGTCGATGTGGCGTGAGGCATTTCTTGATTGATATTCGAGATAGGGAATGAATTTGTAAGAGGCATGTCTGTACTAGTACTTGCATCAAGGTCAAAAGGGAATTGGACCCCTCCTTCCGCTAACATGTTTAAGTATTTGAACATGGCACTAACAATGTTGTGGTTCTCTGGATTTTGAACCATTTTTATCATTTCAGATTATGTCATCCCCATATCCTCGTTTGTGATGTCCTCTTCATTACTCTCCTCTTGAGGATTTTGCGATGGCAAAGAAGAGTTACTTGGGGGATTTCTTGATCCCACAAAGTTTATTTCAAAGGTTACTTGACTCATGTCAATGGAAGTTGATATTTCGCTGATATTCTCCATGTTCTTCTTGTATCGTGATCTTGTTTGAACCATAAAAAATAGGGATCATTTGATCCTAACCTTTTAGGCCCAAAAGAGAAGAACTAGGGAAGTCAAAGATCAAAGGGGGTGGTAATAATGATGGGATAAATTGATGAAGTGAGTGAGTGAAACCTTTTGGAGAAATTTTGAAGGGCTATGCTAAACTTGTTAGGACTTAGATTGATCGTGATGGTTTGACTAAGTGTATTGAATCAAACAAGATTGTAGTGAAGTTGTAGTCCCTAGGAAGTTGTGTTATCCTAGGGGAACTTGCACAAGGGGATGAATTGGATAGGTGTGTTAAGCCAATGTGATTTGTGAACTAGTAGACCTTTAGGAAGTTGTGTTATCCTAGAGGTAAATTCATCCAAGAGATTTGACTATTTTGGCTAGGTGTGTTAAGCCAAGATAGGGTGATATTGGTTTTAGCCCTTTAAGTTTAGCATGAGTGATTTTTCTAGAGTTCACAAAAGGTTTGATGGAATGAGATTTAGTTTGATGGAGAAATGGATGAGGATGACAGCTTTAGTCTTAGACTTGATCCTAGACACAACTCTTTTTACAAAACCTTGGTGTTGAAGAACATGCTAGACTTCCTATGGGAGAAAAGAAAACCTTTCAAAAAGTTTGGGATTTTTTTGATAGTAGAACGCATACAAAGTTAGATTATTCCTTGAAGCCTTTTTGTAGAATTTATATACTAGTCTCTCTCTAACTTCAAGGAGAATTTCAAGGCATTGTTCATGGGGTTTTAGGCTTATCCTTTTGAACTTTGGTTTTGGAATCTTGATCTTTCGGGAAATCATTGGGAACAACACATATGTGGTTCAATTTGTCTCTTTATCTTGGCTTAATGAATTCCTTTTTATCAAAGACACTTGCTTGCTTATGTTTCAAACTATATGTCTAATGTCCCATTCTCTTTCTCATCCCACAAGGTCCATTATGTGGGAATCGAGGAAAATAGGGCAAAATTCTCCGATGTTTAACCTTATTGAAGACAAATGACAATAGAATTCAAGCACTTAGAAACCTCTAAAGATAGAATCCCTAGGGAAAGCAAGAGTGCTTGAATTCATCAAAAGTATTTGTCTCCTCAAAGGGGTTTGAAATTTGAAGGTCTTGTGAATGTTCGTTTTGCAAATGTTTTTGAGAACCAAGCAATGTGTTCTTTCCTTCCAAGCACTTTTACAATCCTAGGATGATGAGGCAATATCTTGTTGGGTTCCCACTTGGATGAATCCAGCTCCGCATATCTTGTGCGAATGGCTAAATGTTTGACCACACTGGCTCCCCTCCACGACACACACTTCTCAGGATAGCCAAGCATTAGTACCCATGAATCTCCCACGGCATACCTTCCATTTCTACAACAAAACCGCATGTATAATATGGGGTGGCTTCAGAGGACATGACCTTTTGCACCAACAAGATAGACAAGGTTTAGGACTTTTTCTAAACAAAGGGTTCTAATGTGGGCATTTCGTTCATGGGGGATTATTCAACATCGGTGAGAGTCCATTTCTCTTGATCTTGTCGGAATAATCCTCGTGATTCTTGAACTTTCCTCAAGAATCCACACTTATATACCGGTTGGAAGTCGCTTGGCTTTAACGTGTTCCCGGTTGGGTCGTTCCCTTGGGTGATTACTTTTTCGCACAAGGAAGGCCCTCTAAGATAAACAAAAGTGAATAAACATATTCGTAGTTCAATCAACTTTTGTTTAAAAATAAAGGGAGAATACTCGAAATAAGTTTACTCACACTCGCATGTTTTGTTCAATTTTAAAATGCCCAAATTTGAAATGTGGAGGCAATATTTTATGCAACTTAGTGTCACCAAAAAGACTTTTGATTCTCAAGATTGTCATGAAGCCCGAGAGAAGCGCATATGCCCTTTCAAATGATACTACTTTGCAAAAAGGATTACAAAACATGAAAAACACATGTTCAATTTTAATTTCCTCAAAGCAATGATGAGTTCTTTTTAAGCACCAAATGAAATGTGAGATTACCTTTATTCAATTGTTAACCTTTAAACAAAATCTAGTATGTTTGTCTAAGGTTCTTTTTAGCCCGTTGGCAAATTTTGAAAAAAATAAATTGATTGTTTATTTTAGAACCCCAAAAGAAATTTAGTGTCCTAAGATTAATGAGCTCATCAAATTCCTTAAAGAGTATTGAAAAACACTTTGTACAAAATGAGCATGGCGTCATAATAAAAATTTGCTTGTTCTTTTTAAACCCAAAGTGAATTTAGTGTTCCTAAGGCCAAAGATATTTAACAAATTTCTTAAAGAGTGTTTAAGAACACTTTAGTGTTTAGAAACACTTTGGATTTGGTGAACATAAAGTCATGATGAACTTCTTCCTTTGCTCCAACCTGCAAAAAATGATAGAAAACCAGAGACCATAGACAAAAAAAAGGTTAAAGATCAAAAAAATCCTAAATATAATAAGCACATGTTAATTTTAAATCTCATTGTTCTTCCGGGGCATAGTTTGCAAAAGCGGCACAGTTTGAGGTGATAACAGCGCTATATAGTGCCGCATGGTTGAGTTTGGGTGGCGCTCTACAAAAACAGAGAGTGCAAAAGCAACACGATAGATATGCGGCATAGTTTGGAAGTGGCCTGGTCCGAAAATTTAAAATTTTTAGGCGGGAAAGATGGGGCGGGGGAGTTTGAAAAAATTGCGGTGCTGACAGTGGTGCAGTATAGCACTGTGGGGGTGAGCGTGGTGGAGTTTGGAGATTTGAAAAAAATGACAGGCGTTGACAAAACACAGCGAGGTTAGGAAATTAAGCGCGGGTCAGTATGGCGCCGCTTCTCTGAAAGTGGAAAAGTATTGTGCTGTAGTACTGAACACGGTGCAATATAGCACCGTGCGGCTGTGTTTCCTGTGTCTACAAAAAAAAATGTAAAAAACTACAAATTTTTTTGAAAAATGTGATTGAATTTTCAATTTATCCCTCCTTCTAGCACCAAAATGTGAACCCCTAAACCTGCAAATGCACAAGAGAAACAAAACACATTAGTTGTTAGATCAAATGCATACAAACAAATATGAGAGATTCCCCATAAAATCCATCTATTCAAACTAAATTAGGAAATGAAGAACAAAATAAACTTTAAATAAGAGAGATTCAATCCTAATTAAGCTAATAGCATGATGATCTTATGGGGGAATTGGTACCAATGAAGTGTTGCAATTGGCCCTTTCCCAATTCCCAAGTAGCAATGGTGTGTGATTGAGAAATGGTCAAATCTCCAAAGAGATTTGAGCATAGCCTTGTTGCAAATCTTGAAAGATGATTAATGGTTGATTGAAATGGGAAAAATTGGCTCTCAATGTGAAGAAAGTAACTTTGCATATGATTGTGGATGAGAAATGAGGAGAGAAGCCTCCATTTTATAACTTTCAATTTAGAAGAGAAAGCAAGGTTTGAGCAATGTGGGACTATCTTTCAATCCAATGGTTGAATGCCACATGTCAAGATGTGAATGGATAGTGGTTGTGCACATTTTGGCCAAAGCGCCAATAAATGCATAAATTTGAATTTGAAATTGTGAGATGACTTGTTGAAGAGGGAAGATAAATGAAGTTAATGTCACTTGGCTCAAGGTTAAGGACATGTAAGAGGTCTTAAATGCCTTGTTGGAAGGACCAAGTCCACTTGGCCTTTTTGAATTCAAATGAGGGAATATTCCCTTTTGACGCTTTGTGAGGGAAAATGGAGAATTAAATAAATCAAAGTAATTGATTTATTGTGCAACTTGCATTCTCTAGAGGATTTTAATGAGAGAGATTAAGTTAATCATGGTTTTGATTAATTTAATGAAGAATTAGATGATGTGACAATTTAGACTTGAATTTATGAATTGATTTAAATCAAATTGAGAGGAAATGATTAGTTAAAAAAATAATTTGATTTATTTAACTGGGGAGGGAAATATTAGATTAAATCAAATAAGGTTTTAATTTATTTAATTTAATAAGAGGACTTTAGAGAATTTAATCAAATAAAATGATTTATTTTATTAAACATAAATGCAAGGTTAATTAAATTAAATTGATTAATTTAATCAAAGGGGGTGATAGACCTAGTCAAATGAATAATGATTCATTAGATTAAGAGATAGAATTACGATGAAATGTTGAGAGTGTGATTTCAAAGGAAATGATGTTAGTGATCAGGATCAACTGTGCCAAAACTGGAAATGTATATTTTCCATGTCTACAGGTAGATTGATTGATTGACAATGCCTAGTTTCAAGAGAAGAAAGATGATGTATAAGACATCAAGCCTAGTTTCCATCATGTAACCACTTGTATAAGGAAAATGATAGAATCAATGAGTTGACGATGTCTTGTTTTAGGAAGGACACATTCTCTATAAGACAAATAATTGACTAATTAAATGTTTGACATGTTGGTTTGATATTTGACTTGATTAGACAATTGACCCACTTAGCTTGAAGACGTGTTGGATGGTTTGTCTTGTTGATTTATGATTTTTTTGAGACTCAAGTTACTATTTGCATCTAATGACAATTTATAACTTATTATGGGTGACATGGATGATAGCGAACTCAACAAACCCTAATTTTGAATGGGTATTAAAGGCAAAAAGATGGATAATGTTAATCGTTCCAGGCTATGGGAAGGAAAAAAATGTTATTATGGATGACGTGAAAAATGTGAAGCTGAATTTATTATGACAGATATTATGGAAAAAACAAATAGAATGATGGTGGATGGTAGAGCGAGGTTTGAATACACAAGGCACCCGGTTGCCAAGTTTTCACCATGGTACTTATCCAAAACACCACTGAAGTGGTTTTCACTATTGGACGAATTATTTATCTTTACTATTTTCTTGATTTTTTTATTTTTTGGCTATCATCAAGATGCCTTTTTGCTAGGTTTTCATTAGGGCGGATTTGTTTTTGTGTTTTCTTAGGTTTTGGACATGGCTCTCTAAAGCTAGCTGTAGAGTTTATGCAAGTGTGAACTATTGAAAGGCTCTGAAAATGGTTCCCCTTCAAGAGATGAAAGATGATAAGCTCCTGATTTGTAGACTATTGTGACAATGTATGGACCCAACCAATTAGGCTCAAACTTTACTATATTCTCTCACTCTACTTAATTCTTAGAATTTTACATTAAAACTAGCTCACCAATGTAAAACTGTTAGACCAAAACCTTCTTGTTGTATTTGTGATGAAGATGATTCTGATAAGCTTGCAAATATACCAATGCATTATGTCTTTTCTCATCTAACAATTCCAACTCATGTAGTTTGGATACATGATATTCTTTTTCATCAATATGCCCTTCCATGTATACCCTTAAGAAAGGAAACTCGGCCTTGATAGGAAGGATGGGCTTAGAACCAAAGATTATGGAATATGGTGTGGATCTTGTGGGAGTGCAATAAGCTTGTAAGACAAGATTGAGTTGAAGGTTCCAATAATGACCATCATCATTGAAAGTAATTTTGAGTATTTTGAAAATGGTTTTGTTAGACACCTTAGCTTGACCGTTACCTTGTGGGTAGCATGGGATGGTAAAGTCATGCTAGATATGTAAATTTTTGTATAGCTAGTAGACATATTGGTTCTTAAAAAAATGACCATTGTTAGTGATGATGGATTGTGGGATACCATATCAAAAAATGTTGTAATTATGGATAAACTTAGACATTTGTTTACTAGTCATGTATGTCATAAGAATTGCTTCAATCCATTTGGTGAAGTAATCAGTTGCAGTGATGATGAAATTATGACCATTAGATGAGTATGGATGGATTTTACCTATGAGGTGGAGACCTCATTGGGCGAAGGTCCATAGTGATGTGATCAGCTATAGCTCTTGATTTGGAAGATGTATGAGGTCTACATGAATCTAACACTTTTGACATTCCTTGACAAAGTGATATGCATCACATTCCGTTGTGGGCCAGTAGTATCTTGCATGCATGATTTTATTGTCTAGGATTGGACAACTAGAGTGAGATCCACATATACCTTCATGTACTTCTCACAAGGTTGTTTGTGCTTCCTCAATATTGAGACATCATAGGAGGGTATTTCTTAGGCTTCAATGATAAAGAGTGTCACCTATGATGGTGTATTTTAAGGTCTTTCAAATGAAGGTATTACATTGATTGGAAGATAGGTCGGGGGGAATGATTTGGTAATGTAGGTATTCATAAATATTTTGGTACTAAGGAGAGTCAGGACCAAAAAGTTCACACACCATGTCAGAATTAGGAATATCAAAGGTGGGAATTATTAGCTATTTTACTAAGAACTTGTATTGTTGCACATTATCTAGAATATCCAAGAGAGAACCAATTGTTTCCACTACATTGTTGGCCTTTCCATTGCACCAAAACATTGACCTATCAATGCATAGTAAAATCCTGAGTTAAGATCCAAGGAAGGTGGTTAAACCATGTCATGAATCTTGAGCGCCACACTAAACAACAAAGGAGACCAAGGGTGCACACCTTGCAACAATCCCCTAGCCGAATTGAGGGATTCAAACCCATGAATAGCTCTGATACTAATTGTTGGCCTTACCATTGCACCAAGATATCAACCTATCAATTCTCGATACAATCCAGAGTTAAGATCTATGTGAGGTGGTTAAACCATGTCACAAATCCCGAGTGTCATGTTGAACAACCAAGGAGACCAAGGAAACATACCTTGTGCAAATTTTTTTTTTTTTTTGTGTTTTGGATTCAAGGGACTTGTCAGAAGATGATGTTGTCAAAGTACTACTTAAAATTGTCAACCATCCATTTATAAAGGGTGAGCTTCTCATCCTTTGTGTCATAGTCCCCATTGACTTGTTAGATTACCAATTGTGAGTCACCATAAACCTTAAGGCTTTTGATCTTCCATTTTATGGCCATGCAAAGTCTTGTGAGTAGAGCCTCTTACTTTTCTATGTTGTTGGCATGCAAGAAAAATTAATTCAAAATAACTTGGGTATGGTATCTACTTGGGGTGTAGCAAACAATATGCCTTCTCCTAAACAATGAATTGTGTGAGATCCATTCAAATATAATTTCCATTTTATGAATGTATCCAATATAAATATAGACTCATCAAGGAAGTCTGAAACCAATGGATGATATGCCTTTGTGGTTACATCTGTGAGTTGATTGGCTATAACATGTCCTATTTATTTTTGTTCAACATATTGAATATAATATTCACTTAGTATCATTACCCATTTAGCTAACTAACCCATTATAGATACTTTGTTGACAAAGAGGGAATAATGGAGATAAGGAGTGGTAGGGATGGAGGGATATAGGGAGAGAGAAAAGAAGGAGAGAGATAGGGAGTGGTAGGGTGGGAATGATAGAGGGAAAGAGAGAAAGAGAGAAGGTTAGAAATAGTTAATGGTAGGATGGGAGGGATAGGTATAGAGAGAGTTACAAAGAAAGGGAGGGGTAGTTGGAGAGAGGTTGTGTTTGTGTGAAGGAGATAGGGATTTTTAAGGTGGTAGGGAGAGAAAGAGGGAAGGAGGGAGATAGGGAGTGATAGGGTGAGAGGGATAAAGGGAGAGAGTGAAAGAGGGGAGGATGGATATAGAGAGAGGTAGGGTAGGAGAGGTAGGTATAGAGAGAGTTAGGGAGAGAGTGAGGGATTGGTGCAGAGAGATTGTGTTAGTAGAAGGGATAGAGAGAGGCAAGGAGGGAGACAAGGAGTTGTAGGGTGGGACAGATAGATAAAAAGAGAGTTAGGGAGGGAGGAAAAGGTAGTTGAATATAAGTTGTGTGTGTGAGGGAGAGAGGTAGGGGAAAATAGGGAACGAGGGATATAGGAAGTGGTAGGGTGGGATAGAGGGAAGGAGAGAAAGAGAAATGGTTGGAGATAGAGAGAGGTAGGGTAGGAGAGGTAAGTATAGAGAGTTAGGAAGAGAGGGAGGGGTACATGCAGGGAGAAGTAGAAAGAGGGGGGAAGTTAAGGAGGGAGTGGTAGGTATAAAATGAGGTGGTGTTTGATTTATTAATGAAAGGTAGGTATAGAGGGAGAGAGTGAGTGGATATAGAGAGAGGGAGGGAGGGAGATAGGTAGTGGTAGGTAGAGAGAGGTAAGGTGGAATGGATAATGAGAGAGGTAGGTAAAGATAGATAGAGAGGTAAGGTGAGAGAGGTACAAAGAGACATATCTAGTGTGTGTGAGAGAGAGGGGTATGAAGAGATAAAGAGGGGTAGGTAGAGAGAGGGAGAGGGATAAAGGAAAGGATAAATTAAGAGAGTGACATATAGTTGGAGGGATGGTGGGAGAGGTGGGCTTAACAAAATTGAGAGAAATGTAGGTAGAGTGGCAAAGATTGAGTGGAGATAGACAAAACTATTGAGCGAAGGTGAGAGGGGGGAGAGGGAGAGGGAGAGAGATTTATATATTTCTCTTAGCTCCTTGTAGTTTTATTATAATAAAAATAATATTTAAAACTCTCTTGCAATAATCCATCAAATAATTTTTTATAATATATTATTTATTAAATATATAATTGTAGTCACGAAAAAAGTATCCCTTCTAATTTTTTTTACATGTTTGGGCCCTCTTTGTGAGTTAGGCTTAATGTTGCCTTTTATTTAGTGTTATAATATGGTCGACACATTCACATTAGTTCTTCGGCCCTTGTGAGCTAATGGATTTAAATAGCACCTTGCTAAAGTATTTTGAAGTGTTGTAATATACTTTCACACTTTTCTAAGGTCTTGTCAACCTAATCAACCTCTCTTTAATCAAAATTAATCTTAATGTTACCTTATTTAGAGTGTTGTAACATACTTTCACACTTCTATAGGATTGTCAGTAATAATTGGTCTTTCTTATGCTTTAATCGACCTTATTTCACATCCACAAGCCTCATTGATTGCATTTTTTTAGGATAATCCCGACACAAATCATTAGCCAATCATAATTTAGGTGTTTCAAGTTTGAATCGCCTAGATTTAGTGATCTAGGACTCATTTGCCACCTTGGGTGAATGACTCCCACCTGGATATTTTGGCTCTCAACCTGGTTTCACACATTTCTAAGCATTTTTAAATTTGGTCCCAAAAGTTAAGCCTAGTCGGACTCATTCAACACCTTGAGTGAATGAGACTCGTGTGGCCCAAAATCAATATTTATTCAAATTCTTGGTGGGATTTTATTCTTCTAGATCTAATGTCTTCTCGTAGTTTTGTAATTTTGAGAATTATTGCATAATTGTGTATAAATATAAGGTTATCTCACTCATTTTCACTTAAGAATTTTGTTAGAGAATTCATAGTAGTAAATTGAGCTCACAAGAGCATCAAAGAGAATTCAAGAGCAGATTATCAAGCATTCTAAAGAATTCTTCAAGCATCAATCATCATGCCAGAGACTTCATGCATCATGTTTTTCATTTTGCTAATAATTGTGATGTAGGGTTTATGATTCAAGCAAGTGTTTCATTCAATATCAAATTCATTTAGGCAATGGTCAAGATCTCCATCTATTGGAGCCATCTCATGCATATTTGTAGCACCTTTTTGCAAGGGTTTGGTAAGCTGCAATATGTAGACATGAAAACAATCCTAATTAACATCATGCATATAATCACGCTTCAATTAACATCGTTTCCTCTATTAATTAAATAAATCAATTTAATTAATTCACTAAGCTTCATAACACTTAATTAAATAATTCAAATTATTTGATTAATCTCCTAAAGTTCCTCCATTTAATTAAATAAATCCAAATATTTAATTAAATCTCTAAATGTTCTTTATCTTCTCATTCAATTTAAGCAAATCCAAAAATTTAAGTTGAATGTCAAAATCACCTAACATCAGCTTAATTAATCAAATTCATGATTAAAACTAAGTCTAATCCATGTCCCATCCTCCAGCTTTTTCCACTTGCACAAATAAATCAATTTAAGTAAATTTATAAATCTTCATTTTCTCTCAACAAAGCATAAAAGTGGAATATTCCTCCATTTCAAATCTCCCTCCAAATGAGATATGTCCTTCCAAAAAAGGAATTTATTTCATCTTACAAGTCTTTTTTCCTTGAGCCAAGTGGCCATAACTCCATTTGACTCTCCCTCCACCTTGTCATTTCACTGATTTCAAATTTCAAATAATGGCATTTATGGGAAAATTCATCAAAACATGCACATCCTTCACTCATTCACATCATGACAAGTGGCTTCTTCCTAATGGTTGGGTTTTATCCTGCATTCATCCCTTTTGCCTCTTCTCTCATCAAATTCTTCTATAAATAGAGAGGTTATCCTTGATTTTTAAACATCCACAATTTGAGCACTTTTACTATAGGCATTTTGGAGTTGATCATCATTTGTATCTCATTTCAACTATCATCATCTAAGCTTATTTAAGATTGGGAAAGGGCTCCTTTGCATATCAAGGGTGCACCAATCCTCTATGGAACAGGTATCTACTATGCCTTTTATGCTTTTAATTAGTTTAGTTTGTTATTTTATGAGGCATGATGAATTATTTCATAGGAGCACCATTATGTTTGCATAGTTTGAACTAATCCATGCTAATGAATGTTGGAGTTTAGGTTGTTTGCAGATTTGTGGTGCTTACATATGGCACTAGAAGGAGGGCGAGACTAACACATTTCATTTCTATGTTTCTATTTTAGGTTAGGAAAAGCCCCTTTGTGTTATCTTTGTTATGTTCCTCTTTCAGATCATGCTTGTGTGGTTCATTGCAAGTTTGAGGTGACATCTGATTATCATGTCATCTTTGAAATTTCGTTGACTGCAGATTTGTTGAAGTTGGTTTTTTTTTACTTCTTGAACTATCATTGATTTATTTAGTCAATTTTTTTTAAGAATGATTTTAAAAAAAAAAATTCACCTGAAAAAGCTATACAGGTAGCAAATGAAACTCCTCTGTGAAAATAAAAGAGAGGGTGGAGATGTGTACAAGAGTCTCCAGAGGTTGATATGGGCAATGCATGACATTACAATTCATTTTTTTTTGGTATGATTTCCATATCGATTAAAGCATTTGATTTGAAGTATGAAGTCCCTATTTGTTGCGCAAAAACATAAAGACTAGCTACTCATACTCTCAGTCTTCCTTTTTAACCCTTTGATGGCATGACACTATTCTTGAGAAAAAGTCTTTGTTTCTGTTGTTTGAAGCTCTACGCGCCAATAGAATCTTTGTAAAGGCTTTTGTGTTTATTCATATAAGCATCGAACGTTGTTGCATTCTATAACATTTACTCTTGATTTAAAAGAAACCGGTTGAAGGACACTTTTTTTTGAGGTCAATCTCGAGTAGCTAGTGTCTAAGTAACTATCAATTTTGATAACTTTATTGTGCATGTTTACCATATTCAATTCTTTTATTTCTGTCCCCAAGATTTATGTGGGCTAAAGAGTACGATTGGGGATAATGATAGTAATGTATCCTCTATGACCTATGACTTAGCAGACACCTATCACTCTGAAAGTGATATCAACCCTACTTTGACCTCTACCATCGCTTACATAAATTGCTATCAACCAAACTGTATGCTAGGATGGTCCTTTCTTTGCTCGATGTATTAGTGGCATAACGATACATTCTGTCGATATTCTGTCATGTTAATCAACATATTTTCCGAGCTTGAGATTGGAATTTCTCCAATCTTTTTTTCATTTTCTGTCATGTTATAGAGAATTGTTGGCATTTTGAAGGCAATGCAGCGCATCTTTATGGCTTAGAAAGAAATATACGGTTGATTAGTTGGCTCCTAATTAAACCTTGTCAAGGTATATATGATAGAGGATCCAAGAAAGATATATTTAGAGTTACGCCTATGTCACATCACATTTTCCAGGTTGTTGGGCTAATGGAGGTTTCAGAATCATAAGTAAATGTGAGAGTGTTGTGTAATGACCCCTCTTGTAGGCTCGATGTGACAGGAAGGATGCGTATGGAAGTTATAAATAGTCATTCTCCTTATTTCTAATCAGATTCGTTGCCATTCCTATCTATTACATCTTTGCTATTTATCACTTAGATTCTATCTTGCAAGCCACATGTGAGTATTTTTGGGAATTGAGATGGATTGAAAGTTTACATGCTCAATTTCTCCTATTTATATCTAGGGAACTTGGTTTGCAGTGGGGAAACATTTTGATTAGATCTTAATTTATAAAAATTCCAACTTACTTTCCATTATTTTCTTTATCACTACCATCATTTCGTTAGAACCCAAGATATAAAGCTCTTTCTTACATCATGCCATAGAAAAAACAGTTAAAAAAAAAGTATATCTTCTAATCCAAGCATGCACATGAATCCATCACAACACCAGACCCCTATTCTGAATCTTCTTTTGTTTTAGCTCACTCAACAATGGATCTTCTCCGTGGTTTGCACGTGTTTCCTTAGGCATTCTTTGATGGGTGTCTCTTTTTAAATTAGATTTTTCTTTCCACCTTTTGAAGCCAGTAACATTTGGGACGATTAAATGCGGGTCTATAAGGAAGAGAGTTGAAATAGTGAAGGTTCCACACTGAGTACTTAATTTTTTTCTGGTCCATTATGTTTTGAGGGATGTCGTACCCTATTTAGGCCGCCTGCCTTAATATTTTGCTTGATGCGGATTCAATGTTGAAAGTTTAAGGATATTATTTTTTTTATTTTTTTCAACTAACGTGGCAGTGTATGGGTCAATATTATTGCCCTACCTTTGAGGTTACACTAAGGGAGTGCATCGATATTGGTGTCTCACCAATATTGCATAAAAAATCAAAATCTTAGTTTACAAGTGTCCCATGCTTCATTTAGTGTCATAGCTAGAATGCATTCAAGATTAAAAATGTTAACTCATAAGCATTGAATCTATAGTTTTGTCCAAGTTAGGAGATTATCAATGCATGATTTAGACTTCTTTTATAAATTTTCAAGAAGAGGAACTATTGCATTAACGGACATCATTGAATGCATTCATTTTTTTTAAGTGTATTCATTATGATAAATTATCATTAATTCTTTGAAATTAAATCTCATTTCGAAGATCTTACTTTGTGATGTTTGAAGATTAGGTTGGAATTGGAATTGTACATCAGACTTAAGAAAAATGAAGAAGAGTGGAGTTGAGAAAAATTGAAATTGAACTTGAAAAAAACATTTTTTTAATGCTTATAATCTAGAGCTTCCATTCTATGCTTTAGTTTTTTGTTTTAGACCAACCTACTTTTTGGATTCTAAAAAGGGGCACTACAAAAGTTTTCATTTTTTACTACAAAGGGTTAAAAAGAACTTTAGAATAACTTACTAGATTTTGTTTACGGTTAAAAAATTGAATAAAGCAATCTTCATTTTTCCTTTTGGTGTTGTAAAAAGAATCAAATCATTGCTCGAAGGATTTAAAATGAATATGTGCATCTTTGTCTTGTAATCACTTTTCCAAAGTAATATCATTAAAAGGACGTATGCACTTCTCTCGTGTCTCACAACGATCTTGAGAATCAAAAGAACTTTTGGTGATGGGTGAACCCACATAAGTGGTGAACACTTTTGTGGAGGAAGGGAAAACTCGATTTTCCCTTTTTCACAAAGTGAAGGGGTTCGGCCGAACCTAAGTGTTCGACCGAACCTTTATGTGGGTTCGGCCGAACCCCATTGACTTATGCATTTTATTAATAAAATAAAGGGGTTCGATCGAACCCCCTTAACACAGATTAAAACAAAAAACAAACCCTTCTCTATCATTTTCACCAAGCAGAGAACAGTGGCCGGTGAACAATGCGTGTGGCGAATAGTGTGCGTCCAAAGACAAAGGGTACAAAGCAAACAGTTACCTTCACCTTCACCTTCGAGTGAACCCTGCAACACATCATCAAAGGTTCTCCATACCTCATATTTGCTCATATTTGCTGCAAAATTTGTGGTTTCAATTGCATTTGTTTGAAATTTTTTAAAGCATTTTCAACAAATTCATTATATATAATTTCCTCTATTAAATTATTTTCAAATATCTACACAAGTTCAAGATGCTTCAATTTCTAAAAATTAAAAAAATATCCTATGTGTGAAGTTGTGTTGGTCATTTTCATGAATTTCTATCAATTACCATATTGTTATTTTGATGGATTTGCATACCAATATTTCATCTCTACCATCTCCATTTTTCTTTTTCCATTGGTCTATTGGGCTTCATCCTCAAAGTATAATCTTTCAACTAATCTTGATAATCCACTTTCAACCTTTGTTAAATTTATCTAAGTATGGATTCTATTGGACTTCAATTTTATTGCAGTTGTCATGCTAGTAATCCAATCCTTAGTGTTTGTTAGTGACCTAGAATATTTTCTATTTCTAGAGTGTTTGGCTTGACCCTTCATTCGAACCATTCAAACCATTCTTGTCTCCATATTCTTTGACCCCTCTTAGCTCTATTGTATTCAAGTGTTATATTTTATAGGATTTTAGACTTGGTTATATCTTACCATACCACTCCCTTTTAAACTTAAAAATCCCAATCCATTTTAATCCAAATGTCTATAAGTATTTTTGCACCAATTTTTTCATCTCTCAACCATCATGTCATTTCAATCATTCCCCAACAACTTCACAATCTTACTATTTGTATTTACTCCTTGTAGTATTGGGAATTTAGTCTTTCCAATCCTTAAGTACCATCCCTTTCTAACCCCTATTTTGTTCATCCTCTACTAGTAAAAAAAAATCTTGTGTTTTAGAGTTCTAGAATTGATTCCATGCATCTAAATTTTTATCCATCTTTTATTTCACAATGTCAAAATCATGATAATGCCATCTTTATATGATGCTAACATCATCAATTTTTAGAGTAACTACCTATTGAGACATACCTACTAACATCATTTTTTCATTCTCCAAAAAATAAAAATATATAAAGCTAGAGGATTCGACCTTATTTTTCCCTAGTATATTATTTCATACTCCCACAAACCCCAACACCTAGTTGAATACTTTTCCTATCTTTTAGAGTCAAACATTTGGCCAAGTTTATATTTTTATAAAAAAATTAAGGTCATATAGATACATTAATCTCAACATCTCGATGATTTGTCCTTTATTAAGGTCAGATAAGAAACATTTTATTATAATTGTGTATTATGGACCTCCATTTTTATTTAAGTTTTTTTATGGATTCATGGAATCTTTGAGTTTGTATTTTTTGTTCTTTATATTAATTATTTATTAGTTTGCATCTAAGACATGCTATAAAATTATGTTACACTATGTAGTTCATGCTAGGATGAGAAAAATTTCTAAAATAATGTGGGGAATTTAAATTGATTGTGGATTATCAATTAGGGTGCATCATTGGGGTAAAAGGGAATTTGAGAGTGTAAGCTCAAAATGATAAATCCAAGTGCATTAGACTGATTTGAATGTTAGTATTTTATTCAATTCATTAAGGTTTCATGTATTCAAGATAAATTTGATATTTGAGGGTTGGAGATTCTATTCATTTAGAAAGAAAACAAAAATATGTATGTTAGTGTCATATTATCTAGTGAAGTAGGTTTTATTCCATCATCCATAAATTTAGTAATATAAAGCTATTAAATCCCTAGAGAGTGTTATTCAATACATAGTATTTGTATAGGATTTTATATGATACTATATAAATATTAGGTAAATTATTATTGTGATAAACACAATATAATATATATTTATATATAGGGATGAGTAGCTTGCTTATATCTAGAACTTCACATCATTTGAACTAACTACCAAATTAGAGACCTCTTATATACTAAATTAGTTGTGTTCCTATATTTAAGATCTATAGGAAATAAACTTCCAAACTTATTAAGGCTCAAAGAAGAGGAGGCTTTATCCAAGTCATTCTATCTACTCTAATTTTTCTCCCCCTTAGTCTAAATATACAGGCTACTTCCCCATTGCCTACATTATTCCTAGACTGGGACATTATGGTAGATTTCCTTAATATCTAGATGGTTGCAAGAAAAATACCCAACACCACATCCTCTACAAAAAATAATTCAATTAAAATTTTAAGATATCCATGTCTTCAAAACATCAAGTTATCTTTACTTTGTTGATGCAGGAGCATCCAGTGGTGTAAGGGCAATCCTACATCACCCAAAAATATATTTACTTTGATTTAGAGTTTTGTATATGTTTTTGCATTTCTAGATACCCTTTTCGTCGAACAAGAATTCCCATCTTTCAGAACTACTTTTTTGCTTTTTCTGCTCGACAGCTATTTTTAGCAGGTATTATTTTGAAGGCATGAGGAGATAGAAATTTAAGGGAAGCTTTAGGAAAAAATAATAAACACTTTGGTGAAAGAATCAGGCGAAGATCATTCCTGGTTCAAAAGTTATTCAAGTTTCAATTTCTGTTTTTTGCCCTACAAAATCTTCGGAGCTAATTTTGAAGGACTTAAAGGCTCCGGATGGGCCCGAAAATTGGCGGAAAACGAAAGTGGTTAGCCTTTAGGCCCCACTTTTCGGCACTTCATTTTCGCAAGACCTTTCTGAAAAGGTATTATCATTGAAGATCCGACAGTTAGATCTTGAGTTAGGGCTTCCAGAAGTTTGTGCATAATTAGAATGTTGTTTTTGGCTCCAAACGGAGGAAATGGGGCTATTTATGGGGTACTTTCTGATTTTTGTGAGTAGTTTTTGGGGAAAAAAAGATCGCATGCTGCGAATAGGGGAATTTCTGTAGTTTCTTTCTGTAATTTGCATGTATTGCAGAACTAGAGGATTTGAGATCCTCTGCATGTAAGATTTTCATTTTTTAAAAATAATAAGGATCTCAGTTTTCTGTGTGATTTTCTGAGTCTCGGGTTGCACCCTCATCAAGTGGTATCAGAGCGGGTTTTCTTGAGCATGTGGACAGATCGCCGATCATGAGGTAGTTCGCACCAGGACTGTGGTTGTGGGTTCAAGATATTCAAGATGCCTCCAAGAGTGGTGCGTGGTAGGCGAGGTGGTGCTAGAAATGCTGGTGGAAGAGATCCATTAGCGGTCGAGGGTTTCAGAGCCCTCCAAAGACAAATTAATGCATTACAAAGAGAGTTAAGAAGAGGGGTAAACCTAAGAAGGGGAGAAGAAAGTGAGGATGAAGAAGAGGTAGAAGATTCAGATGTAGAAGAGGAAGAAGAAGCTATTGATCAAGATCAAATGCGGCTGATAAGGGCCATTTTGAAGATCAGAAAAAGACCTAGAGTAGAAGTTCCCAGTTTTTCCAGTAGTTTGAACCTAGAAAAGTTGATTGATTGGATCAACGAGTTGGAAGAGTATTTCGAGTATGAAGAAGTAGAGGACCCAGATCTGGTTAAGTTTGAAAAAACGAAGCTAAAGGGCCATGCCAGTATCTGGTGGAAAGAGGTCCAACTAGAAAGAAATAAGAGAGAAAAGGGAAAGATCACTAGTTGGGATCGCATGGTGGAGAAACTGAAGAAGAAGTTAATGCCAATGGACTATGAGTTAGATCTATTGAAGAAATTGCAAGGGTTGAAGCAAGGAAGTAGATCTGTGAAAGAATACACAAAAGATTTTCACAAGATAATCATCAGAACGGGACATGCAGAGGCCAACAAGGAGAAGGTAGCCTGTTATCTTAATGGGTTATGGCTGAGCATTCAAGAGGAGCTAAGCTTGGTTAGAATGGCCACCATTGAGGATGCTTACCAATTTTTGCTGAGAGTTGAAGAGAAGCTGAACAAAAGATTTGACAGTAAGCAAAAAGGATGAGGAGGTCAAAGCAGAAGGGGTAGCGAAAGATCTTTTGGAAGCTGAAATGAGGATGAGAAGAAAAGTGAAGATGTGGGTACCAGTCGAAGCCAGAGGAATGATAACTTCTACCGCCCACGTGATCAGAATGGTGGTGATCAAAGAGGTAGAGGACGAGGAAGATTTGGGAAAGGACCTGGAAGGGGTGGTTTCAGAGGAACTTGTTTTCGATGTGGTGAAGAAGGGCATCGAGCCTATGAATGTCCACAATACCAAGGAAGGACAGACAAAAGGCCAGAAGGTCGTGCAAGGGTTGTGCATGTAGATGAGGAGGCTCAATCTGAGCATTCAGATGATGCTGAAAGGGGAGAAGCCCTAGTGGTTAGAAGAGCCTTGGTGACTGAAGAGAAGGAGCCAGAACAGAGGAAGAATCTATTTCGCACAAGGTGCAAGTGTGAAGACAAATGTTGTGATGTCATTATTGATGGTGGGAGCACTGATAATCTAGTGTCATAAGAAATGGTTACAAAGATGAAACTAAAGAGGGAAAGGCATCCACATCCATATCGGATTGCCTGGTTGCAGAAAGACTACAAAGTTCTAGTCAATGAGCAGTGCCTAGTGAAGTTCAAGATCGGAAGCTATCGTGATGAGGTACTCTGTGATATCATCCCCATGGATGCATGTCACATGTTGTTGGGGAGGCCGTGGCAGTTTGACAGGCGAGTTGTACATGATGGCCATGCGAACACTTATTCCCTAATGAAGGATGGAGTCCGCCATAAGTTGAAACCCCTAAAGAAGGCCGAAGAAAAGGTATGTAGTAGTGCTAGAATTTGTTATGTTGATGGAAGGAAAATTTTAGAAGGCATGAAACATGAGCGTGTGTGTTATGCATTGATTCCTAAAATAGATGAGGAGGGTAGTGAGAAGGTTCCAGTAGAAGTTTCTGGGTTATTGAATGAGTTTTAGGATATTGTTTCTAATAATGTACCTGAGGGTTTACCACCAATGAGGAAGATCAGTCATCAAATTGACTTGATCCCAGGAGCCAGTTTGCCGAATAAGGCAGCTCATAGAATGACTCCTACAAAAAATGAGGAGTTAAATAGACAAGTTGAGGAGTTGTTGAGAAAGGGTTTCATTCGAGAGAGTCTAAGCCCATGTGCAGTACCTGCAGTACTAGCACCAAAGAAGGATGGGGAGTGGAGGATGTGTATAGACTCTCGGGCCATAAACAAGATAACAATCAAGTATAGATTTCCCCTGCCAAGAATGGATGATCTGATGGACTGTTTGAGTGGAGCTAAGTACTTCACAAAGATTGATCTGAAGAGTGGATATCACCAGATCCGGATTCGAGAGGGAGATGAATGGAAGACTGCCTTCAAGACCAAAGAGGGCTTGTATGAGTGGTTAGTCATGCCTTTTGGGCTAACCAATGCACCAAGCACATTCATGCGGCTCATGAACGAGGTACTGAAAGATTTCCTAGGAAGCTTTGTTATTGTGTATTTAGATGATATTTTGATATTCAGTAAGTCACTAGATGAGCATATAATGCATATTGGTAGAGTCTTTGAGAAGTTAAGAGAAGAGAAATTGCTGATTAATCTAAAGAAGTGTAGTTTTGTTAAGGAATTAGTGTACTTGGGGTTTGTTGTCACGACAGAAGGTCTCAAGATGGACCTAGAGAAGGTGAAGGCTATTCTAGAATGGCCTACTCCAAGAACTGCTATTGAGGTGAGATCTTTCCATGGTTTGGCCAGTTTTTACAAAAAGTTTATTAGAAACTTCAGTAGTATTTGTGCACCCCTAACTGAAACAATGAGAGGGGATAGAAAAGAGTTCAAGTGGAGCACTGGAGCAGCAAGGAGTTTTGATCTATTGAAGCAGAAGGTGACAGAACAACCTATTTTGGCTCTCCCGGATTTCAATAAGGTGTTTCAAGTGGATTGTGATGCCAGTGGTTGTGCCATTGGAGCAGTGTTAAGCCAAGAAGGTAAGCCCATTGCCTATTTCAGTGAAAAGTTAAATGATGCAAAGAGAAAGTACTCTGTATATGACCAAGAATTTTATGCAATAGTTCAAGCATTAAAGAAATGGAGGCATTATTTGTTGCCGAAGGAATTTGTTATGTATACTGATCATCAAGCATTGCAGTACCTGAGTAGTCAGGGAAAATTAAATCAGAGGCATATGAAATGGGTAGAATTTTTGCAGAGTTATACATTTGTTTTAAAACATAGGAGTGGGAAGTCAAATAGGGTTGCAGATGCCTTAAGTAGGAGGCATACATTGTTGATAGAAATGCAGATTGAGGTGGTTGGGTTTAGTGAACTCAAGACATTATATCCGAAATATCCTGATTTTGCAGAGGCTTGGAAAGCTTGCAAGGAACCTATTACAGTTCACAGGACAAAGTGGCTAGATCTCATAATTCAAGAAGTCATGTTGTTTAAGCGAAGTCAATTGTGTATTCTGAGGAGTTCCATGAGGGAGAACCTAATAAAAGAGAAACACAGTGGAGGAATGGCAGGACATTTTGGTCGAGATAAGACCATTTCCATTATCAATGAGCATTATTATTGGCCTCAGTTGTCACAAGATGTGAAGAAGTTTGTGCAGAGTTGCAGGGTATGTCAAATGGCTAAAGGAGTGAGTCAGAATACCAGGTTATATCAACCCTTACCTGTACCGGAGAGGCCATGGGAGGATGTAAGTATGGACTTTGTTCTTGGTTTGCCAAGGACACAGAAAGGGAATGATTCAGTATTTGTGGTAGTTGATAGGTTTTCCAAGATGGCACATTTCATCCCATGCCAAAAAACCCATGATGCAGTACATATTGCTGACTTGTTCTTTAGAGAGGTGGTGAGGCTACATGGTCTGCCAAAGAGTATAGTCTTAGATCGTGACACCAAATTTGTTGGATACTTTTGGAGGACCTTGTGGAAGAAGTTGAAAACAAAGTTGAAGTTTAGTTCTGCACACCATCCGCAGACTGATGGATAGACTGAGGTTGTGAACAGAAGTCTGGGTAACCTACTGAGATGCTTGGTAGGAGATAAACCAAAGGGATGGGACTTGATCTTACCCCAGGTAGAATTTGCTTACAACAATTCTGTCAATAGAAGCACTGGAAGATCACCATTCCAGATTATGTATGGAAGTAGTCCTAGGACTGCTCCAGAATTGAGAAAGATGGACCAAGAGAAGAAGACAAGTGCCGAGGCTGAAGACTTTGCAAAACACATCAAGAATATGCATGAGAAGGTAAAAGAACACATTAACAAGATGAATATGCAGTATAAGGCTAAGGCAAATCAAAAGAGGAGGTATAAAGAGTTTCAGATTGGTGATGAAGTGATGGTCCACTTGAAGAAAGAAAGGTTTCCAATAGGAACCTATAACAAATTAAAGATGAAGAAGTTCAGTCGCTATAAAATTTTGAAGAGGCATGATTCAGGGAATGCATATGAGGTAGAGTTGCCGGATGGATTCAACATTTCCCCTGTGTTCAACATTGCAGATTTGACAGAATATCATGAGAGTGGCATAGAGGAAGTACCAATAATGGAACAGTGTGGTATTCTAGCACCTACTTCAGAAAAGGAGGAGATCAAAGAAATCTTGGATAGCCATGTGGGAAGGAGTACCAGAAACAGGCAGAATGAAGAATATTTGGTGAAGTGGAGAGGAAGGCTTACGGAAGATTCATCCTGGTTGTCTAAGGTAGAGGTTGACCGTTTGGGTTTTCCTCGACCTTCTGAGAAGTGACGGGGTCACTTTTCAAATTACCCTGGGTGTCTGATGCAGGAGCATCCAGTGGTGTAAGGGAAATCCTACATCACCCAAAAATATATTTACTTTCATTTAGAGTTTTGTATATGTTTTTGCATTTCTAGATACACTTTTCGTCGAAGAAGAATTCCCAACTTTCAGAACTACTTTTCTGCTTTTTCTACTCGACTACTATTTTTAGCAGGTATGATTTTGAAGGCATGAGGAGACAAAAATTTAAGGGAAGCTTCAGGATAGAATAATAAACACTTTAACGAAAGAATCAGGCGAAGATCATTCCCGGTTCAAAAGTTATTCAAGTTTCAGTTTCTGCTTTTTGCCCTACAAAATCTTCGGAGCTAATTTTGAGGGACTTAAAGGCTCCGGATGGGCCCGAAAATTGGCGAAAAACAAAAGTGGTTAACCTTTAGGCCCCACTTTCCGGCACTTCATTTTCGCAAGACCTTTCCGAAAAGGTATTATCATTGAAGATCTGACTGTTAGATCTTGAGTTAGGGCTTCCAGAAGTTTGTGCATAATTAGAATGTTGTTTCTGGCTCCAAACGGAAGAAATAGGGCTATTTATGGGGTACTTTCTGATTTTTGTGAGTAGTTTTTGGGGAAAAGAAGATCGCATGTTGTGAATAGGGTAATTTATGTAGTTTCTTTCTGTAATTTGCATGTATTGCAGAACTCGAGGATTTGAGATCCTCTGCATGTAAGATTTTCATTTTTGAAAATAATAAGGATCTCAGTTTTCTGTGTAATTTTCTGAGTCTCAGGTTGCACCCTCATCATTTGTACATTACATTAGGCAAGTTATTCCAATTATTCTCTATTTATTCCTCATAAAGAGAAAACTTTAGATAATGAAATCTATAATGACATCATATTCTATGAGTCAAATTTTGAGCATACTTACTATTGTGGGATTGATGTGCTTGCCTCTCTTGATTGATATTCTAGTGTACTCACCACTATTTTCATGATTCCCAATATATTTTGGTTTTGTAAAGAGAGAAAAATAGTGTTCAAACTAAGAACATTCTTTTAGTGGACCTCATGTGATGATAGGATCTAAGGCACTTCTCATCACACAAAATCTCCATCTTGGATCCAATTCTAGACTCTCATACACTACACCCCCAAGATTAAGAAAATGACTCATACATCATTATATAGAGTAAACACATTTCAAAATATATAAAGTCGCCATTTCTATAGAAGCATATGTTGCTAGCATATGTGGAGCATATGTGAAATTATCCAGATTAGTAGTCTTAATGAATTTATTCTAATCATTTTTTGTTCTTACATAATCAAAATCATTGAAAGAGAGAAAAATAGAACCGTAACATAGAGATAATCAATAAATTTTGCTACAACTATCAAAAAAGAAGAAGAAGAACTAGATATCTTCAATAGCTCAATAAATGAACTAATGTACTTAAGTTATGAGGATCACAAGATTGCCAACTAGGGTCCTATTCTTGTGGATCTTGCTATAGTACAACTTAACAATAAAATTCCTCTAGCATTTCCAAATCTCTCTATCCCTTCACCTCCTATCATGCCACTAAATCTTATGTACAATATATTGAACTTCAAAACATCACACTATGCACTTTGTAGATTATATTATTTACTATTCTACTAAGTATTTATTTATTCCTCATCAAGGGAAAACTTCGTACAATGAACCACATAATGACATTATTCACACAATTCCTCCACATGAAGAAGGTAGCCCACCTTTTAAAAAAATCCAAATACAAGGTATAACCTTCTCTGCATGTATTCTACTAAACCAATATGAATACACAAGCATTAAATTGAGTTAATCAGTATAATTATTTGACCAAATATTTATTTTTTGAACCTTTATAATACCAATGTTTTCTTGTAATAACTCAAAAAATTATTGAAAACAATATTGTACATACTATGACGAATGATATTGATCATCAGTAACATGTAAAAATTGTGCTCCCTAACTATCTTTTTATTTTTTTTTTTACTATTAGGGGCACGCCTATATGTGATGTGAACAATAATAGTTTATCTGAATAGAATTGTAATATTAATATGATTCAACTTCTTTCTGTGGCTGCAATGTGTAATTTTATATAAAATTGACTATAGATCTATAATAGTTCCAATTAGGAAAAATCCTTGCACACCTTGACTTGTTGATCTAACCATCAAGAATAGGGGCTATGTATTGCATACTTATAAAAAATATTCTTAAAATCATAAATAAAATGAGCAGTGCTTCTCTTGTGACCAACTCACATCTAGAATCTTCACCTCCACTCTTCAAATTGTATTTTACTATCTCATATCTGTTTTTCTCAAACATTTTATTTCTAAGATCATTTTTCTTCCATAATGGGTACATGATATAAACTTTGATAACCCACCGCATTATAAACGCTTCTCATTTAAATGTGTTTTTTACAAAAATTACAATCATTGTATCTAACACATTAAAATAAATCTAATAAGTCCTTAGATAAATTTGGTATTTTAATTGTACCACACTCTTGTAAAATTTTGTTAGTATTCTAATTCGGAAAGGTCCTCTCTCTTCTTATGTAACTTGGAGATACAATGACTTTCATTTTTTTATGTGTGTTATCAATTTTATTAATATTATCAACAATTGGATCATGGAGTATAATTTTAATATCATGGGGTTCATTTCTACATTATTCAAAAATATTTCTAAATTTGAATTCTTATTTTTCTATGATGTTACTCTTTTCACTCTAGGTGTTTCATAATATTTTGCAACATTTTCGCTTTCATGTTCAACATTTTTATTTTCAATGTTAAGTAATAATGTTTTCCCTTTATTACTAGTTGTAGGAAATAAATCTTAGATGCAACCTTTATCAATTTTTTTTAAATTGTCTTTAATGACACATTTTGTTCTAGAGTGCACACGCACACTTGTAAATTTAAATTTTATAATTGTTTTAGATTATGTTTTTTGTGCAATCTAGTAATGTGAATGTTTTGATTAAATTAAAAACTATGATAGATGTTGAACATGTTTTGTGAACTAATGGTATGGAAATATTATTGATGAGTAGATGAATTATTAGAACTATTTTAAATTTCTATTCCTTATATGTAGATATATTATTTAAAATAAGGTCTCATTGCTCCTTTAGGTACACATACATACATAACATGGATAATGCAGATGCTCCACCTCTGGAATCTTTGTTTGAAAATACCAATAATGAGATTAATAAATTGAAAGACTCATTAGTGCAAAATGTAAACCTCGGGATATATTTTGAACCATGCATGTTAATATTGCATAGTCTTGAAAAACTAAGAGATGAACTTGAGAGGACAAGTGCATTTTCTCCAGATAGAGTAGCTGCTATTCTTTCTTGCATGCGGGAAGAAGTACATGGTGAGGTTCCCCTTAAACAAATACAAGATAGTGTGACCAAAGAAATGATAAAAAACAATTGTTTTCCATTTGATCAAAATACACGTAAGGTTAGGGGATACCAAGTCACTAGATGTGTTGATCATGATACGGCCTCATTGATCTACCCACGATTTCTCGCAACACATGTTCTATACCCAAACAATGACCATATTCCATTATATTTTGTTCAGCAGTTGTATGCTGAGGTCCATTTGGCCCTCAAAGTCAACTACCTGGACATTCCACCATATGCTAGTTAGGGGTGTGGCAGGATTGCTGACAGACCCACTTATCATTGAGCAGATAGACCAGCCCCAGTGTTTAGGGTATTGGTTGGTGAGAGGTCTCCTGCTCTCACCCCAGCTCTAGCCCCCGTAGCAGATGAGGTTGTCGTTGCTTCCCAAAAGGAAGCAATTGATACTATAGGTGACATTGCAGCTGCCACCAGTAGGATATCTACTGATCGTGTAGGTCAGTATTTGATGTCTAGATGTCCCCGACCCATGCCATCTTCAACACAGTAGACCACCATGGATCCTTTCACATCAATAAGCATCCCTACTCCCACAGAGCTTGAGGCACTTACAGGAGATATGGGATGCAGGACTTTGCTTTGTTTGGTTGAGGAACTCTTGGAGGCATATGCTTTCATTGCATCAAACTATGGGATCGGTATAGAGCATGTTAGAGATCATTTGGCACATGGAGGGCATTCACTTCCAGGATCCCATCACTCTCAACCCAGCACTAGTGCATGTCAGGATCCACCATCTGATCATTCGATAGCTACACAGACTATGGGTTTTACTAAGATGTTGGTTGGTGCCAGTTCTTTATCATCGATTCCATCTCACCTACATAGTCCTCTCCACTCATCATTGCTGGCATGACATGAGATAGATCAGAGGGATGTAGATATTGATTCGTCGCTTGATTGTATAGTTGATATGGTGGAGGTGGCCATTTCAGAGAACTCAGGTCATCCGATATCAGATGATGTGCATGTATGTGTGCATGTGCATGTGCATGTTTCAATTCCTTTATAACTATTTTTAAATTTAAGTTTTAATTTAACTAGATATTCATGTACTGATATATATGAAATTATATATTTGTAGGTGGACATACCTAATGTCACTCCTAGCCTTGTTCTAGATCGTGCACATCGACGTGACTCTATGGATGAATCTCATGCTAGTGGACATGTGAGTTTTAAATTTTTATATATACATGTGTATATGTACATGCATAGGTCTAGATACATATTTAATATAAATTATATGTATTTAACACATTTTGAACACCATTTTATTTGTAGGGCTTAGCACATCCATCAGAGTAGGACCGTTCTCATTCAGATGGTTGTTCGACTAGGAGTCGACATTCATATTAGGCCCTGCATATTAGATGTATTTGCTTATATGATGATCTTTCTAATATTTGACATTTGATTATCTCTAACTTACATTTGCTATATATGATGATTTTTAGTATTCGACATTTCCTTATATGATGATCTTTAGTATTCCACATTCGATGATCTCTAACTTACATTTGCTTTTATGATATACATACATTTGGAACTTTGCTTATAACATGTTACATGTTTATATGATATGTGTATACATTCGCTTATATTATATATGTATACATTTGATCTCTCTAGAGTAGAATTTTAGGAAATGAATGCCACTTTATAATTAAGTTCATTCACATGTTGATCACAATAAATATTTTGCACACGCATGCCTTGGATATATATGATCTTCAATGTTTTCTTTCTATGTATATAAAAATAGAACCATATACTCATATAAGCATTTAAATATGTACAATAATGATTATAAAATGCATCATTTAAGCACGATAATAGGAATTAATTCACTAAATTTTAATAAAGTATTAATGGGCGATAATGAATTTAATAATGGATCTTAATTATGGTATATGATAAAATAATAATAGTGGTTTGACAAAATTATTTTAGTGTCTTACAAGATGATGTTCAAAATAACATTGTTTAAAAAAAAAGAACTTAAGAAGAACAGATTAAAAGAGATGAAAAATAAAATGATATACCTCAATTAGGTGGAGGAATAAGAAAATATTAGGTGGTTGATGATGATTGGGCTGAAGAGATTATTTGTGTAAAAAATACACAAGTTAGCTCTCAAAAGAAGAATTATGAGGAAAATTTCATATGAAATATAGAAGATGATGGAAGAAAAGAAGACCTGAGGAATGTAGAAAATGATTTAAGAAAAGTAAAATTAGGTGAAAAATGTGATTGATTGTTTTTGAATACTTAGTTATTTGTACATGTGAAGATCAACTTTATCTTAATATACATGTAGATTTTATGCACCAAATTATGTAGGATTGAGGTTAAAATGTATCCAGTGCATGTAATAACTTATAATAAAATAATAAACAAGAGGAATCCCTAGTATTCAATAAGACATTTTATTTTCTTATTGGGTCTAAGATGGGGCAACCAATAGACACAAAGAGAAGATAGAAGATATGCATCAAGATCTATTGTAAAGAAAGATGTAACCACATATTCTCAATGCAAAAATTGGAATATTTCAACTTAGATATGTATGTAAACAAGTAACCCTAAAATCATGAAATAAATGTTGTACACAACTATACATGAATACATCTATGGATGGTACAAAATCCTACTGCCAAAAGATCTCAAACCAATGAAGGTACAAATATAAATTTGGAAAAAAAGGTGTTAATCCTAAAGAAAAATATGACTTAATGCTTCCTTGATACAACCATAAGTTAACCAATCAAATCATTGTATTCCTCAATTTAATTTAAGCATAAATGTATATGACATATTCTTATACATATGCACTCTCTAATACTTATGGGGCAACCATATATTCAACCAATGTAAGTAAATACGTGCACAATGAGGAGAATTGTGCACATTTTCACTATTCACCAACCAACACGAAGCATAAACATTCTACAAGACACTTTTGGGATTTTTTGTTTGGTACAACATTCTACAAGACAAAAAATTTAATATGTTAGGTTTCTTTTTCTACAACAAAAAAGAAGATTGAGACAACATTCACTTTATATATATAGAAGACATGGACTAATGAATCAATGATTTTTCTTTGATGTATAGGAAAAGAAACATCTTGAGATGTAGTCATGTAACATCTCCTTGTGTGCCAATTGTCTTTTTTGTTGAGATGCTAGATTTGGGGGATCATTGAAACTAACACTAAATTCTCTTCTATTCCCACCATCACTCTTCCAATGATTTTTTTTATGACAAGGTTTGCACATTATTTACATAACAAGTACTTGAATTCCATGGAACAAATATATAATTGGAAATATCTACTCAATTTAAGGTTCTCAATGTATTTCAACCCCTAATTTGTGTCCAACGAAATTTAAAACACTTGTCATCAACATATATTCTAAGTAACTAAAACAATCCAGAGTTCAAACAAGTTACTATAAGTTCTCATCTTGAACATGTATGTACATGTACAAGTGAACTTGAAAATCATGGATATAATCTAACTCAAAAATTCTGGTTCAACCCGCTCTTGAATAACATGTAAAAATTTTTGATGGTCATCACTATCTAGTCTCCATTTTTTTTATCCACATGCATGTGGAACTGCATGAAGATGTAGGGCGGTAGCAATTATAAGGTGACTATATTGGTATACCTTGTTATCAACTTGATAGTCCACAAAATGAACCCCATGTTGAACAACTTTGACTTGTTTTAGATGCATCCCTTGCACAACAACAAAATCTGCATGATAAACATGAACCTAAGGTAATACATGTGCATGTGTACAACATTTGCATGCTCAAGGTTTGTACAATATATATTTAATGTTTTTAATGTAATGTACACATGTACACAATGTATATATATAATTTGAAATTCAAACTCACCTATGGGAAATAACATTCCATCATTTGTTTCAGGCCGTGTTAGCTTATTCCTCTCTTTTGTGCAATGCAGTAAATAATAGCTAACACCTTCTATGTTTCTAGGCTCTGCTATAACTACAAAAACATCTCCTGTACACCAAATTTACACAATAAAATTCTTAAAAAAATAGAATTGTCTCTACACAAGTTAAAGATCATTAAATTTATATAATATTTAAATTATTGAAAACTTACACATGTACCTTTTCTAACCAATCCTAAAATATGGTCATAATCAATTGAAATCAAAGGAATGTCTTGAAATCTTTCATCCTCATTTTCATCGTATGTGTCTGAAACAAATAGTGGCACCATATCCCATTTACTAACATATTCAAGTTCTTCATTGTTGCATGCATGAGAGTTTCCCACAATGCACTCAATGCAGAAACAAGAGTAATCTCTCATGTATAATGTCCATCCAGGGTGACTATCTGAACTCATAACACAATGCAAAGATCTTGTTTTTTCTACCCTCCTGCATCCATGCATCGATCTTCTATCCACACCTAGATATTAAATGTAATTGCAAAAAACTTATATGAACTTGAACATGTGTGTATATATATATATATACATGTGTAAATTTTAAATTTAAATAATTTTTTTTTTTTTAAATGTAATTTATACATACCTGATATCTCCCAAAACACTCTATGTGGAATGTTTCGGTTTGTTCTTGAAGATGTGTCGACCTCATTTGATGCAAAGTGTTTCTTGCACCATTCAACAACATCATGTGCATCATCTATATGATCTTCTGAATAACTCATTTGATGCTTTCTTAAAGCACGTTTGATGCAAGCTCCTACGCCATCATGTTCACCCTTTCCATGCCCACTCTCAAAGAAACTCCAAACATGTGGTATGTTGTAAATTTTATGATATCTAGAAAGTGCATAAAATGGCCATGATGATTTGAATTGTGTTGTACATCCATCTGACCATACAAAATGTTTTTCAAATTTTACACCCCTGGTTCTCAAATTCTCAAAAAAACATTTTGTAAAACAATGTTGTACAAAAAGTGTGTCATGCTCTTTATCATCACTAATATAAAAGTGATATTATTTCTTGATGGCTCGTTGTTCATCTGTACTCTCAACACCATCTAATTCCAATTGTGCATGTCGATAACACACATGAACCATAATAGTGACCTGTTTTGAAAAGTAACATTCTGATTGAATCTCTTTTTGATGTACAAAAGAGTAATTTTCTGCAAAGTCAACTACTGATAGAACTGTTGCAAGTGGGAAAGTATCTCTTAATGTTTGAAATTGATGTGCTTGCCACTTAGCATAAAAGGAATGATGTATGTATGGTTGTATCAATTTTTCAAAATCTTCCATAAATTTCCCAATAGGTATCTCCTCTTCTACATAGTTTAACCTTGTGGATTCTTTCCCAAAATTTGTTTGAAACTTTACATACTTGTAACTTTTGCAATTTACTGTCTTTGTTAGGTCAACATTTTCATTTGTTGAAGGAAAGTTAGCCAAATTTCCACATGTTTCATAGAGTCCTTTTATGCATTTTATTTGAAGTCCATTTTCATGATCACATAATAGATCCTTTATGAACAAACTTACCTGTTTCGGAGGTGCCTTTTGAAAACCATATCTTTTTTCTCTCATCTTTTGAAACACTTGATAATAGAGATCAAATTCAATGTGATAACGACAAAAACAAGTTTCAAAAATCTTGTTTATCTTCACATAGTATGGCTTTAACCTTTCAAACATTGTTTGCCCAATCTTTATATGAGGATACATATTACAAAAGTTCATATACATCTCAAGCTGTGTTATGTCTAGCCAATGTTTAATATGTTCTTCATAAGTACCAGGTCCAATCCTATGCCTCATAACATCTCTAGTATTTGATGACGGACGGGTCTGATCATTCCAAAAACTTGAGATCAAGTTCCTAACAGCATCTTCAATCCTGTCAGAACAAGGAGCTCTACACATAATTGTCCAATTGCCTTCAGAACTATCATCTAGAACCTTTCTCTTTTTCTCATATTTTATTAGTGTGGTTCTACTATAACCAAATTCAGTGGAAAGTGCTTACATTTTTCTTTTTCTGGATATTTCTTTATTTAAAACAGATGTCAAAATCACCTTTCTTGCAATGGTTCTATCCACTGATCGAGATCCTTTCCCAATGGAATCTAAACCTTTTTTTACATTTTCAACAATATCTTTTTGCAGTCTCATGTGTTTCCTCTTATTCGATGTAGAATGTACACCCAACAATTGTAATGACTCTTTCAACTCATCACGAAGAAGTAAACGTGATAACAATTTCATTTTTTCAAGTGTTTCAAGATGATTGAAATGATCATGGATTATTCTATTAACAGATTTAGTCATTGACCTCTTACTTTTATTTTTAGGTTGGTCAGCATAACATTTCAGTTTCTCCATATCCACTTCAAGTAAATGATCTAAATTTCTATAAGAAATTTGTTTCCCCATTGTTTCAGCTACTTTTATATGCTCATCCATTGGTGTAGAAGGAAGTGATCCCGACCCCTCTCCAACATGCATTGTTTGAACTCGGGCCTCCTCCCTATCTTCAAGGTCCATGTGTTCTTCAACTGATTCATTTGGTCCAATATCTAGATCGGGCTCGACTTCTGCTTGAGAACTTCCTACTTGTTGAGCCATTTTTACATGTCACAAAATATTGTGCAAAGAAAGTGAGAGATGGTGATATATAAGTGGAGTTGAACATATGAAATCAAATGAATTCAAAGATTCTTGAACTTAAGAATTCCATGAAAAAATGCATTTGAAAAGGATATGATTCTAAGATGGGATATATGAAAATGGTATGATATATGAAGTGATAAGCTAAGAATGCAAGAGGTCAAATGCAACTCTAGGTCCAAATTTGGTTACGATGCAAGGCTTGACTTGTGTTATGATGGATAAACACAAGGGAACAATGATCAAGAGAGGGTATGCAGGAGATGATGGACTCCAAAAGGATTTCCCTAGACATGCAAGGATAATGGTATTTTCCCTAACTTGAAAGTCCATGATATTAAACCTTAAGTAATGTGGGCGATAGATAAAAAATGGATTGGTTTTGAGACCTATGAAGAGTAGTGGAACTTGTGCAAGAGCTAAGGGTTCTATTTGATCAATGATGACTATGCAAATGACTAAATTCATGGAATGTATGCAACTTGGAAAGTTTAGGCACAATATGATCTTGATATATATGCAAGGGGTTGTACATGCAAGACCTAGGTGAAATGATATATATGTATACATGGACTATGTGATATGATCTATGTATGCAAGAGTAGGAATATGTAAGGACTAGGATGTAATGAAAAGGATATGATTCTAAGATCTAGGATATATAAAAATGGTATGATATATGATGTGATAAGCTAAGAATGCAAGAGGTCAAATGCAACTCTAGGTCCAAATTTGGTTACGATGCAAGGCTTGACTTGTCTTATGATGGATAAACACAAGGGAACGTTGATCAAGAGAGGGTATGCAGGAGATGATGGACTCCAAAAGGATTTCCCTAGACACGCAAGGATAATGGTATTTTCCCTAACTTGAAAGTCCATGATAAACCTTAAGTGATGTGGGCGATAGATAAAAAATGGATTGGTTTTGAGACCTATCAAGAGTAGTGGAACTCGTGCAAGAGCTAAGGATTCTATTTGATCAATGATGACTATACAAAGGACTAAATTTTGAACATGGAATTTATGCAACTTGGAACTTAGGCACAATATGATCTTGATATATATGCAAGGGGTTGTACATGCAAGACCTAGGTGAAATGATACATTCTATGTATGCAAGAGTAGGAATATTTAAGGACTAGGATGCAATGAAAACGATATGATCTAAGATGACATATATGAAAATGGTATGATATGATGTGATAAGTTAAGAATGCAAGAGGTCAAATGCAACTCTAGGTCCAAATTTGGCTACGATGCAAGGATATGATGTGGATGGAGGACTAGGATATGACGTGGATGGAGGATTAGGATATGACATGATTGGAGGACTAGGATATGACATGAATGAAGGAATAGGATATGATGTGGATGGTTGGTTTCCCTTGTCAAGGTTAGGGTGGGTATGACTAATGGAAGGTTTTTGTGACTTAGTGTCATGGGTGGTGTTAGGGGACTCTTGATAGTTTGACTATATTGATTTAGATTTGGAGGATGATGTTCATTTGTTCATGTTGTCTGAAAATAGTTGGAAAACATGTGGTGTTGTAAAGAATGAAAATCAACCACATAGAAGACATTTACAAAAAAAAATCCTAAGGCTGCAAGGACAGTATTCTTATGGATCCCACGAACCACATATCCTTAGCCCCATGGGCTCCCCCTTAGATTGCACTCACTTCTCAAGGAAACCAAGCTTCCAATCTCCATGAAACTCCCATGACAGATTGATCATTTCTACTAAGAACTGCGCAGGTGCGGGTGCCTTGGCAACGACCGTTGCTGCACCAAAGAATAGAAGGTTTGTGGTTTTCTAAAACAAAGGATTTATTTTGGGCACCCATTCAGAAGGCCACGTGAGAGGCATTATCATCCCATTATGTAGAGGTTAGGCTCTACAGGTTTTGACGCACCACAAGGGTACTGGGGAGTCAATTGCTTGTTCGCAGGAAGTTCTATAATGCTAAGCTTTCCTTAACATTCGAATTTATATACCGATTGGGAATCACTTGGCTTTAGCGCATTCCTGGTTTGAGTCGCTTTGGGGTGAGTACTTTTTCCCACCAAAGCAGGCCCAAGATCTAAGGCTTAACAAAAGCAAACCAAAATATTCATAGTTCAATTGATCTTTGTTTAAAAATAAAGAAAAAGCACATGAATATTTCAGATCACACTCGCATGGTGTTCTTTTTAAACCAAAATCAAAATGTGAACAAACAAAGAATGCACAAGGTTAATTTTATCCATTTGTAGTGTTTTTCAAGCTAACCTGGGTTAATTTTAACTATTTGTAGTGTTTTCTATCTAAGAGTTAATTTTAAACCCAATGAAAAATAAAGTGTGTTGTCCCTTTTAACCCATAAGCATTTGCATGTCTGTTCTTTTTTAACCAATGCGTGTAAAATGCAAGTTGTAAAGAAAAAAAATCATTAAAATAATATTTAACTAATTCCAGCTGGACACATGCTAAAACAAATAGATTAGTAGTGTAGGAGTTGAGAAAATACAACATCACAAACCCTGAAGATCACCTACATGCAAATAACCTGTCACAAAAGAAGAGATGGAGACAAACAAGCAAGGGTTCTCTGAAAACTGAAAATGTATATATCAGAGAGAATGAGAGAATGAATTGATATGAAATACAATGGGATCAATCCTTATAAAAAGGAGATCATGCAAACCCTAATAAAATCCTAATAGGAAAAACCCTAATAGAAGCCCTAATAGGATAACATTTAATAATTAATATAATTATTAAATGTCACTATATGCAAACTAATGTGAAATCTTAAGAAGGGAATAAAGGTAACTTAATCAACATAATTAAGTTAAGACCTTTACTCTAACAAGTAGCACAAACAAGAAAAAACTCTAATCTAGAAATAAAGAAAACAGGAAAAAAAAACTGAAAAAAAAGATAGAAAACCGGGACAAAAATCTTAGATAGCACGTTGTAAGTCTATGAGCCTCTTTGTACCTAAGTAGATAGTCAAGATTTAGTAAATTTAAATATTTTATTTTTCTTCTAGATAAGGTATCCCATTACGAGAGATCATTAGGATTTGTGTCTCAACCTTCAATCCCTATCTATTAATACTGAACAAAATCTAATTTTCAAATTATAAAACAACAAATATATATAAATTTCAACACTCACAATTTAATTTTTGGCTTGGAACATGTTAGAATAGACATTAATTCTAAGAACATGATAATTACAACAAAATGCATCTCTTTCACATCTTAATATTTTTAAATGGGCACAATCATATAGAACTCATTTTTATGGATGAAAAATATATTAATAAACTTGGGAGTAGATGTTAAAATTATTCTTAAAATAAATTGGGAGGAGCTTGGGAAACCAAATTTACATGATACTCCCTATGATATAGTACTAGATGAGGGAGAAAATCCAAAATTTTCATTAGCACATGGTATCTAATATAAAGGTCTTGAACCTATTGGGTTTAAAGGAAAAATAAAGTTTGCAGTGTTTGAGATTCAAAATGACTCTTTGGTGCTTTTAAAATTTTGTTTAATCTCAAATTGGTTCATGTAGACTGTAATGAAATCTTTGACTCCCAAAAAGAAGAATTAACATTTTATACATCATGGAGGGCTAGATAGTGCATATATCTTTGAATATGAATATAGATTAAGATTATGATAAGAATCTATAGCAAAAGAAAGAGATTTCTAGAAGAAGATGACATATTTAGATGGCTATATTCATTGAGGAGGCTACCTAAGAAATATCATAATCACAAATTTTCATATTTCTTCTTGTAGATTCATATCTCTCTTGGAAATGCTTGTTGATCCATCTTCTCAAATTTTCTTTTTTCATATATCTAAGGGATGCACTTATTGCTATAGATTATATATTTATTTTTATGTTGCACTCATCTTAGTTCTAGATGTACATAGGATAAGAGCACAACCATATTAATCTAATGTATTTTTATTTGATTATTTGTGGAGGTAAAAATACCAAATTAGGGATTTGACAATATTGATAAGATAACCAATGCTACCATCTAGGAAACATGATTTAATTTTTATTATCTTCTATTGATTCATATTCTAGATTCCTATCACATGATTCAAGATATCTATTTCTCAACTTTCATTCTAGGTTTTTCTTTGTTTATAATTAAATCCCATTTTTAATATTTTGTTTAATAAAAATATAGTACTTTTTTTTATAGGAAAAATAAGTTTGCATAGTTTATATAGGTGAAACCAATTTAGATAAGACCATTTACACTTGTTGATTTATCTATTTTGGATAGTATTTTTGTGTTATTAATCTTATCTAGGAATAAAGTTAGTTAAAACTTTCAACTTTTTATTTAGGTAATCAAATTCAATACATTTTTATTTTTACTATCAATATGTTTATTTTTTTATGAATTATTTCATTGTTATGAAGAATTTTCTAATTCTAATGTTAGATTATGTGTTAGAAAATTTAGAAAATATTATTTTAGATACATATTTCTACATTATATGTTCCTCGCATATAAAATTATTTAGTTAATGTATGTTTTATGTGTATATTCATCGTACTTGTTAAATCTATCATAATCCAAAAATAGTTATTGTTAACTAATATGATTCTATTTATTATAATATTAATAATTTTTACCAATTTTTGTGTGTTTGTGGGGTGTTTGAGCTATCCCCGCCTTCTCAACTAATTATCACTATTTAGGTTTTTTAGATGAGTTTAGAGATTCTTTTTTGTTGAATTATCTTGTGTCATCTTCTTTTATCCAATTTGGTTATACATAATGATTTTCCTACTATTGATTTTCATGTATTGATACAAAGGGAGATACCAAGATAGAGGAGGAAATACTGGTGAAAGATGGTGTTTCTACCATATCTATATAATTGATGATGCACAATTGGATGAAATAAATATAATAATTTAAAGAATGACATAAACATAGATAGATGCAAAACTGGGTGCCACAAAAAAATACAAATAAAGAGAATATATTATAGATCAAAACTAGTAAAATATTTAGTATAAGGATTCATAAAATCTAGTGATAACTTGCAGATTTTAGTTTTATAGAACTCATTGATGATGTCCATTTGAGTTTTCATTTCCAAAAAAATGATATGAGGAACCTTCAATTTTCTTATATATCAATTATTTGATGTATTTTGATGCATTTTTCCTTGTTGCTAGATAAAACATATGATAAACCCGCTAAATTGTAAATAAATAACTTTACCCATATTTGACGAGAAAAAGAAGAAATAAACACATCCCCTGTTTCCTTCTATGATAATTTGTCAAATTTTGTTTGCATCTATTTTCTTCTTTATCTTTTGAAAATTTTCGTTGAGCTTTGTTTTTTCTTTTTGCTTTTTGTCCCATTTTCTTCTTCAAAATACAAATGATTGATTTAAACCAACAACAATTTTTTCTCCAAAATGCAAAAAATCTATCACAAAAACTTGAAAAAACTTAAAAACACTTATAACAGTAAAAACAAATGCAACAATAACAAACATTATCAAAATATTCATAATTTTTTAACCTGCAAAATGTATTTTTCAGTTGACAGGGTTGGAAGCACGAGGGTCACCGTCGTTTACACAGGAGGTCGGAAAAACGCAAACAAACCTAGAAAAGATGTTTGACTTCTGGATGTATAGTGAGGGGGTTCGACCAAACCAATTTTGTGGGGTTCGAACGAACCCCATTAAAATAATTTCTTTGATTATTTTAAAGGGGTTCGGCCGAACACCCTTATTTCCCAATCTCCCAAAAAATTCTTTTTTTTTTGTAAGAAATTGTCTTTCAAAGCTCAATTTGAAAATAAAAATGCAGAAGACTTCAGAAACCAAGCTAGAAAATGGTAGTCCTCAGAACGATCTATCCAACAAATTAAATTTTAATATTTTTGGTTTTATTATGTATTTTATTTTTTAGTTTTATTAAACATAGGTTTTTCACCGAAAATGAAGCTCTCTGGTCTGCACATGCGGAAAAATAGCAGATTATCAAAATAAAAATTTTAAAAATATGCTAAGGCTGGGTATTGCTGTCCTTGATCCATTAAAAAAAGAAAAAATTAATTTCAATACATACATAAAAAATTATGTTGTATACAGTCCGCCTATGTCTGAATTGCAATTGGTTTGACTTTGAAACTTGATTAAGAAAAAAATATTCAATAAAAACCTATGAGACCAAATGCAAGTGCTAGATATCATAGTTACAAATCTAAATTTTAAAAAATTAGAATTTTACCCTTTAAACAAAAAAATTTATGTTGTATACGGTGAGTGTCACTTTTTAAAAATGTTGTTTTCTAGAAAAAACCAGTTTTCATGGGAGATGGAAAAAAAAGTGCAATCTAATTCCAAAAATTTTGAAAAAAATATTTTTAGAATCTACAGACAAAATGTGATGAGACTCTAGTTTTCATCATCTTCAAATTCCTCACGGTTTAGTCACTATAGGTGCCCAAATATGAAGATTTAGTTAAAAATAATAATTGCAGTGTCCAGTTTGCCCAAAAATTGTAAACCACTATTGTGGGATCACCCTGATATTAAGTTATGTAAGTAATTACCCACACACTTCAATATGGGTACCTAGAATTTGAAAAAAACATTCGAGTGTGAAGAAAATACATTGTGTGTGCTCTCGCCTAAATGCGTTAGGTGGTCAAACTACAAATGCACTCCTTCACTATCATCCATCTTTAGAGAGCCTGCCTTGGTGGGATAAAGTACTCACCCCAAGGGAATGACTCAAACCGGTAATGAGATAAACACCAAGCTATTCTCAACCGGTATACAAATTTGAATGGTGAGGAAATTTCATCATTATAGGAGCTCCTATGGACAAGCATGTGATACTTTTTATATGCATTGATCTTGCCTCTCGTGTGGCATTCTAAATGGGTACCCTGATTATGAACCAACTTGTGTAGAGGCCAAAATCCTAATCTATTTGTTGGCACAAAAGGTCATTTCCTTTGAAGCTACCCCACATATAGATGTGATTATGTTGTAGAGATGAAAAGTATGTCATGGGAGATTCATTAGTACTGATGCTTGGCTGACCTGAGAAGCAAGTGCACTGTAAGGGGGAGCCTGTGTGATCAAGCATCTAATCATCTACACTAAATATGTGTAGATGGATTTATCCAAGTGGGATCCCAACAAATATTGTCTCTTCATCTTAGGATTGTGCATGTTCTTTGAATTGAAAACACATTGCTTTGATCAAAAACATTTGAAAACAAACATTCACAATTTCTTCAAATTTCAAAACCCTTTAGGGAAGCATAAAACTTTTACGAATTCAAGTGCTCTTGCTTGCCCTAGGGATTGCATCCTTAGAGGCATCTAAGTACTTGGGTTTTATCATTATTTTTTTTCAGTAAAGTCAACAATAGGAAAATTTTGCCTTAATTTCCTTGATTTTCCACATAATGGACTTTGTGGGATGTGAATAAATTAGGACATTAGACATCTAGTTTGAAACTCTAATCAAAGATTGGTTTGTGGTAAAAAGAACTCATTAAGAAAAGTAAAGAACAATTGAACCCCACACATGTGTTCTTTCAAATGATTTCCCATGAAATCAAAATTCAGAAACCAAATTTCAAAAGGGTGAATGCAAAAATTTGGGTCCATTAAACGTGGAAGTTTTTTCCTTAGCCAAAAAAATGAAGTCGGCTTAGCAAAAACAGGATCCCAATTTTTATGAACAGGGTCTTGATTTTTAAAAATCGAGATCTTGTTTCAGTTCATGATCCTGAGCCTAAATCACAAATGGGATCCCACTTTTAAAAAAATGAGATCCCATTTGCTAGAGGGTCCCAAATCGATGGACAGTCAATACAAATCGGGATCTCATTTCGTAAAAGTATTTATTTATTTTTAAAATGAAAAAATCTTCATTTTTGCCAGCACACATGGGATCTCAATTTCTGAGCAACAACGACCCCTGGAAGACCTCCCAGGTACTATACTCTACCTCATTTTTGACATTTTTTAATTCCAAATTGAAATTGTCAATAAATTAATTGTTTTTACCATGCTTATTTCATTTTTTTTACATTTTAAGCATTTAATTTCTTGTTATTGTAGAAATGAGGAATTGTACAAATAGTTTAAAAACTACGTCAAATTGTGAAGATTTTGAATAGAAATGAAAAAAATAAACCTTGAATTATATTTTAGAATCAAAATTTAACTTTTGAAACTTGAATTGTTTGATGAAACCAAAAATAATTGTATTTGAAAACTCTAATTGAAACAAAACAAAAAAATTGCATTTCAAAACCCTAGAAATTGAAATGAATTAAAAAATTTCATTTAGAAACCCTAATCAAGCTTTTTGAAATCATGAATTCAAATCAAAGCAAAAAAAAGAATTTCAAAACTCTAGTTTTGAAATGAAACTAAAAAATTGCATTAAAAACCCTAATTGCTTAAAAATTGAAACCCTGAATTGAATTAAAACAAAAAAAATTGCTAAAACCTTACATTGAAATCGAACAAATCATTTTGATTTTGAAAACCCTAATATTTGAGCTCAAGAAAACTCATTTGCATTGCTTAAATGTTTTAAATTTCATTTGCATTGTATGGAGAAAATGATATGTTAAACTATAATTTCACTGTTAAATTATAATTAGATTAGAAAAACGTTCCATTTTTTGTGAATGAGTATAGTATTGCTACATGAATTTTCATTTAGAACTATCTTTTATATGAATTTTGATAATTAATTATAGGCCAAATAATCCGTCCTATTAAAAAGATGAAATAAAAATAAAATAAAAATAAAAACACACTCTAAATTCAAAATCTAGCTTCGTCTAGGGTTTATGAGAACAATAACATCTTCAAACTTAAATTTTTTTAGTTTCTATTTTTCTGATTTTAGAATCAATAAATTCCAAGAGTTATTGATTTTTAAGTGAAATCAAAACACTAAAATTCATAAGAGAAAAAATCCCTTATGTAGGAAGGAACATCACATTGACATTCACACTAGACATTTAACTACTTTAATATATCCTTTATTTCCAATATGTTTTCCTTGATTAAAGTTACACTTCATCATGCAAATCATTTCAATTAGAGGAAGGCTATAAGAATGATTAGTTATATCATCTTAACAATCATCCTTGAAATCTTTTATAATTTATTAGTCTTGTTTTCAAAGACCATTGTGGAGATCCATACTCTTATTAATTACTTTATAGAAATATTTATGCAATCCTTTCATCCATTGGTTAATGGAGGTTACCACACATTTTATCCTATATAATGTAGAGTCTTATTTTTGATAAATTATGATAGGAATATTGATAGAACTATCTATTTCATACTTGAGGGTCTTATGAATTTATTAAGATAAGATGTTCAATATAAGATATATTTGAATTCAATTCTTGCTTGGTCTACCAATCCTTACCCATCGTAGATACAATAGTAGACACTATAGCTTTCATCCATTGTGTTTTATAGTTTTCTTACCTATATTAAAATAATCTTTATTTGATAATCTACTAGGGTTAACTAACTATTACCTTAATCAATTAATGAGGTATCAATCTCAACAAATTTTGGTCCTTTAAGTAACTCAAAAATATGGTGTATAAGGTTATTAGTTTCTTCAAGTAGTTATTTAAGGCTATACAACATAGTTGCAATCTAATAAAAACCCACTTTTGGTGGCTTAATGATTCTTTTCCTATTTTTAATGCTATATTCTAGCCAAGTGGGGACAAAAGAAGGAGCATAATCTTCCTAAGAAGGAAATTGTAGTTAATTATATGGATTCCTTAAACCCAAGGTTTGTTGGAGGATGGGATTTTTCATAGTTTCTTTTACATTGATATCTTGTATGCCTTTGTGAATCTTTCTTTCCATTTTATTCATTAATATATCTACCTTTTTCATAGTCAAATTTATGATAATTGAGTCTTCATGATAATTTTCATCTCCTTGGGATTCCTCAACTTCTTGCACCATTTTCTCATCCTTCACATTTTTTATTATATTTCTAGTGATATCATTTCCTTAAGCTCGCATTTCATCTTTTCTTAAGAATATTCTCCTTAGTTTGGTAAAATACACTATCAACATTTAATAAGGAGTGTGGAGAATATAAAATAGAGTATAAAAATAGACCTTGTATTACTTCCTTATTTTGGAGGATTGGGAATTAAATGTTTATTTTTTCTCCTTGTGTTCTTGAAATAATAGGATTAGGACTATTGTTAGTCGGTAAATATTGATATGTTACAGAATAGTTAGAATGAACATAAATTTTATCAATGTTTGTTTTCAAGATTAGTTAGAAAATTTAGTTAGATAGTATTCAACATTCATTTCTATTTTATGTTTTGATCTCTCTTAGTCTAAAATCTCAATTTTTGCACTAGTTACGTAGACACTAAATAATCTAAATATTTTTATTTTCTAAGTTCTTTTAGGTTCTTTCAATTAAAAACAATCTAGAATAAAATTCTTGATTCAACATTAACTAATTTTATATTATACATTTTATATTATAAAATTTATTTAAGTGAGTATAATATTAATGAAAAAAATGTTAAATAAAATAATCTTATATTCAATTCAAAAAATATCCAGTTAAAATATTCATCAAACTCAATCTTAATCATATATAATTATGTGTTTCTATTATGGAAATATTCAATCTATTTATAAAATAAAAAATATTCATAAACTAGGCACTAACTTGCAAGTCCATTATTCCAAGGGCCACCCAAACTTCACCATAAGTTCGCTAAACCCTAAGCCCTGAACTCTAAAATCTAAACCCTCAACACTAAAGCATTCATTTTGTCTTAGGACCTTAAAATCAAATTTGGTTGCCTTATAAAACTCCACCAAATTTGTTTCCCTTAAGCCATGTCATTTTTTCATAGAACCTTACTACAAAGATCCCCTTAAGCCATCCTTGTACAGTAAACCCTAAACTCTAAACTCTAAACCTAAATAGGCTAAATACATCATTTTTTCCTAGGCCCTTAATAAAATTTGGTTTCCTTAGGCAACGCAACCAAATTTTATTCACTTGAGCCATGTCATTTTGTCCTAGGACCTCACCAGACATAGATCCCCTTAAGCCATCCTATCACCCTAAATCATAAATCGATGTCTTAAGGGGTCCTAATATGAAATTTCTTAATTGGATCAAAGGAGTTCCAAAAATTTGGTGAAGTTTCCCAAGGCAACCAAATTTAACAATAATAAGATTGTGCAAGATTATAATATGAATGATATCTCCTGATCTAGGTTGGTCAGTTGAAACAAGAGCTATCTCAATCAACTATTCCACAAGAAAATCTTCTTCACTAACTTGCAAGTTCATTATATTCCAAGGGACACCAAAACTTCACCCTAAGTTCCAATTTTTTTTTAACAATAATAAGATCATGCAAGATTATAATATGAATGAGATAAATCATTATCTAGGTTGATTAGTTTATAGTTTAGGGTGATAGGATGACTTAAGGGGATATATGTCTAGTAAGTTCCTCGGAAAACATGGCATGGCTTAAGTGAATAAAATTTGGTGAAGTTGCCTCAGACCTTAATGAAATTCGATTGCCTTGGGAATCTTCACCAAATTTTCTTCACTTAAAATCCATGTCATTTTGTACTAGGACCTTACTACATAGATCCCCTTAAGCCATCCTATCACCCTAAAACCTAAATCTTAAACTCTAAACCGTAAACCCTATAACATTCATAAATTTTCCTATTAATAGCTAATTGTATTTTAATTCAAGTAACATGCCTTAGACATAAATGAGGCTTACATATTTTATCATATGTATTCAATTAGGCCATTTATATTGAATGGTTTAAGGGTATTTCCTAAACATGTATCTTACATTTTGAAATTACAAATCTAATGTAGGTTCACTCATATCTTAGAGATCACATGGATGAATTTAATAATATTTGCAATCCACCTCTACGCCATCCATATCCACCACCTTTACCTCCACCTCATAACCCCCCGCCTCCACCATCTGAAATCGATGGTGCTCATTTGTGATGCAGGAGCATCCAGTGGTGTAAGGGCAATCCTACATCACCCAAAAATATATTTACTTTCATTTAGATTTTTTTTGTAGATGTTTTTGCATTTCTGGATACCCTTTTCGTCGAAGAAGAATTCCCAACTTTCAGAACTGCTTTTCTGCTTTTTCTGCTCAACTGCTATTTTTAGCAGGTATGAATTTGAAGGCGTGAGGAGACAAAAATTTAAGGGAAGCTTCAAGACATAATAATAAAAACTTTGGTGAAAGAATTAGATCAAGAGCATTTCCGGTTCAAAAGTTATTCAAATTTCAATTTCTGCTTTTTGCCTTATGAAATCTTCGGAGCTAATTTTGAGGTACTTAGAGGCTCCGGATGGGCCTGAAAAATTGGCGGAATACGAAAGTGGTTAGCCTTTACACCCCACTTTTTGGCAAGAGATCTTCGCGAGAGCTTTCCGAAAAGGTATTATCATTGAAGATCTGACGGTTAGATCTTGAGTTAGGGCTTCCGAAAGTTGGTGCATAATTTGAATCCCGTTTTTGGCTCCAAACAAAGAAACGGGCTATTTATGGGCGAGTTACTGTTTCTTTTAGGCAGTTTTTGGGGAAAGAAGATCGCATGCTGCGAATAGGGGAATTTCTGTAGTTTCTTTCTGTAATTTGCATGTATTGCAAAACTGGAGGATTTGAGATCCTCTGCATGTAGGAATTTCATACTTTGAAAATAATAAGATTTGTTAGTTTTTCTGTGTGATTTTCTGTGTCTCGGGTTGCACCCTCATCAAGTGGTATCAGAGCGGGTTTTCTTGAGCGTGTGGACAGATCGCCGATCGTGAGGCAGTTCGCACCAGGACTGTGGTTGTGGGTTCAAGATATTCAAGATGCCTCCAAGAGTGGCACGTGGTAGGCGAGGTGGTGCCAGAAATGCTGGTGGAAGAGATCCATTAGCGGCTGAGGGTTTCAGAGCCCTCCAGAGACAAATAAATGCATTACAAAGAGAGTTAAGAAGAGGGGTAAACCCGAGAAGGGGAGAAGAAAGTGAGGATGAAGAAGAGGTGGAAGATTCAGATGTAGAAGAGGAAGAAGAAGCTATTGATCAAGATCAAATGCGGCTGATAAGGGCCATTTCGAAGATCGGAAAAAGACCTAGAGTAGAAGTTCCCAGTTTTTCCGGAAGTCTAGACCCAGAAGAGTTGATTGATTGGATCAATGAGTTGGAAGAGTATTTCGAGTATGAAGAAGTAGAGGACCCAGATCGGGTTAAGTTTGCAAAAACGAAGCTAAAGGGCCACGCCAGTATCTGGTGGAAAGAGGTCCAACTAGAAAGAAATAAGAGAGAAAAGGGAAAGATCACCAGATGGGATCGCATGGTGGAGAAACTGAAGAAGCAGTTCATGCCAATGGACTATGAGTTAGATCTATTGAAGAAATTGCAAGGGTTGAAGCAAGGAAGTAGATCTATGAAAGAATACACAGAAGATTTTCAAAAGATGATCATCAGAACGGGACATGCAGAGGCCAACAAGGAGAAGGTAGCCCGTTATCTTAATGGGTTACGGTCGAGCATTCAAAAGGAGTTAAGCCTGGTCAGAATGGCCACCATTGAGGATGCTTACCAATTTTCGCTGAGAGTTGAAGAGAAGCTGAACAAGAGATTTGATAGAAAGCAAAAAGGACGAGGAGGTCAAAGCGGAAGGGGTAGCGAAAGATCTTTTGGAAGCCGAAATGAGGATGAGAAGAAAAATGAAGATGTGGGTACCAGTCGAAGCCAGAGGAATGATAACTTCTACCGCCCACGTGATCAGAATGGTGGTGATCAAAGAGGTAGAGGACGAGGAAGATTTGGGCAAGGACCTGGAAGAGATGGTTTCAGAGGAACTTGTTTCCGATGTGGTGAAGAAGGGCATCGAGCCTATGAATGTCCACAATACCAAGGAAGGACAGACAAAAGGCCAGAAGGTCGTGCAAGAGTTGTGCATGTAGATGAGGAGGCTCAATCTGAGCATTCAGATGATGCTGAAAGGGGAGAAGCCCTAGTGGTTAGAAGAGCCTTGGTGACTGAAGAGAAGGAGCCAGAACAGAGGAAGAATTTGTTTCGCACAAGGTGCAAGTGTGAAGACAAATGTTGTGATGTCATTATTGATGGTGGGAGCACTGATAATCTAGTGTCAGAAGAAATGGTTACAAAGTTGAAGCTGAAGAGGGAAAGGCATCCACATCCATATCGGATTGCCTGGTTGCAGAAAGACCACAAAGTTCTAGTCAATGAGCAGTGCCTGGTGAAGTTCAAGATCGGAAGCTATCGTGATGAGGTACTCTGTGATATCATCCCCATGGATGCATGTCACATGTTGTTGGGAAGGCCGTGGCAGTTTGACAGGCGAGCTGTACATGATGGCCATGCAAACACTTATTCCCTGATGAAGGGTGGAGTCCGCCATAAGTTGAAACCCCTGAAGAAGGCCGAAGAAAAGGTATGCAGTAGTGCTAGAATTTGTTATGTCGATGGAAGAAAATTTTTAGAAGGCATAAAACATGAGCGTGTGTGTTATGCATTGATTCCTAAAATGGATAAGGAGGGTAGTGAGAAGGTTCCAGTAGAAGTTTTTGGGTTATTGAATGAGTTTCAGGATATTGTTTCTGATAATGTACCTGAGGGTTTACCACCAATGAGGAAGATCAGTCATCAGATTGACTTGATCCCAGGAGCCAGTTTGCCGAATAAGGCAGCTCATAGAATGACTCCTGCAGAAAATGAGGAGTTAAACAGACAAGTTGAGGAGTTGTTGAGAAAGGGTTTGATTCGAGAGAGTTTGAGTCCATGTGCAGTACCTGCAGTACTAGCACCAAAGAAGGATGGGGAGTGGAGGATGTGTACAGACTCTCGGGCCATAAACAAGATAACAATCAAGTATAGATTTCCCCTGCCAAGGATGGATGACCTGATGGACTGTTTGAGTGGAGCTCAGTACTTCACAAAGATTGATCTGAAGAGTGGATATCACCAGATTCGGATTCGAGAGAGAGATGAATGGAAGACCGCCTTCAAGACCAAAGAGGGCCTGTACGAGTGGTTAGTCATGCCTTTTGGGCTAACCAATGCACCGAGCACATTCATGCGGCTCATGAACGAGGTACTGAAAGAGTTCCTAGGAAGCTTTGTAATTGTGTATTTAGATGATATTTTGATATTCAGTAAGTCACTGGATGAGCATATAATGCATATTGGTAGAGTCTTTGAGAAGTTAAGAGAAGAGAAATTGCTGATTAATCTGAAGAAGTGTAGTTTTGTGAAGAAGGAGTTAGTGTACTTGGGGTTTGTTGTCTCGACAGAAGGTCTCAAGATGGACCCAGAGAAGGTGAAGGCTATTCTGGAATGGCCTACCCCAAGAACTACTACTGAGGTGAGGTCTTTCCATGGTTTGGCCAGTTTTTATAGAAAGTTTATTAGAAACTTCAGTAGTATTTGTGCACCCCTAACTGAAACAATGAGAGGGGATAGAAAAGAGTTCAAGTGGAGCACTGGAGCAGCAAGGAGTTTTGATCTATTGAAGCAGAAGGTGACAGAACAACCTGTTTTGGCTCTCCCGGATTTCAATAAGGTGTTTCAAGTGGATTGTGATGCCAGTGGTTGTGCCATTGGAGCAGTGTTAAGCCAGGAAGGTAAGCCCATTGCCTATTTCAGTGAAAAGTTAAATGATGCAAAGAGAAAGTACTCTGTATATGACCAAGAATTTTATGCAATAGTTCAAGCATTAAAGAAATGGAGGCATTATTTGTTGCCGAAGGAATTTGTTATGTATACTGATCATCAAGCATTGCAGTACCTGAGTAGTCAGGGAAAATTAAATCAGAGGCATATGAAATGGGTAGAATTTTTGCAGAGTTATACATTTGTTTTAAAGCATAGGAGTGGGAAGACAAATAGGGTTGCAGATGCCTTAAGTAGGAGGCATACATTGTTGATAGAAATGCAGATTGAGGTGGTTGGGTTCAGTGAACTCAAGAAATTTTACCCGAATGATCCTGATTTTGCAGAGGCTTGGAAAGCTTGCAAGGAACCTGTTACAGTTGACAGGACAAAGTGGTCGGATTTCCTAATTCAAGAAGGCATGTTGTTTAAGGGAAGTCAATTATGTATTCCGAGGAGTTCCATGAGGGAGAATCTGATAAAGAAGAAGCATAGTGGAGGAATGGCAGGACATTTTGGTCGGGATAAGACCATTTCCATTATCAGTGAGCATTATTATTGGCCTCAGTTATCACAGGATGTGAAGAAGTTTGTGCAGAGTTGTAGGGTATGTCAAATGGCTAAAGGAGTGAGTCAGAATATAGGGTTGTATCAGCCCTTACCTGTACCAGAGAGGTCGTGGGAGGATATAAGTATGGACTTTGTTCTTGGTTTGCCAAGGACACAGAGAGGGAATGATTCAGTATTTGTGGTGGTTGATAGGTTTTCGAAGATGGCACATTTCATCCCATGCCAGAAGACCCATGATGCAGTCCACATTGCTGACTTGTTCTTCAAAGAGGTGGTGAGGCTACATGGTTTGCCAAAGAGTATAGTCTCAGATCGTGACACAAAATTTGTTGGATACTTTTGGAGGACCTTGTGGAAGAAGTTGAAAACAAAGTTGAAGTTTAGTTCTGCACACCATCCCCAGACTGATGGGCAGACTGAAGTTGTGAACAGGAGTTTGGGTAACCTACTGAGATGCTTGGTAGGAGATAAACCAAAGGGATGGGATTTGATCTTACCCCAGGCAGAATTCGCTTACAACAATTCTGTCAATAGAAGCACTGGTAGATCACCGTTCCAGATTGTGTATGGAAGTAGTCCTAGGACTGCTCCAGAATTGAGGAAGATGGACCAAGAGAAGAAGACAAGTGCTGAAGCTGAAGACTTTGCAGAACACATCAAGAATATGCATGAGAAGGTAAAAGAACACATTAACAAGATGAATATGCAGTATAAGGCTAAGGCAGATCAAAAGAGGAGGTATAAGGAGTTTCAGATTGGTGATGAAGTGATGGTCCACTTGAGGAAAGAAAGGTTTCCAGTAGGAACCTATAACAAATTGAAGATGAAGAAGTTCGGTCCCTGTAAAATTTTGAAGAGGCATGATTCAGGGAACGCATATGAGGTAGAGTTGCCAGATGGATTCAACATTTCCCCTGTGTTCAACATTGCAGATTTGATAGAATATCATGAGGGTGGCGCAGAGGAAGTACCAGCAATGGAACAGTGCGGTATTCCAGCACCTACTTCAGAAAAGGAGGAGATTGAAGAAATCTTGGATAGCCGTGTAGGAAGGAGTACCAGAAATAGGCAATATGAAGAATATCTGGTGAAGTGGAAAGGAAGGCCTATGGAAGATTCATCCTGGTTGTCCAAGGCAGAGGTTGACCGTTTGGGTTTTCCTCAACCATCTGAGAAGTGACGGAGTCACTTTTCAAATTACCCTGGGTGTCTGATGCAGGAGCATCCAGTGGTGTAAGGGCAATCCTACATCACCCAAAAATATATTTACTTTCATTTAGATTTTTTTTGTAGATGTTTTTGCATTTTTGGATACCCTTTTCGTCGAAGAAGAATTCCCAACTTTCAGAACTGCTTTTCTGCTTTTTCTGCTCAACTGCTATTTTTAGCAGGTATGAATTTGAAGGCGTGAGGAGACAAAAATTTAAGGGAAGCTTCAAGACATAATAATAAACACTTTGGTGAAAGAATCAGATCAAGAGCATTTCCGGTTCAAAAGTTATTCAAGTTTCAATTTCTGCTTTTTGCCTTATGAAATCTTCGGAGCTAATTTTGAGGTACTTAGAGGCTCCGGATGGGCCTGAAAAATTGGCGGAATACGAAAGTGGTTAGCCTTTAGGCCCCACTTTCCGGCAAGAGATCTTCGCGAGAGCTTTCCGAAAAGGTATTATCATTGAAGATCTGATGGTTAGATCTTGAGTTAGGGCTTCCGAAAGTTGGTGCATAATTTGAATCCCGTTTTTGGCTCCAAACAAAGAAACGGGCTATTTATGGGCGAGTTACTGTTTCTTTTAGGCAGTTTTTGGGGAAAGAAGATCGCATGCTGCGAATAGGGGAATTTCTGTAGTTTCTTTCTGTAATTTGCATGTATTGCAAAACTGGAGGATTTGAGATCCTCTGCATGTAGGAATTTCATACTTTGAAAATAATAAGATTTGTTAGTTTTTCTGTGTGATTTCCTGTGTCTCGGGTTGCACCCTCATCAATTTGCAAGCACGAATCAATTCCAATGCTAGAACCATCCAAGATCAAATGAACATTATTCAAAATGAAGAATTCGCCACACCACTTGTAAGGATGATTGCATCTAAGATGTAAGCCATTGTTGATGTTGTCAAGGCTATGGATGGGATCTTACATGAGCATCAACAATGGATATAGGAGAGGAGAACTTTTTATTCTAAAAAGGAAAACACAAATAAATGAAGAGATGCAATAGAGAGTCACAATAGGTTTTAAATTAAGACAATGATCTTAAATAGTAATGAATTTATGAATTTGGTGAATGATGGATATTTTGTGTGATGAATTTATAAATTTGGTTGGATGGATATTTTTAGTGACGTGAATTTATGATTTTGGTTCTAGATGGATATTTTTAGTGACTTGAATTTATGATTTTGGTTCTAGATGGATATTTTTAGTGACATGAATTTATGAATTTGGTGGAATTTATGAACTTATAATGATGAATTTATAATAGTATATCATTTATGACTATCTACTAGATCATGATGGAAAATTGTAATATATATATATATGCGTTAGACATAAAATGAGCGTTTTGTGAATGTTTCAAGTTTATTGTTTAGTATGTACACATGTATTAAAATTTCATATAGTTGTTAAATTTTGAAATTTGTGTGTATGTACATAGTTTACTTTAATGATGTATGCATGCAAATTATACATAGTATTTTTTATTTTAAATGTATGTACATGTTAAATTTTGAATCTTGTATGCACATGCTCAAGTCCAATAAATGTATATGTGTGTTTCAATTTTATATGATCTTAATATATGTATGCACATCCTATGTAAAAAAATTGCATGTGCATTTCAAATTTAACTATTTCTTGTAAGTTTTTAAGTTTCTATGTTAATTTTGTATAATTTAATGTAGGTGCACACTTATATCTCATATAATGGATGATTTTAACATTGATGATATCATCAATCCTCCACCTCAACCACCTCTATCTCCCTCTCCACCTCCAATACATTTTTCATCTGATGAGGCTCGCTTGTGAGAACACATAAATGATCAGGTTGCATTCATACAAAATCAAATCAATTCTATGCAGATTCAAGCATTAATTCCACCACATGTTAGACGTTTTGCATCTGCAATGCAAAAAATTGTGGATGCCATTAGGACCATTGATTCTAATCTAGATAGGTGCATAGACAAGACAAAGAACAAATGAGACAATTTTATGCTGATAGTCTCTCTTATAAAAAAATATTAGACCTTAAAATAATGAAATCCCACCTAGCCCCCTACTTTCTCGACCCCATTACTCGACAACCCATTCCTTCGAACAAATATAGATTATCCATGAGGTGGTGCATACATCCACATATGAGTGCACATTTTTGGGATCAATGGTATATGGTTTTTGATAGTTCCCTACACTCTAATTGGGAGTGCCCATTATATTTTTTGAGGAAATTGTATGTAGAGTTTGTTATGGGGAAAAAGCCCAATCATTTTGATTTTAAATCATTTCAGGGTGTTGGTGGCAACATGCCACAACAGAGGTTAGGAGAAAGGGTTGATCCCTAATTCCTCGTGCATGTGCAACCTATTGTTGTTGCTCCTGGTCCTCCCATTCCTACACCTATGCATCATCGAGCTATGGTCTTGACATTAGGTTCCCTTAGTACACTCATAGGAGACCTTGATCAACATACTTTTGCAATAGTGGGTGGTGATCATAGAGATGATGATGATGGAGGACTGTTTTATGGATCTAGTTTGAGTACCACTCTAGGAGTGTCGAGGCCCATCCCACATGTATGTACTAGTTTCCATCAAGTATGTTATGGACCTCATTAGGCCACACCTAGTTTGAGTGGACATGGAGATTTTGGTGGTTCATTTGGTCACATTAGTTCATTTGTAGAGTTTCTTACAACAGACCAACATCCTGAAGACACTGCTACACAGGTATAAATATGCATCTACACGTTCATTTTATAAGAATTTTGATGAATGTATATATCAAAGAAAAGTTTGTAATACATTTTAACAATCAAACTGTTTGGTGTATAGACGACAATAATGATGGGAAAATCATATGTTCCATGAGTACATACATCGACACTAGTCCTACTCAGAAACCATTATGGGGTATTTTGATTTCAATTTTTTAAATTATAAATGAAATGATTTTTAACTTGAGTTTTAAATTTATAATTGAATAACATATATTTTTGAAATATTTATTTTGGTTTAGGTGAATCAATCGGCTTCCACATCAATTCCACCCAAGGGGTTGTCGAGCACTCCTCCACTATCGGGCATCGTAGATCAGGGGCAGGTACATTTATATTGTAATTTGTTTAACTTACATTAGTATAGTTACAATTACGAATTTTGAATTCACTATATATGAAATGTCCATGTACACTTGCAAATATTATAATCTTGCATTAAATGTCTACATGTATGTCTAGGTTGATACCACAATGAGAATGGGCATCAGGAAAACATTAGATGTTGTGACTACTCATGACCCCTCTGATTTTCATGTTGTTTAAAAAACCTTATACACAAAATGTACAAACTTGAATATATATATATATATATATATATATATTAACCTAATTTAACTATACATGCTTTAATTTTGATCTTGTAGGAATTTGTTAGTGCAACTTTCAGCCCTGACCCAGACATAGTTACACCTCCAGGAGGACATGCAGAGTAGGTTCTAGATCAAATGGTAATTTAATTTTTTTTTATATATTTTAATTCAATTATATATTATATATTGTGAATATAACTTTAATTTTAAATTTTAAATTAAATATATATATATATAATTTGAGAGCTAATAAATGTTTTAAATTCTTTTTATTTTTATACCATGAGACACATCTTGTAGTTGAGCATGTACAAACATGTCCCGGAGAAGAGGGTGCACAACCTATGGATATGGTACAATTAACATATTATAAATTACAAATTAGTTTCAATTAAATCATTTTTAATTGTAGACTTGTGCATCTAATTTCAACTTTCGTTGTCTTGTTTATGTAGATTGATTCAGAGAATGTAGAGGTTGCTTTAGGTGCACTGGAGCATTTAGACCCAAATATGATGGTAATTTAATTTTATAATGAATTATAAATTAAATTGTCATTAAATATTTTTTCATTGTCTTATATATGATTTTATCTTTCTCTTGTATAGAGTGTTTCAAGTCATCTATATAGTCTACATGGTGTGAAGAGGTCTCTTGATTATAGAGACAATACATGACCTAGAAACATGATTTTGTGGGTTATATTTGTTTATTTCATGGACTATATTTCTAGTTTGTCATGTAATTTGTTGGACTTTATATTTCATGGTTCTCGAGTACTTAGTTGGACTTTAGTTCATGGGTTGTACTCTGATGGACTTTATTTCATGTGCTTAATATGTTGGTTTCATGCACTTAATATATTTACATAAATTATGGACTTTATTATTGTTTGAAATTTTAATTTACACATATAAATTTATGCATTTTATGTTCATAGTCAAGATATTAATATAAATATTAAATTAAAGTTAAAATTAATAGGACATTTTAATATTTATAGTTTACAAATTTAGTGATCTCATACATGATATACATAATATGTACATTCAATAATTAGCGATAATTAGTCAATGAACTTATTCAATTCACATCAATCAATAATTAGTCAATAAATCGTAATTTACAAAAAAACTCAATTCATTTATATACCAAAAAGGATAAAATTTTAAGAAATAAACAATACCATACAAGATTAGAGAACATAAGCATTAATAAAATCTATAAATAATAGCATCCAACACTAATTTATAAGCCGTCAAAACAAATAATGACATCCAATACTATTTTATAAGCTGTCAACACAAATAATGGCATCCAATACTAATTTATAAGCTGTCAAAACAAATAATGGCATCTAATACTAATTTATAAGTTGTCAAAACAAACAGGTACATTGAAAACAAATTAGCTGACATTTTAAGGGGTCATAATACAACGTCTTAAGGGGATGTCTTAAGGGGTCATATTACATCTTAAGGGGATGTCTTAAGGGGTCATATTACTTCTTAAGTGGATGTATTAAGGGGTCATATTACGTCTTATGGGGATCTCTTAAGGGTTCATAATACAATGTCTTAAGGGGATGCCTTAAGGGGTCATAATACAATTTCTTAAGGGGATGTCTTAAGGGTTCATAATACAATGTCTTAAGGTAATTTATTAAGGTGTCATAATACATAGTCTTAAGGATATAATTGATTTAATAATAATGTATGCATGGTATTTATTGGTTTGAAGACATAGTAGGACATATATGTACATATATGTCATCTCAAAACAATGTTTGTAAAATTTGGATATGCCATCTCAAGAACATTTCAAACGCATGCCCAGAATGTGCTAGGTCTTCACACCGCCTGATATAAAAAAGGTACAAGAAATATCAATGAAATCATCAAAACATACATATTTTAATTTATATAAAACTATCTATATGTACACAACTCAAGTACTTGCATTTAAAATTATTCCACACATGTCTAGGTTGAATCCAGGCATCCTCTCCTTTTTGTTTCAAAGTATGAGATCAATGCAATGATGGATTAAGGATACAAAAAATTATAATAGATAAATTTTAACTATTAATGTACAAGAAATATCAATATGTAATTGAAACATGTATTTAAATATATTTTAACTAATAATCACCTCTATTAAAAAGGACAATATAAAACTTAAACTATATTTACCTGTATTTACTTATTCCATTGTACCATCTGCATACTCTCTTTTTTGTAATGCATTTATGATTGTCTCATGCTCTTCCATAGAAATTGTCCATAACACATTATTTGCATGTCTTTCACAATACCAATCTAGTTTTATATTTGTTGCCACCACCAAATGTGAATAATGTATAATTTTTTTATGTGGTTCATAATATTTGAATGTAGGTAGACCATTCTTCCTTGCCGGGTATTTTCATAGCCAAGTGCCAACAACCACAACCGATCCTATTGGAAAAAATGAAAACCATCATCATATAAGTTCTCAAAATTTTCTTAATGGGATCAAAGACTTGTTCTAAAAAATTCCTTAAGGGGATCAAAAACTTGTTATCAAAATTTTCTTAAGAGGATCTCGGTACTTGTTGGATAATGATAGCCATCATCATCTTCTTGAGGTGATATTAACTTATGTTTAGTCTTCACACAACGAGCCAACCAATATTTTGTTTTCTCTTCATTCCCCTCAGGTGAAACAACAACATACACATGTCCTAAAAACAAAAATTGATTCAATAACATGCGCATATTAATATAAATAATTTATTATTACAAAATAACATAATAAAGTGAAATAAAATAAATTGAATTAAATTACCTTCTTGTACAAGGTTTGAAACACGTTCATAGTCTTCAGATGCAAACACTTGATCATTTTATTCAATAGTTCTTTCATATTGATCATGTGATTATGCAGGTGTCAACGATATTTTCTCCCACTATTCAACCCATTATGTATTTTCACATGCTTCCCAATATCCTGAGATACAAAACTGGAAAAAAAATGCAAGCTCCCTTGTCCAGATAGTCCATGTGTTTTTTGTCAAACTCATAAATGAATGCCATTTAGTAGATTCACTTATTGTCTCACAATCAAATCTAGGTACAATGTTATCTTCTTCAACCAACCAAAAGAATCAATGAAATCTTGAGTACTCACTTGAACCAGTGTAGATAATCTTGTATTACACCAATCCATAATCCCATGTGCATCTTTAAATTTTATTGCATCTTCGAATTTTAATTGTTCTCTAGAAAGAATTATTTTGACACATGCACCAACCCCATCATGTTCTCTTTTACCATGCCCAACTTAAAAAAAACTCCATATATGTTGGACATTAAGTTCTTTGTGCATCTTACTTAACCAATAGAACATGCGAGCATTCTTGAACTTCCCCATACAATTATCTAACCATATGAGGTGTTCTTTCATATGGATTCCTCTTTCTCTTAAATTTCTATAAAATATACTGAAACATTATTGAACAAAATCTAACGAGTGTAATCGGTTGTCACTCAAATAAAAATGATACTCCCTCAAAAAATTTCTATCATCCTCAATGTTGTCATCTGCATATCCATAAAAAATATGGACAAACATAGCTACTTGAACTGAATTATAAGATTGTGATTGAATTTCCTCTTGCGGAGCTACATCATAATTTTCCGCAAAATCAACCACTGAAAGTATAGTACAAATTGGAAATGTGTTTCTACATGCGCGAAATTGGCCATCAAGCCATCTAGCATGTTGAGAGTGCATGATATATTTTGGTAATATCTTATTCTTAAATTCACTCATGAATGCATGCACACTAACTTTTTTTGTAACTAAATCACAACACTTTCCTATTTTTCCATCTTTTAAAGAATAGTGAATATTCTTAAATATTTTAAATTCTATTAAGTATTGTCCAAAATCATTATCAACACTTTCATGCATACAAATTCCTAAGAATGAAAGATTTCCACAGTCAATGCATTGTCAAGAAATACAAGAACTTAAATAAAACAATTTACCATTAGATCTTTCACAAAACAAACTTTAAATAAACTACCTTATTGCTTCAAGTGACATATTAATACCACATTCATGTATAATCATGTTAGTATGCAAGGGACAATGTATATATCAAAAAACATCATAAAAATAACGAAATTGAACATGCGTTTTACAACAATAAGATATTTGTTTCTTATTAATTTTTACATACCATGGTTTACATTTTTCAAAATACCTTTGACTTATTTTAATATTATCGGGTAACACTAAATCACCTCAAAATTTTCTATAAAATTCAGTTTGTGTTGTATCTAATACGTTTTTTGGGTGAGGATCATGAACTTTGGACCCCACCCTTAATTTTAAAATATCTCTAGCATTAGATGAAACCCTAGTGTTATCATGCCAATATTTTTCAATCAAAGATTTAATTTCAACATTCAATTTCATATCAGACCTTGGGAGTTGACCACTGAAACTCCAACATTGGTTGATAGGATCATTTTCTATACATTCTCTTCTTTTTGCCGCTCTTAGCAATATTTTAGGATGTATTTTTAGAACTTTGCTGATATTTCTATCATTCTTTTATTCAAAGTTTCTTTATTAACTATAGCAGTTGTTATAGCTCTTCTTGCTGCATTGTTATCTTTAGATTGACTTATTTTCCCAATAGATTGAATGGCACTAGCAATAGTACACATAACTTGTTTTAATGATTAATCCTTTCTTTTTGGTTTAACAAAAAAGCCTAACCTTTTCATTATTTTCCTATTTTTTTGCATTCTCATCAATTGCATCATTAGTTGACATTGAATTGCAATTTTTTACAATAAAAGAATTTGTTGTATATTTTATTTGCATATGTTCTTATTTGCCTCCAAGAAATTTGACCGTGAAGATTATCGAAAACACCACTTTCAATTTAAAAAAAATTATTTTCATTAAATTCAACATCACATTCTAGATTTTCATCTTCATCTTCATCTTCATTTTAATTTTCATTTTCAACTTCAAAACAATTTACATTTTCATCTTCATTTGCATCAACAAAACGATTTTCATTTTCATTTAGATCAACAAAACGGTTTTTGTTTTAATTTTCAACAAAAGGATCATTCTCATTTTCAAAAAATTCTATAAAGTTTCATCTCTCTAAATATTATCAATGTCAACATCGTTAAGTCTAGCATCTTGTAAAACTTCTACATACGAATTTACCATTTCACTAACATGTGGATTTGAAGACGTAGCTAGATTTGTGCATATTGAAACATTATCCATAGCATTGAAAGAGGGATTTGAAGACATAAAAGGACTTTCTTGTATAATCATATTCTTCTCCAAATTGACTTCTTGCAAATTAGCTTCATCTACAACCATGGTCTCCTCAATTTTTTCATCTTCAATAGTTGTGGAATTGGATGCTCCCCCATCATTCATTGATTTAATTCTCATTCTTATTTATCTTTGTCTTTGTCTCTCCTTCTCTTTGTTTGCTTCAATTTCTTCAGGAGTCAATGTCTTCCTCCTCTTATTACGAGTTTTATCTCCCATGATTATAAAATTCTCAAGCACAAATGAATGTTAATAGAGAAATTATTCAAAACATTCAATCCAAATTGGAAGTTCAAAACCTATAAGGAATAAATTCTTCCTCTTGTGCTCCTCAAAACAAGTAGAAAACTAGCACAATTCCACTTTAAAACTGATTTTTGCATGCCTCCTTTGAAAAAATCAATTCATATTGCAAGTTGAATACCTTTTGTTCCTCCATACAAGTACAAAACTAACACAATTTCACTTCAAAAATAGTTTGCATGATACGTGCTTTGAAAAAATTAATCAAAAATGTAAGTCACCACCTATAAAAACAATGCTTGATGAAAAATAGTCCAATTTTACTGCTCTCGGTCATACATGTGAAGTTGCAGACTTCATAGTAAAATTTGACAATAAATTTAAATAAGATGGTTAAAAACAAACGGGATCCCGATTATAGAACGTGATCCTATTTTTTAATAAAACTTGATCCTGTTCTATAATCGGGATCCCATTCCCAATATTTATTGTGCGGACTGTTGGCAAAGGAATGGGATCTCATTTCCCTGTCAACAGTCACCGCATTAAATATTAGGAACGGGGTCCCGATTACAGAACGAGATCCCATTTTAAAAAAAAATGGGATCCCATTCTAAAATCAGGATCCCATTTTTAAAATTTGAAATTGGTTTTGCTTTGTGGTTGGGTTTTTGCTTCAGATTTTGGTTTGGGAAAAGAATTGGGAGTCTGAACCTAGGCCTTCAACCTGGTTTGACGTGCAAATTGAAGGTTCTAACAATGTCAAATAAAAATATCGAGTTTGGACATATGGATGACGACCTTTTTTGCAGAATTTTTTGACAAAATTAAAACCCATTTTAGATGAGACAATGCAAATTCTAAATATGTAATTTTTTTTACAATTGGATTATTTTTTCTATTTTTCAATTAATTTCTAATGAAACTAGTCCATAAAATTTAAATATCAAGGTTTTTAACTATTTTAATGACTTTTGATCAACATAACATTTTGACGAACGGATTCCATGAGAGAAAACTTCAGACAGTTATTTTCAATTTAAAAAAAAATAAAAAAATGATAACTTTAGGTCATCTTATGCATTTCGTACATGATGAGTTTTCAAAACAACAAATATGCTTAATAAAAAATTAACAAAAAAAAAAAAATCAAGGAAAAATTACAAAAAAGTATCCAAAACAAGATTCAGTGAGTCACAAATATTTTTCCAAAAGGATTTAGAAAAATATGATAATTTAGGTCAAAATATGGATGTCGTACATGTGCATGGTATGGTAAAAAAAAGTGACTTTTAAATAGTTATTTTTACAAACTCCTATTGAAACTCAATTTGTACAATCTAGGTATTGAAATAAATTACATATTTGGAAACTAGACTCCGAGTATTTAATTTTATGATTAGTGAATTTTTCAAATATTCCATCTCTAAGTGCTTCAAATTTTAAGGTCAAATGTGTCAAACTCTGAAAAGTCAAGGAAAACACTTCGACTTTTTGGCCAAAAAGTGGACTCAACTTCTTGCCAACATCCAAAAGTCTTAGTCCAAAAGCTCGTGAGGAGCGTCTTGAAATACTTCTTGAAGTAGAGAAAGATTGGTTTACAACTTCTACAAGAAAGCTTCAAGAAACAACCGTAACTTGTATGAGTTTTATTATCAACAAAATCAAACTCTTTTTCAAATGCTTTCTTTTCTCACATAGGGAGTATCAAGTCTAGGATCAAAATTAGTCATTTTCATCCATCCCTCAACATGAAAATCAAACATCATTTCACCAACAAACTCTTGGAAACTTTGAAAACATCATTTATGCTAAACTTTTAGGTAAAATCAAAATCATCTTGTTTAGATATGTGTAGATGAATCCTTCTCCACATATTTAACCAAATTATCAATCCTTGTGAAAAAATTTACCTCTTGATAAAATCCAACATCTTGGGGTCTAGGATTTCATTATCTAAAATAACTTTTTTTGACTTAACACACTTAGTCAAATTATCCTCTTGTGTATGAGTTCTCTCTATGACAACACATCCTCCTAGAGTTTACAAGTTCATTATTGAAATCAATCAAAATACCAATCAAATCAAGTCCTAAAGTTGAGCATCTCCCTCAAGGTTCCTCAAGAGTTTCATCATTTGTATCATCCATCTTTCATTTATCTCATCCTCATCATCACTTTGATCCTTAAATTATCTTAGTTCTTCTCTTCTTTGAGCCTAAGTTTTAGACCAATCTAAGTGGTTAGAGGTTCATCTCTTACATTCATGAAAATTGATCTCTATTTTATGGTTCAAACTCGATCTCAATATAAGAAGAACATGGAGCAAAACAAAGAAACATCCACTTTGAGCGATCTAAGTCAAACTAAAATAGCATTCAACCCTATGATATCTATTGACCTCCCAATCAACCCTCCTCCAAATCCTTTTGAGGAAGGTCAAGTGGAAGACATCACCAACAACGTCTTAGGGATGACACAAGATGAAATCCTTGAGATGGTGCAAAATCCTAAAAATCAGTGAATTGTCAATGCTATGATGAAGTTATATCCCTCCAAATACATGCTTGAGTTAGCAAAAGAAGGGGCTAAAATCCCTTCTGACTATGACCTAAGCACTATTATGAAAAGACCTCTTGGGATCATGCCCTAGACTTCATCCACACTTCAACTTCAAAGCATCCCTCAAGACATCCCGCAAATCATAACATCCATTGCTTCAACCCCACCAATTGTCAACAAGGGAAGCACAATGCTTCAAGAACTCCAAAAACAACCCCTTGTGATTAATCGAGATTTGAATGCAAGCACCACATCTATTCAATCCATCTTGGTAAATCCTCTACACCCATATGTTTCACTCACAATCCATGTTTACAACAATCCAACCTCTTATCATGCAACACCAATTTATCCTCTAGACACACAAACCTCTCTCCCTACCTCACAAGGAGAAGGTGACTTGTTTGGAGCAGGGTGAATCTTTGTTCCCTCATCATCACTTCAAGGGATTGCACCACCAGTATTTCATCCATTTCCACCACTACCACTTACCTCCAAATCATCCCTTGGGTTGGGTCTTCCTCCTCTACCCACCATCAATCAATCAAATTAGAGCACCATATTAAACCCTCCTATCTTTTCATCGATATCACAACAACAGATGACAACCATCCAAACAACCCCAATAATCAACACATCCACCATTCCTCAAATAAATCAAAGAAGGGTTTCCCAAGGACCAAGCGTCTTGGTCACATCATCTACGACTCAAACCTCGATCATCAACATGACCATTTTGTTCATCACAATGGTCAACACCATTCCCAATCCACCACCACCATCGCCAAAACACAATATGATGAATTCATTCAGCATCAAGTTGCAAGCTGCTCAACAAGCTTCCTATCAAAAGGAAATTCAAAACCAACAGGTTGCCCAACTAGCTGCCCAACAAGAACAAGCACAATTAGCAGTGCAACTAGCTCCACAAGCTTCCCAAGCTATGCAAGAAGCTCAAGCCACACAAGCCACACAAGTGGCTCAAATTACACAAGCATTCCAACAACCACATGCTCAAGCCCAAGCCCAATATCAAGTTCAACAAGTGCAAGTGCAAGGACAATACCAAGCGCAATTACAAGTATCCCAACAAGAAGCATATCAGCAAGCCTTGCAAGATTATCACACATAACAAAAAGCGGCTTAACAAAAAGACCAACAACAAGCCTTGTTGGAATAGAAACAACATCACAAACAACAAGCCTTGTTGGCACATCAACAACATGACCAACAACAAGCATTGTTGGCACAATAGCAACACAACCAACACCAAGCATTGTTGGCTGAAAAACAAACACAAATAGTACTTGGTCAGTGAAGCTTGTGAAAAACTCACACCAATGTCCCACCCATCGATCGAACACCTCAAAACATGTTCACCCCACCTCTTGATCTGCAAGGTGATGTGACAGTACAAATCAGACTACTCTTGCAACATGTGCTTGATCTTCAATAAAAAAAAAACAAGGACACCCAAAAATTCTTATCCTTTTGACCAAAGCTTAGCAATGGTACCATTCCCAAAGGGATTCAAAATCCCCAAATTTGACAAATATCATGGGATAGGAAACCTTGAAGATCACATCGAGGAGTTCCAGGTACATTGAATGGAAGTCTCATACAATGACACATATCTAATGTATTTGTTTCCTCAAAGCTTGGTTGGTCCCACTATCGAGTGGTTCTCTCGTCTGCCTAGTGGCATCAAAACATTATAGGAAATCAAAGATGTGTTCTTCTAGAATTATGCATTCAATATTGGCATGGATGTTAGTTTATAGGAAATTTCGGTGCTCAAACAAGGAAAGGGGGAATCAATCACCTCCTTCCTCCAACGATCGTGATCCAAGTCCAATCGAAGCAAATGGGTCATGCCACAGGAACAACAAGTTTCAACTATCATTGCTAATCTGGACAAGACCTTGGAATTTTATCTAAAGATTCAATCCATCACCACATATGACCAATTGATCCCCAAGTCGCTCAACATCGAAAGAGCCCTTATCAAACAAAGGGGCACACCTACCTATCCTGAACATCAAGAGAGTTGCCCATCTACTAGTTACAGTGAGAAACCTCACACATGGGTGAAGAATAGGAATGTCACCAATGATGGATTGGTCCATGCCAAGGTCATCATCAATGGTCCAAATAAAAATACCCAAACACATCATCAACCACAAAATAATAATCATACTAACACACACACAAATGTGGTAAATGAACAATCTCAATAATTAAGGGGGATGACCTTCGTGAAACAAGTATCCCCCCAAACATAAATTTATGGCCCTTGGGGAGTCAATTGAACCCATCATGAAAAATTTGGTCAGTGAGAACCTCATTAAGATCCGAACCTATGATAATTACCAAGAACTCTAGGTGAAACCACCTTGGTACAACAAAAATTTCCTTTTTGATTAGCATAGGCTCAAGGGGCATATGGCCACCAACTACATGAAATTGAGGAATATCATCCAAGATCTCATTGATGAAAAAATCATAAATGTAGAGCAACCAATTGGTAACCAAGATCTAAAAATATACACGAATCTGATGCCCAATCATAACCCAAGAAACAATAAAGGGAAGAAAAAGTATGGAAATTTAAATCATGTGTACGACGGAGTTGTCATCTCCCTAGATAAATTAGTCACAGTTGTTAGCATCAAGGGAGCCAACACTGATTGTGGAGTCACCACACGTGGTGACAAGATCACTATTTTTGGGGCACCGCAACCAACTAATACCCCCACCTCAAATCATAGATCCATCCCTAATGGCTACAATGTCCTTGACTAATTAAAAAGAACCCCTGTTCAGATCTCCATCATGGAGTTACTGAAGATTTCAGCATCCCATAGAGAAATCATTGAGGAATCATTGGCTTCATCCACCATCTCTACCAATCTTGATACAAAGCAATTTCAAGCTACGGTAGGTAACATCACCACTCTGAATCTCCTCACGATTTTTTATCAAGACTTTCCCAGCCAACCATCTCACAATCGTGCACTCAACCTTAAAGTCCTATTCAAAAAATAAGGTCAAAAGAGTCTTGGTGGATGGGGGTGCATGCCTCAACATTTGTTCACTCATGTTTATCAAGAATCTAGGAATTTTTGAAGATTCCATTGAAAAGGGTGAAAGTATCACAATCAAAGCTTACGACGATCAAGAAAGAGTGTCTCAGGGCACTATTCAACTTCCTATTCAAGTAGGGATGACTATTATAGAAACTACCTCTCAGGTTCTTAATCTTGACCTACCCTATAACATTCTTCTAGGACACTCATGGATCCATAGGATGCAAGCAATTGCATTGAACTTCCACCAATGTGTCAAATTTTCATATCAAAACCAAGAGTTCACAATATATAGTGATCTTGAACCCTTCACCTACTACAAAAGTCTGGAAGCCAAGTATTATAAAGTTCCCCAAGTGTGGAAGAACAACAAAGGACCCTTCACTCCATATATCGACCCATCCAACATCACCTCCACTTCTGGGAAAAAGATACCCACCATCCCCGATATATCTGACATCATGCTCATAATCCAAGACAATGGGTGTGGAGAATACATAATGAAGAAAGGATCCTTTGTAGTCGGGGAGTTACCTCAATCCCCTAGATCCCATAAATACATCTCAAACCTTCATAGAGGATCCCTCCAAATTCAGGTGTTGGGGAAATCTAGGCCAAGAAGTGGTGGATGAGTGAGACATATCCAATCTCCTCTATTAAGAAGAAAGGCTCATGCCTAATCTTCCCATGGATGAAAGAAGAAAAGTATTGCAAATGATGTTGGGTATGGGTTATAGTTAGAATGCAAGTCTTGGAAAAAACAACACTGGCTGATTAGAACCCATCATTGTTGAAAAGCGAATGAAAAATCTTGGCCTTGGGTGTACACCTCCGAGAGTAACCATACATTGTAGAATTCCCCTAGTTAGCATAGTCAAGACTCCCCCTCGGCTAACGAAAACAACCCTTCAACTAATAGTATCTATAGGTCTACCCTTAGACAACTTCACCTTTGATGTAACCAACGTATGTAGTAGTGACGAGGATACCATAACCGGTGTACCCATGATTTTTCAAGACTCCTCCATACTCATGATTATCACCCTATCGTTTGAGTCAGACCACCAAAACCATGAAATAAACCTGGTCTACCCCCAACTCATCAATTACGACCAACGAGGACCTTTGATTCTAGACACATTCAAAAATGATGAGGAGCTCTCAAAATCCATGGGGCTATAGGATACAGTGCCATATAGAGATCATAAAGCAGGATTCAACATCACACTAGACACCCAACCCTATTATGGGGAGACGATTGAATCCTTCAGTCGTAAAAGTGAGAAATTGAGAATAATCTCAAGATCTTTGAGTGAAAACCACACTATGGAACTCTTTGACCATAAAGTAGTAAAAACAAAGGATGCATCAAATGGTGAAAACATTTTTGAGGCACTAGAGGATGAAGGATTCAATCTCCCCCTCACTGCACTTCATCAAGAAAAATCAGCAATCCTAGAAGAACAGTGTAACCCTTTCAATTTGGGAACAAAAGCAACACCACACATCACCTTCTATTCTAAGTCTCTTCTCACTGAAGAACAAGAACTCTTAGTCGCCTTATTGAAAGAAAGAAAGGTAAAATTTGCCTGGACTTATGCTGACATGCCTGGGCTTGATCTAGAGGTGGTAGTACATCACTTGATTGTGCATCTTGACGTAAAACCTATGAGACAAAAGCTCTGAAAGATGCATCCCCAAATAGTCTTGCTAGTTAAGGTGGAATTGTAGAAGCTCTTGGATGCATGGTTCATACACTTGATTGATTATCCAGAATGGGTTTCAAACTTGGTACCTGTATTGAAACCCACTAGGGGCATCCACATTTTCACATATTTTAGAGACTTGAATAAAGCATGTCCCAAGGATGAATTTTCACTACCCAACATCGACATGATAATGGATATGATAGTCAAACACAAGACACTTTCACTAATGGATGGGCTTCTTGGATACAATCAAATTATGATTGTGAAGGAGGACCAACACAAGATAGTGTTCACATGTCCATGGGGGACCTACTGCTAGAATATGATGCCATTTGGATTAAAGAATGCAAGAGCTACTTATCAAAGAGCCATGACACTAATCTTTCATGACATGATTCATAAGACAATGGAACACTATGTAGATGACATATTGGCTAAATCTAGAAAATGACGGGACCACATATCAGACTTGAGCTCCATTTTTGATAGGTTGGAAAAATATAAGGTTCATCTCAACCCAAAGAAATGCATCTTTGGGGTGCAATCAGGCAAGCTCCTGAGATATATAGTGTTAATGATAGGAATCAAGGTGGATCCTACCAAAGTCAAGGTGATCCTCGAAATGGAAGCACCCAGGACACTAAAGTAGTTGAGAGGTCTACAAGGTAGGCTCCAGTCCATCTACAAATTCATAGCACAACTGGCATATAAAAAAATCTCATATTCTCATCTACTCCACAAGGGGGTAGCATACAAATGGGATGATAAATGCGACCATGAATTTAACAAAATCAAAGAATACTTACTCATGCCACTAGTTTTGATGATGCCAATCCTAGGTAAACCATTAAAATTGTACATCTCAACAACAATGGCAGCCATCGATGCTCTCCTAACTCAACATGATGAAAATGGAAGAGACCGAGCAATATATTACATCAGTAGGACTATGGTAGGACATGAGCTAAATTACACACCTATTGAAAAAGCTTATCTAGTAGTCATTTCTGCAGCTCAAAAGTTCAGACACTACATGTTGGCTCATCAAATCAAGCTAATTGCAAAGGTAGACCCGCTCAAGTACCTACTCTCCAAAGCCACTCTTACAGGATAGACAACCAAATGGGTCATGATATTAAAAGAGCATGGCATTGAATATGTAGAGGGCAAAGCCATCTAGGGATAAGAAATTGTAGACCAGCTGGTAGACGCACCAATGTATGTCGATAATCCATTGGTATCCAAGTTCCCCTGATGAATACATATTCAACATAAATGTGGCGGACCATTGGAAAATGTACTTTTATGGATCTCACACACAACATGGGTCAGACATTAGAGTCTTCTTCATAATGGCACATGGTGATTGCATACCCAAGTCTTATAAGTTGTCCTTTTCCTACACAAACAACATCATGAAATATGAGGCTTTCATTATAGGATTAATAATTTCTACACAATGGCAGATCATGGCACTCAAGGTCTATGGAGATTCACAACTTATCATCAACCAAGTCAATGGTGAATACCAAACAAAGGATGATAAACTAACTCCATACAAGAAGTTGGTTGATAGCCTCAAAGAATCATTCATTGATATCACATTTGAATAGCTACCTAGAGAAAAAAATAGAGAAGCAGACACAATGGCTACAATCAAATCACTCTTAGAGATCCCACATAACATCCCAAGGCAAGAATTCCTTGTAGAGTAGCTTCTTGTACCAGCATTCAAGATACCAGAGTCTGAATTGCTGTGTGAACTCATTGGTTCTAATGATCCATGGTACCATTACATTTACACTTATTTGAGAATAGGAGTCCTCCTTGCTAACATAACCCTAAACCTTAAATAATCCTTCATCAAGAATTCAAATCCTCTGCCATTGGAGCATCAAAGGGACCCTATTGTGTTGCCTAAATACTAAGGAATATATGACTACTTTAACTGAGGTACACAATGATATTTGTGGTTCACACTTGAGTGATATGATGTTGGCTAAGAAATTGTTGAGGACCATATACTGTTGGTCCACAATGGAAAGAGACACACATGAATTTGTCAGAAGATGTTTGCAGTGTCAGCAACATGGGGACCTCATCCATGCACCATCTCAAGAATTTCATCCCACTGTTACACCTTGGACCTTTTCATAGTGGGGGCTCGATCTCAAGGGTAAAATCACCCCCACCTCATCTAATGGCCACAATTTCATCATCCCCGCCACAAAGTACTTTAAAAAGTGGGTTGAAAACATTCCCATGACCTACATAACTGGAAAGAAGATATCCAATTTCATCCTAAACTACCTTATATTCTGATATGGTGTCCCCCAAGCTATTATCTCTTATAATGGGACACCATTCAAAAATTAGGATGTTCGAGACTTAAGTGAAAAATTCAAAATCCCATTTCTTTTCCACTTCGTATTACCCACAAGGCAATGACCAAGTAGAAGCCACCAATAAAACCATCTTGAAAATCCTTAAGAAAATAGTCAATGGTGTTAGTCGTGACTAGCATCTATAGCTAAATCTCACCCTATGGGCCTACCGCACCAGCATCTACACACCAACAAGTTCCATCCCCTTCTCCCTGGTCTACAAATCTGAAGCCATCCTCCCCATTCACCTCGAGCTCCCATCCCTAAGGATATCTCTGCAAAATATCATCACAGATGAAGAATACCAAGTCTCATGACTAAATGAGCTAGAGTTACTGGATGAATGACGTATGGATGCCCTAAACCATATACATGTGTATCAGAACCAACTCAAGAAGATTTATAACAGGAAAATCAGTAGGTGAACCTTCCAAGTTGGTGAGCCAGTACTAAAAGAGAATTAGAAGAACATGCCAAATCTGAAAAGTAAGGGAAAATTTAAGCCCAACTGGTTGGGATGTTTCATCATCACGACAAGCTACAAGTTAGGGGTATATTAGTTATCAACACCAGAAGGAAAACCTTTGTAGGAGCCCATGAACAAATCCCATCTTTAAAAAATTTATGCCTAAAATCTTTCAAGGTATAGAACCAAAAATAAATCTAAAAATTAAAAAAAAAATCCAAAAAAATCAGAAAAAGGATTAAAAAATAGTAAAGAAAAAATCGTTCTCTAGTGAAAACCACTTATGTGGAGCTTTAAACAAGTACCTTGGTGAAAACTTGGAAAATAGGCACCAAGCATAAATAAATCACTCTTCATCCATCAAGATCTTCATGACTTAATTTTTAACACTCACTTATCCTTCCACCATCTGTTCGCATTCGTACCATAACTTGATCTTGTGTTTGTATCATGTTCCACCCTAGTACTAATTGGCACATTCCTAAGGTTAGTTTGTCTTACCTTTATCAAAGTAGTCTATCACATCACACTGGGGGCATGTTCCTGTGCTTGCATCAGGTCGGATTTGTGTATATTCTTGTGATATTCCTAAACATCAAAAATACAAAAACATCAGAAAAGCAAAAATATCCAAATCATTGAAAACCCAAAAACATGTCAAAAGTCTGAAAAATAAACAATAGAGTCATCCAACTAAAATACATCATCTCTAAGCTTGAATGGAGGAAAGGCTGATCTTTGATCATCCCCCAAGACACCCTACGTCATCCCTTTAGGCGTTGATCGCAATAAGCTAGCAATTCATCCATTGTTTATATCTTCATCTTGTAAAGTCGTCAAGTCACCAGTCGAACTACATGGTCTCTACATGTATAACATAGGCAAGGCTAATCTATTGATCAGCTGTCGAGACCCCTAGGATAGGTCTTTAAGTTAGTCTCTTGGTCAAATCTTGAAAATACTAAAAAAATTGAAAAATCTAAAAAGCCTAAAAACAACCTCAAAACATTTGAAAACACCAAAAACATCCAAATATTTGAAAAAACCCAAAATGGTGCATCTGTCTCATCTCGCTTTCACACACAATAATCATCAGTCATAATAAATCAGCCTTGTCTTAATCCTTTGGTAAGTCAATTGGAAGCAAGTCTAGCAGGTTTTAAAGTGAAAGTTCAAATCATCAAGGTCTCAAGTCTAGGTCAGTAAGTCAACAAATTGGTCAACTCAAAGTATCAATAGTTTATCATCCAATCAATCTCATCATCACTTGATCATAACATTTCCTAGGATACATCCTTCCTACAATGGACATCAACATCAAGCATCACTTTAGTTTAGTCTTGGCTAGCAGTACAAAGAACATTATCTTTTTTGTTTAATTTATCTTGGTCTTTTTTGACTTATCTTATTTTGCGCTCATTCCAATGACCTCTTCATGATGCCTAATCAAAATGGTCTAGAGATAAAGGAATGGGGAAGTGATCATTATATTTTTTTCTACTATGCTTGTTGGATGTTCTTGTAATATAACTTTCTCATGCGTGCTTTGTTTGATTTGTAGGGAAGGTGTTTTAGGTGTCTTATTGACCACATAGGAAGACTTCCTTTTCTATGTTTTGGTCTAAGATGTCTAGAATATTTGAGCTGCATTCTCAATAAGGTTTGGTATGTGAGGTGTGAATAAGAGTACTCCTATCTGATTGCCGAGTCAAAGTCCATCACCCTAGATGCAACACCATCTTGGTTCTTTATACCTTGATGCATTGCAACTATGTGTGTGATCAAACATAAAGAGGGTTATGCTCTTTATCTCTCCCATCCTTGGATAAGCAATACATCATCATCATATCTAATATTTAGTCTCCATGACTAATAAACTTTTTGGACTTCTACATCTTCTTGAAATCAAGGGTTGATCGCTCTCGTTCTTTCATCCCTTTTCACGCTAACATAAGTATCACTTCATCAATGCATCCACCCTACATCCACACTCTCATCCTGTATAATCACATCATATCATCATAAGATAACTTCATCCATGTCATCCATTTCACATGCATTGCATAATCATTTAAGATGTCTAAAATAATATAGATTTGTTATTCTAAGAATCTTACAAACATATCATTTGTATCATCATTTAAGTTGTTTAGGATAATATAGATTTTTTATTCTAAGCATCTTAAAAACATCTCATCATCATTATCATATATATTTGTTTGTGTAATAATCCCCGCATCCATCTTGAACCTTTTTATCGCGAGATTGACCTCAAATTGAACTTTTCGCTCAATCTCTCGAGGGAGAAATGTACCAACATACTTCTTTCCACTGGGGCATCCGAAAAAATCAAATTTTAATTTTTTTCTTAAAATCTCGGTGGCATCATTCTTTGAACCAATGCAACATATACATTTCTTCAAAGAGGGGAAAAATGCAAACATGAAAACAATCCTAATTAACATCATGCATCTAATCATGCTTCAACTAACATCATTTCCTCTATTAATTAAATAAATTAATTTAATTAATTCACTAAGCTTCATCACACTTAATTAAATAAATCAAATTATTTAATTAATCTCCTAAAGTTCCTCCATTTAATCAAATAAATAAATATTTAATTAAATCTCTAAATGTTCTTTATCTTCTCATTCAATTTAAATAAATCCAAAAATTTAAGTTGAATGTCAAAATCACCTAACATCAACTTAATTAATCAAATCCACGACTAAAACTAAGTTTAATCCATGTCCCATCCTCTAGCATTTTCCACTTGCATAAATAAATCAATTTAAGTAAATTTATTAAATCTTCATTTTCTCTCAGCAAAGCATAAAAGTGGAATATTCTTCCATTTCAAATCTCCCTCCAAATGAGATATGTCCTTCCAACAAGGAATTTATTTAATCTTACAAGTCCTTTTTCCATGAGCCAAGTGGCCATAACTCCATTTGACTCTCCCTCCACCTTGTCATTTCACTAATTTCAAATTTCTAATAATGGAATTTATGGGCACATTTATCAAAACATGTACATCCTTGGCCCATTCACATGATGACAAGTGGCTTCTTCCTATTGGTTGGGTTTTTATCCCACATTCATCCCTTTTTCCTCTTCTCTCATCAAATCCTTCTATAAATAGAGAGGTTATCCTTCATTTTTAAACATCCACAATTTGAGCACTTTTGTTATAGGCATTTTGGAGTTGATCATCATTTCCATCTCATTTCCACTATCATCATCTAAGCTTATTTAGGATTGGGAAAGGGATCTTTTACATATCAAGGGTGTACCAATCCACTATGGAATAGGTATCTACTATGCTTTTTATGTGTTTAATTAGTTTAGTTTGTTATTTTATGAGGCATGATGGATTATTTCATAGGAGCACCATTATGTTTGCATAGTTTGAACTAACCCATGCTAATTAATGTTGGAGTTTAGGCTATTTTCAGATTTGTGGTGCTTACACAATATTTTCATTTGTTCATTCATCATTTTCCATTATTTTTTCATTTCATTTCAAGGTTTAATTACCAACAAGGGGTTTGACCAAGGAAAACCTGTATCTATGTGTGTGATTTGCAGGTCTAGGTTTTAGATTTCCTAAGGAGTAAGATTGGAGAAAATTTGTCAAGAGCTCAAAGTTGTCAAATTTGTCAACAAGCCTTGGAAATATTTTGGAGATCACCTACAAGTCACAAATCATAGTTTTGGATCTGGAAATCAATTTGGAAGAAAAATATAGACTAGGAGGAACAAATCTAGATTTTGAATTCTTGAAAAAGTAGAAGTGGATTGTTTCACCATAAGTGGCAAATGAGTCCCATTATAGTTGTTTGATAGAGATCTTTGGATATTTAAATACCCTTTTGTCTAAAACAAATCTTATGTAGTTTTCTCGAAACCTAATTGATTCACCCAACTCGGTGAATAAGTCCTAGTTAGTATTAAAAGTAGAATTTTCAATGATTCACACCTCCAACTTTCCATCTATAGATATCTAGGTACACACATTTTGTTTTATAGTTTTTGTATTGTTTTATTAACTTTTCTAGGCCATTTAATGTTACTTTGCATTCAGTTAGGGTTTTGCATTTCATCTTGCATTTGATTATATTTTCCAAGTCTAAACATGTTGGTGAAACCCTTATTAGATCATATTCAGCCCCTAGGACAATCTTATGCAAATATATCTTTCTCTTTTGCATTGAGATCTCTAGGATTATCTTTGAGCGGAACCATCTTGAAAGTGGGTGTGATATTAATTAATCACCAACTAAATACCCCATTTTTCCAAGGTTCCATTTTGGTGAACCTGTATTTAGAACATCATAATTTTTATTTGGAGTGCATTATCATGCTAGATTTGGTTTTCATTAACATTGCATTAGGATTTTTATTGGTTAATTTTCATTCTAGGATTTCAAATTTTGAATTAGTGAAAGCTCATATAGTTTTCATTTTTGCATCTAATTTTAGTGAAAAACATTCAAAATCTACATTTTCATCTCAAATATAGATCATAAAACATAAATAGCATAAAATTCAGTTTAAAAATATGAAATTTTTGAAAAAAATCCCTACTAGAACTCATTCACCACCTTGGATGAATTGGTCCCTTTACATATTTTGCATTACATTTTCTGGCACTCAAAGTTTAATTTCTGAGATTTGGTTTGTTTTTATTGCATTTTCATTTTATTTTCTAGAATTTCTATTATAAGAATTTCATTATTCTTAGCTTGCATTGCATTTGAATTCACCTTGCATTTAGTATCCCGTGTATGAGTATTTAGTGTCCTATTACTAATACTATAGTGAGATGAAGTTCAAGGCTCATTTCATCCTGTGATAGCACAATCGTTGTGGATCTTGGGTTGTCTAGCTCTTTCACTCCTAGTATTGACACTATTACACTAGGTATGAACAACATATTTAACAACTCTTTTCCTTCAAGTAGTACACAATTTGAAACAAGGAATGATATTGTTTTGTAAGAAAACATGATTCAAATTCATGAGGACCTAGCAAACTTACAACATAAAGTGTAAAATTACAACATTTCACATACTACCATACCTACTATAGATAACATTCATTGCATGATTGAAAGTGATGATGGGCTTGACCTTGTGAAAAACATAGTTAAAATCTCTAGAAAATAGCTCCCCTCAACCACTATTTGTCCCTTACCTACAAGCAATATCACAAGTCAAGGAGGAACTCAAATACCTCCTCCCACAACAATTTCCTCAATACCTACCTATACCAAACCTCAACTCACAACAACAATGCAACAAAATAGTAACGTGATTCCTTCCTTGGGTATTCCCACTAGCATCTTGAGTTCCTATGTTGTATCACACACCATATCTCCCACCATTTTCACTTTCATATCATAACAAAAGTAATGACCCTCTCATAAACCAACTTTTCCAAACCATTCCATCCCTTCAAAAGAAATTTTCTGCCATAAACCAAAATAAAAATGGCCCACCTACATATTATGTCAAAAGAAACCCAATATACTTGGAGATATTGGGAACACTGATGCCATAAGATGTAAGGGTGTCTAGATTTGAGAAATACGGAGGGAAGGGAGATCCTTATAACCATGTTAATGCCTATACTACATTGTGTAGTGATCTTTTCCTTGGTTATAAACTCTTAGCTAAGCTCTTCCCTAGATCGTTGAAAGATATTGCCTTGGAATGGTTCTCGTTTTACCGAACAACTCAATTTTTTCATTCAATGTGTATACATCTAAAAATTGTCACATTAAATCAAGCTTGGTAATTAATTAAATACAAATTATTTAATTAATCTTCTAATGTCATCTACATATAAATAAATTTAATTATTTATTTATATCATTCACTTTCACTTTATAATTCTTCTATTTTAATTATATAAATAAGTTTATCTAATTATTGTCATTTTCTATTTTCCTCTTAATTAATTAAATAAATTTTATAATGTATTAAATTAATTATCATATTACTTTAAGTTTGAATTTTTTAAATTCAAATAAAGATATTCTTCTAAATTCATCCTTATTTCTAATTCTTCACTTAACACATAATTAAATATTTTAAATATTTAATTATGGAAACTTCTAAATCTACATGTCACATATAATTAAATAACTTAATTATTTAATTATGGATTTACATTCAACTACAAACTAATTCCTCATAACTACAAATACTAGATGGCTACTTTCCTTCATTTTTGAATGGAGAAGGTTGTGTAGGAGGAAAAATTTCCCCTCTTTCTCTCTAGCTTCCACCTTTCTCTCCAACTTCTCGATATTCCACCATTCATCATTCCAGGCTTAATTTCAACCATCAATCTTTCCCAAGTAGGCTTTTGCCTCCAAAGTTCTATAAATAGAACCTCTTTGTGCTTTGAAAAGGATATAATTAAATCATAGTGTGAGAATCATAGTTGCATTATCCAACATTTAGCAATCTTATAATCCTAGATTTCTTGAGCATATCACAACATCTTAGCTTTATCATTTTAGCATAAACAAACATGGTAGAATAGCTTACATAATTTGTTTTAGCTTCATTATCTCATATCATTTAGCATAAGAATTCATGTTGATATAATCTCATTCTCTAGGTTGTCATTCAATTGAGCCTTCATTTACACAATCTGTGAGCAACTAGCTTAAAATGAATCCTTAGAGATAAAGGACAATGGGACATCTTTAAAGAATTTGTTGTGTTTAGAGTTTGTTTATCTTTAAATTAGATTTCTTTAATACAATTTCGCATTGGTGTGTTTATTTAACTTTTTAGTTTATTCCACATATTCACACATATTTTTGGCACCCACCATGGGGCCCTTGCCTCATTTTTAATATTTTATTGTAGGTTTTCTAGTAAGATACAAACCAGACTTACGGTTTAGCACATACAAGACCCATTTTAACATATCCATTGAATAGTTTAGCGCATATGAGGCCAGTTTCAGTGCATAGTTGTTCTATTTTAGCTCATACCTATGTTATTTTGGTGCATAGTTGCTTTGCTCTAGCACATCTCTATGATTTCTTTTAGTGCATATATGATTTGTTTCAACACATTTATGTGTTCTTTTAGTGCATCCAGGATACTATAATTTATAATCTTGATTATGATGCATTTGTGAATAGATATTAATACTTTTTGCATAAGGTTAAAATGAAGCAATCCTAGGGTAGACATTCTAATTAAAATAAACCAATCCTAGGGTAGTCACCAAACAATTGAAATATCTTGGATAAAATGAATCCCATGCCTTTTGTGAAGCAACATCTTCACCTAGCCTCAATTGTCATTTGGGATTAAAATTGAACAAGATTGTTTGTTGTGGTTGTCAGGTTATAGGCCTATGCTCTCCCCTTAACTAGGTGATCAAAATTCCAGACTCATCTTTTCATTTCATGTATTTTATGCTTTATTGAAACCTTTAGCAGGCCTGGTCTTGTGGTAAAAAGTACTCACCCAAGAAGAACAACCTAAGTGGGAACCCCTCAAGCCAAGGATTCCAACCCACTATAATAAAAAGTGAGTTATTGATGAAAATCCACTCTATAGTAGTGTGCAAGATAACCATCCCCAAAGCCTTTTTTCTAAAGGTTGGGTGGTCTCCTGAGGGAGTATATCATTTTCCACACTGAACATAAACCATTACTACAAACCTCAGTGTATAATCCAACTGAGTCAGTTGCCAAACATTATAATACTCACAATGCAAGGGGAGGGAAGAATTTCCCCCCAAGATACTCACCATATAATTTCCAAGGATCATTTTCTCAAGGGATCCATAAATCTAACTTTGAGTACACACCTAGAAAAGACAAAAACACGAGCACCCTCTAGGGGGTGACATGGCTATGTGAGTCGATGCAATTCTAAGATGATTATGATGACCTTTTTGACCATTAAGAGTGAGTCTCCTTGAAGTGTTTGTTTTGTTCAAATATCCGTGGAAATTTCAACGAACATACACTCAAATAAGATCATCCAATTTAGTAAATTTTCAAAAACATGTATGTTTCAACACATTGACTTGATCTTATAGCACAACCATGCTCTGTTCTAGTGCATTTATGCTCTATTCTAGCACATGCATGCTCTATTTTAGTGCATTTATGCAAAATTTTAGCACATCCATGCAATATTCTAGCGCATTGATTTGATATTTTAGCGCATCCATTGAATAGTTTAACATATCCCTAGCACAGAGTAGCACATCTGTTTTGAGTCAATATAGTTCTTTGACACAATTAGTCACCAATTCTGGTCTTTTCTATGCTCAAGGTTTGGAAATCTACAACCTTTGTTAAGAAATCCCTTGAGAAAAGGTTCAAGAAATGAAAAAGTCCCCTTAGCTAGAATAAGCTTTTGAAAAGGAGATGCTTTTTATACCAAAGTCAAGAAGTTTTTCTTGAGCATCAAACTTTCATTCATAGATATCATTACTTTTCTAGGGGATTTAGTGATGATTTTTATTTAGAGCCCTTGTATTCCCAAGCTTTCTTTCAATGAAGAGATCTTTCACAAAGTTATAATTATAGTCAACCCATTCATTCTTCTTTCATTCTGCAACCGACAATTCAATATTCCACCCGCCAAAATCAAGTGTTGCAATAGAAAACTTGGAAGCATTAGGCTTTTGCAAAATCCTTATTTTCTCAAAATAAGATCAAAACAACACAAAGTGCATTTTCACATCCTTTTTGGATTTTTAGTTTAATTCCCATAATAGGATCATCATCCTTCAATATAGGGAATCACAAGTTGAAAATTAGAAATTCCTTAGTCATATCAATAGAATTTGTCATTCTATTCTGACTAAGGCATCCAACGAATTGCACTCTCGCATTTGTGATCAAAGTTAGTAGAAATTTGGTATAAGCATATGCTTGTTGTCATAAGGTCCCGAAAACATAAAAAATAAGATGAAATGGAGAATCCATTTGACAACATGGGTGATAGGGAAGAAAATCCTTTTCATTGGTTTCGTACTGGGAATAATTCAAATGATAATGAAATAAAAAAGGAATTTCTTCAAGAAGTTGAACAGGATCCACAATTTCATACTCTCTTGGACACGATCTTAGAAAAGAATAAAGAAAGATACTTTATTTTATTAGAAAACCAAGGAGCTAAATTTCCCTTTTATTTTGATACAAATAAAATTAGAGAAGATTCTCAAATATTTGAAACCTTCTTAAATAATCTTAGTTCTCTTACCCAAAAAATAAGAGCACTACAAGGACAAATTAAAGAAATACAAGGGGGTACAACCAAGAAATATGTTTTGGAGGATATTTGTTGATATCCATTTGATAGAAATCTCAACATGATTCCTTTTCCAAAGCATTGTGAAATTCCAAAATTTGACAAATACAATGGGAAAAAAGATCCTATTGATCATGTGAGGGAGTTTCGAAATATGAGCCTAGAAGTTGCTCATGAACATACATACCAGATGCAGTTTTTCCCACAAAGTTTAGGTGGGAAATCCATGGAGTGGTTTTCTAAAGTCACTCCCCACATCAAATTATTTGAGAGGTTAATCAATAAATTCATATCTCAATACTCATACAATATACAACATCCAATAACCATGCTCGATTTGTGCAAAGCAAAGAAAAAGATTGGGGAACCCTTCATCACATTCCTGCAAAGGTGGAGAAGGTTATTTACAAGATATTCTCATCCAGTTCCTGAAAAGGAAAAGATGGAAATATTTATTGACAATCTTAATCAAGAAATGAGTTATAGACTCAACCTTCATTGTCCTCAATCATTCGATAAATTGATTGAAAATTCAATCACTATTGAAGGAGCCTTAGTCAAGAGGGGAGTACTAAAGCTCAACAAAGATAGTCCAAATTTGTATAATGATAGCAACAACAACAATGATAAATCAATATTTTGGACTAGACATAAGAATTTTGTAAATGATGGGGTGGTAGATGCCAACAATGTGAAAGCAAAGCCAACGATTCTCAATCTATCAATTATTCAATGTAACAACACAAATCCTAGAAACTCAACTAACCAAGGTAATAAAAATTCCAGTCAGGGAAACAATTCCAATGAAGGAAATATGGCCAATAACCATGGTAATTTCAGTAATAATATTGACAATAATCAAAACTTAAATCTGCCCAAATCACATTTTTTCTCAAATCAATAGTTTCACTCCTTTGGGCCAATCTCTTGAATCAGTTCTAAAAGAGATTTTGGATAAAAATGCCATCACATTGCCACCAAATAGAGATTATGAGCCAAAATTTAAACCACCATCCTAGAATGACTTGTATTAGTATGATTACCATAGATGAAAACTTCATAGGATGAATAATTGCCAAGGTTTGAAAAAATTGGTCCAGGATTTGATGAAAAATCATACCATAATTGTTGAGGGACATCATGCCAACATAGATCATCAAGCATTTAAGGACCCTCTTCCCAATTATCAAAAAGGTGAATCTTAAAGTGACAAATGAAAAAATGTAAATTATGTCTATGACACCACAATCAGTCATATCTATAAAGATGACCAACAAGTTAACGTCATCAAAGTCAAAGGAAAGTAGGAGTACTAGGAAGTTAATGCAACAATGAGGGGATAGGCTAAAATTATCATAAAAGGAAGCTCATCCAAATCAATTGTCCTTCCTCTAAGGCAATAAAATTTAGTCGATGAATTACAAAAAACATCGGCTCAAATTTCTATCTTGGAGCTTCTTAAGACATCTCCCACACATAAGAACATTTTGGAGAAGGTTCTTGTTGACACAATTGTATCTCTTGATTTGGATATTGAAAAATTTCAAGCCATGGTGGGACACTTGTCCTCACTCACATGCCTATCTTTTTTTGAGAAAGATGATGCCTCCATGACTCATCCCTAGAACTCATCACTTTATCTAGAAGTCATGGTTCATAAAACCTGAATCAGACATGTCTTAATAGATGGGGGAGCTGGTCTAAATACTTGTACTTTAAAATTGGTGCTTGACTTAGGGTATTTTGAAGATTCTATTGATCCAAGTAGAAAAATAACAATCAAAGAATATTATGATGAGGAACAAGCTTCTAAGGGACTCAACATGCTACCTATCAGAGTGGGACCCGTTGTAAAGAACACTTTCTGCTAGGTTTTGGATTGAGACTTGTCTTATAACATACTTCTGGGTCGCTCGTGGATCCATGAGATGCAAGCGGTACCCTCAATGTACCATGAATGTCTAAAATTTCCCTATGATGGACAAGAAATAACCATACCAATGGATCATAAAAGTAGTCAAATTTTCTCTAATCTCTCAGCAACCCATGACACTTTTGTCTCGCATAATAGAGAGGCTCTAGCTAGTTTTGCTTCAAAATATAATGATCAAACAAAGGAATTGATAAAGAGCTGATGAGAAAAAATAATGACTCATCTTTTAGCCATGTAAAAATGTATATTTTTCCTAAATATGAAGTTATCAAGACTGAGCATGATGATAAAAGAGATATTTTTAGTTGCAACAGTCAAAGATTTCATTATATCTTGAAAATTATGATCTGGGTTCTAGAGATTTTTGGTTTGAAATTCAAAGACAATATGGTGTCAAAACCCATTACATTTCACGAATACCTAGTTTGTGGTTTCAGATAAACATTCACCAAAATATGTTGCTCCAGAATTTGTGGACAGGTGCTCTAGAACTTGTGGGACAACACTTGAAGTTGTTCCAGAATTTGTGGGTTGCTCTGGAACCTTTCCAGAATTTGTAAAAGCAGCAATTGTGAGAATTAAAATAGATTGGGATGACTTGGACAGAAGTTGAGAGAATTCAGGAGGCATTTCTAAGAATTAAGGCAAGTTTTTGGATTGTGCAAACAAATGGAGAATATCTAGGAGACAATTTTGGGTAGTTTGAACCATTTTGCAAGCATCTAGGAGTTGTTTTATGAACTTTAATGATACACAATGGGAATGCATGACTTTTTCAGCAATCAAATGCCTTTTTGAAGATTTTTTAAAGGCTGCAAAATAGGCATATTTGTTTTGGACGACCAAAGAAGATTGACTCAACAAGATGAAGAAAGATCTATCTTTTTCTCTCTTAACACATGTTCCTATCTTCTAGCAAGTGGTTGCACAATCATAAAGCTTATCTTTCAGATCAGTTGAAGACAAGAATTCTATAAATTCATTGTAATTAAGAAATAAAATGGGGGAAGAGTTCATAAAATAATATAGTTCAGTATTTTAGCAATAATCTCTTTGTTTGTAGTTTCATTTCTTAGTAGTCATTTCATTTCTAGCTCTTTACATTTTCAGTATTCTCTTTTACAAGTTTCTTAAGATAGATTTGATTCAAGCATTTCATTTATAAGCTCTTAGATTATATTTGATTCTAGCAATCTCTTTGTTTGTAGTTTCATTTTTTAGTAGTCAATTCATTTCTAGCTCTTTACATTTTTAGTATTCCCTTTTTACATGTTTTTAGGATAGATTTGATTCAAGCATTTCATTTACAAGTTCTTGGATTAGATTTGATTTTAGCAATTTCTTTCATGCATTGTCTTTCAATTTTGTTTGTAGAAAACAATATGGCATTCAAATGATTTATTCTCCCTATTGCATATAGCCATGGACACCACCTTGGATTGACATTTATAGTTAAATGATGAGGATTGCAGTGACACTCATCAAGAGCTTTTGCACAAAGTTATAATTAAAGGACAACAGGGTGGGAGAATATTCATTGTCTCTCTAACCTACCTCTTTCTCCAAGACCACATGGTCAACCTACAATATCCAAGCAACGGGTTGTAGCAGCTTCATCAACAAGAGTACAAGCTTCAATTCCCATCACCATGTTTGATGGAAAATTCATCAAGGCAAACACTCAAGAAAATGAAGCCGAAGATAGAGTTATTCTTGATTGGCTATATAAAGATGAAGATGAATCTATTCAACATATCAAATTTCCTATTGAGCAATATGGTAAAGGCTATACAATAATGCAAAGAATGGGTTATGAAGGGACTAGCCCCATAGGAAAAATAAAATAAGGAATTATGGAACCCATTCAACCAAAAGAAACACATCCATAAGATAAAACAATACTTTGGTATGGTGAGGATGCAAATGAAGCAACCCAAAAGAGATCTCATGAAGAGATAGCTTCAAAATTTTTGAGATTTTAGGACAACTCTAACACCGATTTGAATGAGTATGAATGAGATACCATTTATAATAATGAATTATAGAGAGACAAAAAGGTGGATGTCATACAAAAATATACACCCATTCTTACAGAAGGATAAAGTTCAAGGCCTCCACTTGACTACGTACTTCAAGATGACCATGACTCGAGCGAGGACGATTCGGTTCAAAGTGAGATGAATAATCAACAGGTTGATACGATCATAGACCTTCCCTATGGTGAGAATGATAACCATATCATGACCTTAATAGCCATTGACCTCACCCAACCAGATAATCCCTTGCATTTAGTCCATCTTGAGCTTATTTATTGGGATCAAACTAAACCAATTGATATCCCAATATTCTCATATGATGAGACCATTGTAAGTTTTCTTTGTTCTTCCAATCTAGAAACACATTCCACCATTGAATCTCATGATCAAAATTTCAATCAAGAGAGTGCAATTTTCTTAGCTACAAAATTAATAATATAAAAGATCGATCTAATGGTGAAAACCGAAAAAGGGCAGTGTTATATCATGAAAAAGGAAAAATAAAGAGCATTTATGACACTAAAATCCTTTCAAGGGTATTGAAAGATGAGAAAATTTACACTCTTCTAGAAAAATATTAGGAGAGATCTGCTAGTTTGATTGATCCAATAGAAGAAATCAACATAGGCACTATAGAACAACCTAAGATTTTGCAACTTGTTGCTTCATTGACAGAAAAAAATCCCAAAATTCATAGAATTCCTAAAGGATGATTATATCAAATTCGCCTGGTCATATGTAGATATGCTTGGACTGGATCCTAATATTTTCATGAATCATTTTTCTATAATGCTAGGTGAAAAACTACTAGAGAAAAAGCTCAGAAAAAAGAATCTGCATGTTACATTGTTGGTCAAGGAAGAATTGAAGAAACTATTGGATGTACAGTTAATTCGGTCTATCGACTATGTAGAATGGATCACCAACATTGTACTAGTGTTAAAACTAGATGGATGAATCCGAATTTTTATATATTTTTGGGATCTGAATTAATTATGTCCAAAAGATTATTTTCCACTACCTAACATTGACATAATTGTGGTCCCGACACCGGGGCACGCTATGTATTCACTGATGCATGAATTTTCTAGGTATAACCAGATCAAGATCACACCTAAGGATCAAGATAGGACTACTTTCACATGTCCTTGGGGTACTTATTGTTGGAATGTAATGTTGTTTAGACTCAAAAATGTGGGTGCAACCTATCAACGAGCAATGACTATAATTTTTCATGACATGATGCACACTTTCATGGAAGATTATGTGGATGATATGTTAGAAAAATCTTACACAACAAAGGGAGATCTAGATATCTTATCTAAAATATTTTTTAGAATGGAAAAATTCAAGGTTAGGCTCAATCCAAAGAAATATGTCTTTGGGGTATAATTTGGAAAACTCTTAGGCTATATTGTTTTAGAAAAAGGAATAGAGGTAGATCCACGAAAGGTCAAAGCCATCATGGAGATTCCAACACCAAGGAATATCAGCCAAATTCATTCATTACAAGGATTACTACAATCTATCAGGAGTTTCATTACACAACTAGTAGACAAGATTTTTCCTTTCATGCATCTCTTGCATAAAAATGTTCCATTCAAATGGGAAGAAAAGTGTTCAAAGAGACACTCAGTCAAATCAAGCAGTATCTGATGAGTCCACCAGTCTTGATTCCACTAGTACCAGATGAGCCACTCATACTTTACATTTTGACCACATAAGTATCCCTTGGGGCATTACTGGCACAAGAGGATAGAATAGGAAAAGAGGGAGTTGTGTACTACATCAATAGGACATTGACAACTCATGAGCTCAATTACACTTTTATTGAAAAGGATTTTTTAGTAGTAGTGTTTTCTTCCCAAAAGTTGTGGCACTATATGTTAGCTCATATAGTCAAACTTGTGGCTAAAAATAATCCATTAAAGTATCTCTTGAGCAAAGAAACCTTAATAGGCAGGCTAGCTAAATGGGTAATGATCCTGGGTATGTGGAGGATCATCATGGAAAAAATAGGCCCTTAAGTGGTAATACAAATTTAGAAAATTAGAGTTAGGAAACTTGATGTAAAAATTTGAATAAGTTATCTATATTATTTTAAAAATATGTAAGAATATAATTTATATCAAATTGAATGCCTAGTTTCTTAACTACTAGGTTTGTTTAAAAATAATAAAAATATATTTGGTGAAAATTTGAAATTTCAATGCTACTAGTACTTAAATTTCAAGAAGAAAATAATTAGGTGTTTGTGTGACCACCCTAACCACGATAAAATGATAATATTTTTAAACAATATTTTAGATATAAGTAGAGGAATCATGTCCCAATGTGATGCATTTTTAAAAAAAACAATTCAAAGTAAATAATTAATTATGATTTTTTTATTACGACTTTTTAAAAACATAAAATATTGTATGTCTGACCACCTTAACTTGGTCAAAACTTCATGATTTTTTATTTATTTATAATCCTATAGTATGCGAAGCATAGAATGTGACACATGTTTTATATTCAAAAAGTGTGATACTATTTGAAATAAATAGATTTTTTCCAATCAACCTATCAATCAGAACTTTAGTCTTAATTCAAATAAAAAATTAATAATAATTATTATTAAATTCAAAGTAAAGCATAATTTATTTTGGTGGAAAGTTGAGAATCTCCTTTAAAAACCCTTTTTGTTTCATCAAATTTGGGTAAAAAAAAGTCATCAGCAACACGGGCCATCATATCACTTACATATCACCACTTTTTGGCCCATCATGATCTTGCATATACCCTCATAAGTGAGTTTGACATTCACTATGTAGATCAAAAGGCCATCAAAGTTCAAGTCATAGAAGATCAGCTAGCTAAGGCACCCTTACAAACATATCTTCCAATGCACATTGAATTTCCTAATGCAAATGTTTTCACAGCAACAACAAAGCAATCATGGACACTATATTTTGATGGGTCCTATACACAACATGGATCGGGGGCAAGAATTATTTTCGTCACATCCCAGGGACATACTATTCAAAAGTATTATCGATTGATGTTTCCTTGCAACAATAACATAGATGAATATGAAGCATTGCTTATTGGAATGAGAATAGCATTAGACTAGAGGATCATCGAGCTACAAGTTTATGGTGATTCACAAATTGTCATTAACAAAATCAATGATGATTATCAAACTAAGGATGACACATTAATGCCTTATAAAAACATGGTTGATGATTTCAAGAAGTATTTTTTTGAGATTAAGTTCACAAAAATTCCATGGATTGACAATGAAGTTGTGAATGCCATGGCTACAATTTCTTTGTTAATGTAATTATCAAAAAATCAAGCTCGATATGAATTCCTAGTTGAAAAATTATTTTCCCTTGCCTATGACAATATCAGGACCCAAATCATCTATCATCTGATTGTTTCTAATTTCCCTTTATACAAAAAAATATATACCTACCTAAAAGATACTATCTTAACTCCAGATTTGTCTCGGAATCAAAAGAGAAATTTTATACATCAATCTTCTCGCTATACCCTAATCACTTACACCCTTTATCCATGTGGTCTTCATGGTACCCACCTTAGATTTCTTGAACACGATGAATCTGAAAAATCTTTACAAGAGGTTCATGGTGGTATTTGTCAGACTCATTCAAGTGGATTAACCTTAGCTAAGAAACTTTTCAGAATGGGTTATTATTGGGCATCTATGGAAAATGAATCTTTCATCTTTGTAAATAAGTTTCTAAAGTGTCAGATACGTGGAAACCTCATTCATGCTCCTCCTCAAGAGCTATAACCTTTCACTACCACATGGCATTTTTCTTAGTAGGGACTAGATCTAGTTAGAAAAATTCACCCCTCTTCATCAAATGGACACAAGTTTATAATCACAACCACTCGATATTTTACCAAGTGGATTTAAGCGGTTCCATTAACAACAGTAACCGGCAAAAAAAATTCATCCTTCATCTTGAATTACATTATATGTCGATATAGCATTCCCAGTTCCATTATCAATGATAATGGGAAACCTTTTAAGAATCAAGATGTTCATAAACTTTTTGAAAGATTTCATATCCAACACAGGTTCTCTACAACTTATTATCCATAAGGAAATGGCCAAGAAAAAGCTTCAAATAAAACAATCCTAAAGATCCTGAAGAAGATAGTGAATGATGTCGACCGTGATTGGCATGTTTAGTTGAATCCAACTTGGTGGGCTTATAGAACCAGCATTCGCATACCAACAGGGGACACCCCATATGATTTGGTCTATGGTGTAGAAGCAATATTTCCACTAGAAGCTGAGATACCCTCACTTTGAGTCTCACTGAAGGTCCACTTATAACTGATGAGGACTATCAAATTTCCAAGCTGCAAGAACTTGTATTGCTAGATGAGAGACGAAAAAGTGTGGCCAATCACTTAAAGGGTTATCAAAAAGTTATGTCTTACAGCTACAATCACAGAGTCAGACCATGAACATTTCGAGTGGGTGACTTGGTCCTAAAGGAAAATCCTCATAACCAACAAGATCGAGAGAAGAAAGGAAAGTTGGAGCCAGATTGGTTACGTTTGTTTGTCATCATTGCAACATATGGTTTTGGAGCATATCAGTTATCTACACCAGAAGGGGACCTATTTGAAGATCCAATCAATAAAATTCATCTGAAGAAGTTCTATGTCTAGAAAATACAAAAAAAACATAAAAAGCAATGAAAAAATCTGTAAAAATAAAAATGTCCTTGAAAAATGTTTTCCTTGATGAAAACCTTGCCAACAGGCATCTTGGTGACAACAAAAAAAATCAAAAAATACAAAAAAATAAAAAAAATAAAAAATTGTTGCCTTGATGGAAACCCAACAAATAGGTGTCTTGGTAGTAGCAAAAAAAATTCACAAAATCTGAAAAGGTGCGATAAAAAAAATGGTGAGAACTTGGTAAACAACCACTATTTGTGATTTAGTCGGCTCTTCCATCTATTTAGTTATGTTCTTCATCATTTTTTCATAGCCATTGATATCAACATGAAATGCATCCATTGCCATCATATCCACATCATGAGAACAACATTTTCCTCAAAATGACAAGGATTTTATCATGTCTTGATGATTATTGTTTATATTCCTAGTAGTAGGTTGTGTCTAATTGAGAGTTGAAGTCCAACTTGTTGGGGGCAATCAAATTTTGAGCTTTTGAGAAGACAAATGGCAACATGTGTCAAATCATATCAACATCAAAAATTCAATTAGGCCTAGTCAAAATAGCTATAAGACATGCCAGGGAATGAAACTAAACAAAATATGGATGATCTTAATCTAAATAAAATGATTGGAACATTTAAATCATAGGTTGAACTATTGTTTTGAAATTTTATGGCATCATATCTCTGGAATGGCTCAATGATGTATTGAGCTAGAGTCATAAGGAAGGAGTATGATTTTTATTTGTTTATTGTCTATAATTTAATCATTATTACTGTGCAAATTTTTCATGAGACATGGTTTACAAAAGTATCATTGATGACATTTCAGGATTTGCATAGGAAAAGGATTAACTTTTGTCTATTTACGCAAGCAATACTCAAGTCATCTTGGTTCAATTATAACTTGATGCTTGTATTAACTTGCTATATCAAAAATCATGTTCAAGTTTTACTCAGGACATTACCAGGGTGGATCTACCCTATGATGCTTGTACTAACTTCCAACATATCAAAAATATCAATGATGATAAACAAGCATAAATTTAGTTCACAGAGTGATAGTAGTGTGTAGGTCATTTTGCATAGTTAAGTTTCCATCATTAATATATATTTCATTCATTTTTGCATTGGCGTAATGGATTTTGGAGGTTGGCAAAGATATAAAAAATAATATGTCTCTTTTGACCAAGCATTGAGTACATTTAGACACTTGCTGAAATCATTTTCATTTCACATTCATTATCATATCAATTTTCATTCATTATCATTATCATATCCATTTTTCATTCTTTATCATTTCCATTTTCATTCATTATCATTTTTCATTTTTCATATCATTATCATATATCATTTTCGTTCATTATCATTTTTCATTTTTCATATAATTATCATATATCATTTTCATATCATTATCATATCATTTACATTATCATTTAAATTATCATTTTCATTTCATCACTTTCATTATATTTTATCATTTTTCATTAACTCTTCATATCATTTTCGGTGTCATTATCATGTCATTATTTTTATTCATTTATTATCATTTGTATATCATTCATTTTATCATGCCATCATTTTATTATTAGACATATCATATCATTCATATCAAAAATACATTTATTATCATTAGAATTCATTGCATTATCATTTATTACTTATCATTTTAACTCATTTATTTCATTTCCATTCATTGTCATTTTTATTTAACATATCCACAAGGTATGTGCAAGATCATGATGGGCAAAAAAGTGGCGATATGGAAGTTATATAATGACCCATGTGGCTGATGACTTTTTTTTACCCAAAATTGATGAAACAAAAAGGTTTTTAAAGGAGGTTCTTAGCTTTCCACCAATATAAATTATGTTTTACTTTGAATTCAATAAATAATTATTAATTATTCTCTATTTGAATTACGACTAAAATCTTGATTGATAGGTTGATTGAAAAACATCTATAGCTTTCAAACGGTATCACATTTTCTAAATCTAAAACATGCATCACATTCTATGCTTCACATACTATAGGATTAAAAAATAAGGAATTGAATTTTATGAAGTTTTCACCAAGTTAAGGTGGTCAAACATTTTAGTGTAATTAATTAATTAATTATTACACTAGCATAAGTTAACTTAGGGTTAATTAATCATATTAGTCCTAGGTTACTTTTAATCATTTAATAAAGTTGTTGAGATAAGATTCCCTTCTAGAAGATGGGTTGTCTTTTCTAGAACTTATCTCCATCTTGTTATCATTCCCTAGGTTAGGGTTTCATGTTGTCACATGTAGTGTGATTTGAACACTTGGCAACATCTTATGCATTTTAGTTTTTTCTCTTGCTTATATAATTAGGCATATGTACTCTTTGTAAAATATCTATATCAGATAGATCATTCAATATATTCTAAATATCAATCAGATAATCTCTATTTGCATGCCCTTTGCTGTAACACTTTCTATGTGGTTGAATTTCTTCTTGGCAGGTCCTTTTGAAGTGTGCACAGCTTCATTGGATGATTCAACATCCATTATTCCAACATGGTATCAGAGCCATTCCATTGAAGGTTCATCCCAGTATCAAGAAAGTTGGGCTACAAAGATTCTTGTAGGCTTGAGGGATTTCTTTGCAGGCTAGTTGGTTCTACCTGGGGACTAAGCTATTTTCTGGTGTATATCAGGCTCTATCCGACCTCTCCATTGCACTCAGAAGGCCTCAAAACCCTAAGATCGCCTGCCCATTCGTCCGATTTGGACATATTTCATCCAGAAGCCATTTGAGGTATCTAGGGTTTTTGGAATTTTTGTACGATCCATACAGTTTTTGCAGAAATAAAATATCTCCTGTCAGTCCTCCATCATGGCAAATTTTTTTTAGGTCATTGGGCATTTTTTATTTCAAAAAATAGACTATTTTTCCTATAGTTCTTGCAAAAATTTCGTTCTGCAGGAAACTGATAATTAAATTACAGGTCAGAATAATTATTTTGTTTGGGGGACTATAGTTCTTCATCGGTCGGCATTAATATTTTTGTAGGTTTACAAAAAAATTGGCATTTGGTTTTTTTTGGGGCCGCAATTATTGGGGTCGGAGGTACATTTGTCGGCCCATTTGGAGTGGCCCATCCACTGACCGCCGTATGCTATCCCATCTCCTGTCGGGCTCCCATCTCTAGCCTCGTCCCTAGTAGCGGCTCCCCCTCACCCCCTAGCAATCACAAGTTTTTGGCGACTAATCCCGTCACTGGCACCAGCCCCTGCTGCCTGACCTTTGCTCCCGCCGACACCCCTTGAACCGTGGGCTACCGCTGAACTCCGAGAGGTGTTCCGACCGTGCCACCAGGCTGCTCTGCCTGTCTGCCACCCCACCACCGCTTACCCAGTGGTGGGTTTTTTTAAACTACCAGCTCACCCTGCGGTCATATCAGCGACCGGGGGCTGAGATTTTTTTTGCCCAAGGTGCTTTCTTTTTGCACCTACTTAGCCTGTAGGCCCTAATAGGGAAGATTTTTTCAAATCGCCATATCTTTGCGCCACGGTGTCGAAATTCGACAAATGAGATATCGTCGGAAAGAGGATTCAGCCTACTTTCTAGTGGTGTAGTCATTTTTGCAGAATTCTTTTGTCAAAAAAATCTATAGTCAACTGAATTCAAAACCCTAAATTGGACATAAAGACTCATATCTTTGCAATCGTTGATCAAAATTCAGTGATTCCAGTGGCATCAGGAAGGTAATTGAGAGCTCTTTTCATCAGTCTAGTCACTTTGATCAGTTTTAGCTCTAGGTACTCTTGCATTGGTTTTGTTCAATTTGGTGCATTTGTTCAATAACCTGGATATCCTAAAGCTTGGGAAAATAATTTTTTATTTGGGTTGCATCACTTCAGCTACATATCAGATTTGGAAGTTCCTATTTGCTGTTGAAGGTCATTGTCTTTGTAATTTTGGAGAAATTTGTTTGTACATTATGGGGCTTGCATATTATCCTTCTTTGACTATGTTGCACACGGGAAATGATAAACAATGGCGAGATGGGATCATACACCATCTCCAATCACTTGAATTGTTGCCACATTTGTATGGTAAAGTTCCCCATCTAGGTCAAGGTGCTCATAAATTTGCTTGGAGTTGTAGCAGATATAATGTTTTAGAGGTGATTGCAATGCATGTTGATTGTGATGTTCTGGAATCTATTAATCATTGTGATAGTCCTCACATCCTTTGGACTAAGATTTGGGAGATATATGGAGATTCAGATACTCCACCCTTCCCTAATGGTCATGATTCAGAATGTCAGGTTTCAAATCAAGTACCCCATGATGATATTGCTATGCAGGAGGTTGTTTGTTTGGATTGCCTGGAATCTTCTGAAGAGGTTGACAAGGTTGCTTCAGATGATTCTTCTTCTCCATCAAAGATAGTTGGTATCCCTTCACATTCAGTGATTCCTTGTCCAAAGTCATTGATTGAGGCTTCCATCATCATCATTCATCAGGACACATGTTGTTTTGTAGACTTGACATCACATGATGGCTTTGTTTCAGGTATCACTGACTTGGCTATTTCTATAGGTTTGGAGGAAATTCTTGAGGGGATATCACTCCTCTATTCATAGATTTCATATATGAGACTTCCTTCATCTTCATCGAAGTTCCTTCAACATCTACCATTGGTTTGGCTTCAGTCTTATCTCAGTGGTTTTGAGGACACTTCATTATGGGGGGGAAATCAAGTCTCCATCTATTCCTTCGATGGAAGGACCATCACATTGCAGTCTTTGGATCATGTTTAGCATCAGTTTCCACATCATCCTGATTTGTCACCTTCTACATTGATTGGGTATGTACCTGAGTGGGTTGTGGCATCTTCATCTTCATCAGGCAAGGAGGCACATGAGCATCTTTCAAAGACATCATCCGCATTCATACTCATTCTTCCTTCCTTCAATTCCTATCCAGAATGGGAAGCTACCCTGCATCTCTACATGGTTTTGTTTCTTCTGAAAGGGAGACAAGTTGTTTGTCGACATTGGATCATGTTTTGTCTACATACACTTACCTTTCTTGCAGGTGATCACATTTTTTGGGGGGGCTATATTGTCTCTCTATTTCCCTCCTATGGGGGGCCCATTGATTATATTGTATCCATGTGATGATGGTTGTCCTTGGGGGGATGATTTGGAGTCCTCCAATCATCACCTTATCTGCATTTTATCTCCTTTTTTGGAGAGGGGTTTTCTTCCCACTGGGTTTTTCCTCTTTTCTCTATTTTTGGGAGATTAGTTGCATTTTCATCCTATGTGCATGGGTACCTAATATGGCCATCAACCGGGACCCATCATCATGATGCATAATCATTGCATTTTCATTTCCTCCCTAAGTTGCACTTATGGGGGGGTGTTAGTGTAATTAATTAATTAATTATTACACTAGCATAAGTTAACTTAGGGTTAATTAATCATATTAGTCCTAGGTTAATTTTAATCATTTAATAAATTTGTTGAGATAAGATTCCCTTCTAGAAGATGAGTTGTCTTTTCTAGAACTTATCTCCATCTTGTTATCATTCCCTAGGTTAGGGTTTCATGTTGTCACATGTAGTGTGATTTGAACACTTGGCAACATCTTATGCATTTTAGGTTTTTCTCTTGCCTATATAATCAGGTATATGTACTCTTTGTAAAATATCTATATCAAATAGATCATTCAATATATTCTGAATATCAATCAGATAATCTCTATTTGCATGCCCTTTGTTGCAACACTTTCTGTGTGGTTGAATTTCTTCTTGGTAGATCTTTTTGAAGTGTGCACAACTTCATTGGATGATTCAACATCCATTATTCCAACAAAACATATGAGTTTTTATATTTTTTTAAAGTAATAAAAAATTCATAATTAATTATTTACTTGGAAAAAATTAGAAAAAAATATGCATCACATCAAGACATGAGTCCTCTACTTATATCTAAAATCTTATAGCAAAATATTATCATTTTTTTGTGGCTAGGGTGCTCAAACAAACACCTACTTCTTATTTTTCCCTAAAATTTAAGTACTACCACATTGAAATTTCAAATTTTCACCAAATAGATTTTTTTTTTTAAATAAATAAACCTAGTAGTTTAGAAACTACATTGAATTTGATACAAATTCTACTCTTACATATTTTTGAAATAATATAGATAACTTATTCAAATTTTTATGTCAAGTTGCCTAACTCTAATTTTTTGAATTTTCATTGCCACTTAAGGGCCTGTTTTTTCCATTATGATCCTACACATACCCCACATCATTACATCATTATTCATAACCATACATTAAAAAAAATGCATCCATTGCATTCATTTCACCACTACATTTTTGCATCCATAATCAATACATTTTTCCATACATCATAAAACATCACAAAAAATCATTTACATTTCGTTCGCATCAATCATCATAACATATTTTGCATATTCATCAATCATAAAGCATGAAAAGTTCATATACTGTTCATCACATCATAAAAATCATTATCACTATCATTATAAGCATAAACATCATCATCACCATATCATAAGATAGATATCATCATGCAAAGATCATTATCCATAAACATGCATCATTAGGACATAATCATAAGCAACATGGCAAATAGAAATAGAAATGCATACATAAACATCCATCATAGCATAATAAAAAAAAGACACATGCATATTGTAATCACCACTGCATATCATATCATCTCATCAAATAAATTTCCAAAGGTATAATGATATCAAATGTCTAGAGAGATACATGAAATAGGACAAAATTTATGTATACAAAGTCATCAATGAGGAGCACCAGAATGGGGACTATGGCTAATAATACCTCCAGAAGTAGTAGGTCTAGTTGGATCTCGGCCACTAGTATCACCTATCTCTCATCTGCCTAGTTGTACCACAGTCCTAGAATGAGTCTGGGAATGGGTGAGAGACTTGTTGCTTGAATGTGTAAATGGTACTCTCTTCTCAGGAGGTACGACCTCATAATATCTCATCCTATAATACTTAGCCTCTCGAGAAGTCTCTATTCCCTCTACCACAACCTCTCTAATAGAGGTACCTCAATAGATCTCAATAATCTCTGTACTATGCCCTCTGCCTGTTTGCAACACTATCTAAAAATATCTCACTCAATAATCAACTGAGCAACCTATGGGTTTGGGGGTGGTGCATCTACCGTCTGTGTCAGTAACTAAGGGATAGTGATATGGGCCTATGCTAATTAGATCTAGAGAGCATGTACTTGTGTCTATAATGCATCAATCTGGCCTTGCTGCTCTCAGGATGGATCCCTGATAGTAATATGTGATGGACCTACAACTGGATGCTCAACTATCCTTGGTCTAGTACTGATCTAAAATTCAAAAATAGGTGGCCTCCTCCCACCATCCCTGTCATCCCCATCATCCTCATCATCCTCCCCCTCATATCTATTAATCTCCATTTTATCACCCCCACCCACATCCTCTCCTCCTCTAACAGGCTGCTCTACCTATGCCTATGCCTCAACCCTTTGCTATCTTCATGCACATTGTAGTGGTAGTCCACCAAGTAAGGGAGAAGGCTCATTAGGACTCATCAACCTCAGGAATGGGTGTGTATGGAAGCATGTTGTGTACTCCTTTGTCATCTGGGCATCTAAAATATCTAGTTGTAATCCCAAAAATCTGGCTATAAACCCAAAAAATCTACCCTAGCTACCTCATAGGGAATTAATGGGATCCACTTCGTGACATCCTCCCTCTGCCTCACATAATGGCCAAAACCCTATGGAATCACATGTACCTGGTTGAGTTGTCTCAAAACCCGCATCACCAAAAATCTCTCAATAATAAATGGAGTCCTCCCAATCAAATATCTTGATATGCCGTAGTAGGGAAACTCAATATCCATCCTCATCCCAGGCCTCACAATCAACATATGGCCTCTAAATGACAATATCCATATCATCCAATAATCTCCTCCAGTACTCCAACTTTCCTAGCTTAGGCTGGACAAGTGGACCTACGTTTGTGTAAACATATGGACAACCAATGGGATGATCTCTCCCTACAAAGGGGAAGGTGATAGAAATATGCTCCTATGCTGAAATTTGTAGGAGCGTAACCATGGAAGATATACTCTTCCCACCTATATACACTATTGGCTTTTTTAAATTCCATATAGGCTTCGTAATTCTCTAAGAGGTTGCCAACGTCTATATTCAAGAATTCACAAAGCTAGTAGTTAACTGAAAAGATTCAATCAAAGACTAAAATTTCCTACACTTTAGGTTTTGTGAAACCAAGGAGGGTGTTCCTACTTGCATTCATATTGTGTTCCATGCCACAAGAACACTTCAATACATAGATATATTTCTATCAACGCTAATAGATACCATTTACCAGGGCTTTGGAAAACCACTGATTAAGAACAACTATCGAAAGCTAGGAAAATGGATACAATGTGAGACTTGCATCTCAAGAGAGTTAAAATTTGGAATTAAGATGTTCTGACCTTAAACCCACAAGCTTAGGGTGACTAATTTGAATTCTTAAAATACCTTGAATGAATTAACGAGTGCCTCATTCAATTGGGAAAGAGTCACATGAGATCTAACCCTGATATCATTTGAACTATCCTCACAATGCCTTACACCACAAGAATTTTCAATATTAAAAAAATACTCCTTATCAAATCCTTAGCATATTACCACAAAACTATAATTCCATTTCAAGCATTTGATTAACTCATTAAGTTAAAGCAATAAAATGAATCATACATTCAAATATAACATTGAAGATGAATGAAAAAACCCTTAATAATTTCATTCACAATCTATCATAACACACACAGGAGAGCAATTGTCTTAAATTTTAGATTTCTTTCGATATCAATAATTACAAAAAGCATAGTACGCTTATCCCATGTACATACCCTACCTAGAATTATTTACTAACCAAGCCTTCCGAGATTATGCATTCACTGTACACCATCTAAACCTTAAGATTCAAAAATCCAACCACAACAATGAGCCTTGAAATCTCCTTTATAGACTAGGAGAGCAACAAGCATCAGGCTCAATTGTCGATACATTTCAACCAAATGAAATATAAATAGCATTTCAAAATTCCCCACCATCAGATACAATCATACTATGAACATGGGAATTTAATGGTTACACCCTTGTAACCAATTGACTAGAACAAATCACCACTACATCACTTTCACACTCATCCACATTAGACCCCAAAAAGAAGCAACAACACCAGAGAAAAATTGCATGACCCCCACAATCACACCACCATCACACACTAAGAACGACCACAAGAACCTGATACAGGCAACCGCTCCTCATCCTTGCTTTAGTATGAAGCGACAACATCACCTTACCCTTAGGTGATCCCACAATATTGGTTTACAAAATTTTGGGCAAACTAGACACTAAACTGATTTTTTACAACTACATCTCCACTTTCGATGTTCTATAGCAGCTAATTCGTGAGGAATTTTAAGATGATGCAAAGTAGTAATTTGTGAAGTTTTTTCTATAGATTCTAAATATATTTTTTTCAAATTTTTTGGAATTACATTGCACTTCTTTTTCCAGCTCCTTTGAAAATTATCTTTTTTTTTTAAACAACATTTTTAAGAAGTAACGCTCACTGTATACAACATAATTTTTTTTTATGAAGGATAAAATTCTAATTTTTTCGAATTTAGATTTGTAACTAAAATATCTAGCACTTTCATTTGGTTTGATAGTGTTTTATTAAATATTTTTTCCTTGACCAACTTTTGAAGTCAAACCAATTACAATTCAAACATAGGCAGATTGTATACAACATAAAAAAAATTGTATGTATCAAAATTCAATTATTATTTTTTTAATGGATCAAGGAAATGAATACCCAACTCAAACATATTTTTTAATTTTTTTTTGATAATATGCTATTTTTCCACATGTGCAAAACAAAGAGCTTGATTTTTGGTGAAAACCCTATGTTTAATAAAAATAAAAAAACAAATACATAATAATACCAAAACATATTAAAATTATATTCATTGGATAGCTCGTTCTGAGAATTACCATGATAATTTTAAATAAATTTTAAATGCATTAATTTGATCCCCCAAAAGGTAAATCAAAACTAACTTTTTATCAGCATTTTGATAGGTGTAAAGGAGACTTCATTGTAGGTATGGTTTAAAACTAGCAGGATTTTATCCAAGGGAGTTTGATCTAAGGTGGTTTGATCAAAGCCTCTTCAATTGGAATCCTTAAAATGGAAATTTTTAAGGCTTAAATAACTATATTTTCTAAAAGTATGTGATTTCAGCAAAAATTGGAATCTCCCAGAAATTGAAAACCGGCTTTATGGGATCACCCCCTTGTCAGCATTAACACCAGAACTAGAAGCAACACATGATGCCACTGCAATAATAGGAGATTCCATGAGGACATCTTCATTCGCACCAACCAATTCAATCAGGGCCATGAGGTAACTATGGTAGTCTGAATCAGTATCAAAACTTTCACCACAAGATCCACTAGAGAGCTCAATGGGTGACTCATATCGCCCAGATTTCAGCTCGACCCCAGCCTCCTCGCCACACTCATTAGACTCTCTAATATTTGGATAACCAACTACCTTAGCCCATGTAATCTATCCTTTGAGCTGAGGACTACTCTTGATGAGAGTTCGGAAGGACCCAATATGCTCACCAATGGTTCCAGGAGCACCAGGAGCAGTACTTTGTTTAATTGGTGTCACCTCTAGCTGTGAATTATTAGCACTCATCCTTGCACTTCTACATAGTGGTGAACCAAGAACAACTGACTTACCCATCTTACATGTGGGCTAAAAATTATGCAAGAACAACAATCACTCAAAAGTGAACACAGACTCAAAAATGCAATGATGTTAATGAACAATTATCCATCATTTAATGAGCAAGTCAGTGTAGAAACCATCAATGCTCCAATTGCAGTATGAGCAAGCGAGTGAATAGTGGTTGATGTTGATTTCACCACTAAAAATCTCCAAGATTATGGAAAATTGTGTAAAACCCATCATGATTTCTAGGAGAAAGCCACTCGCATGCATGGAAATCAGGATGAGATCTATCGAAAGACTTGCACCATTAATAAATATAATTTGCAGAGCAAAAATAGTCATCACATGGCTGGATCAAAATTTTGAATTCAAACTATCTATGTGATAAGGAGCTGGCACGTCGAATGACTCAGATAGAGTCAAACATTATTGAAAACCCATGTCACCATTTGGAAAACCCAGTGGCCAATCACATATCTCATAGTAAGCAACACACAGGTGAGAAACCAGCCCCAACTAGCCACTTTGTACCATAGAGCCAAGTGACATTTCACTAGCTCACACACCTTGTAGCACTTTCGAAAATATTAATTCGATCATGTGAGGTTGGCGAGGGATGGTCATAATTAATCCTCGTCATTAAAACATTGTCATTGAACTGATAGCTTTTTAGCAGCACTGGTAGATCTAGACCGAGCCAACCTCACCATATACGACAGGTGGCAACATTTCACACAACTCACAACACTTCAATGATGTCATCAAGAAACCTTGGAAGGTCTGTGAGGAACGCTCCCGATTCGAACTCATCGATCCGTCAATCCACAAATCTGCACATGGAACAAAGTTATTCATAATAATGGGACTGACTAGGAGAATGGGAGGTGACCCTTAAGGCACAAAATTTTAGACTAAAGTCTAAACATTGTAAAACTACCCGCCTAGTTTTAAGCCAAATTTATATTAACCCTGATTATAGAGAAACTGACATGTTAGGTAAAGGGGCTAGTAACAACATGACATAAAAGGCTTCACTAATGAGATAAGTGACCGACAACCCACAATGACAAGTTAACATAGAATTATAATGCAAGGGTTGGTTTGATGAAAAAAGAGTTTTAAACAAGGGTAGCAAAACCCTACATCCTAACATTAGAATTCCAACAAGAAGGAAGAACAGACAAGTCCTAGAACCAGGTAAAATTTGTGATTTTTTTGAAAGTCCCATCATATACCACCTGATGAAAATCATGGTATAGGTGGGTCAACATGCATGAACCCCATGCATACCTACTCTGATGTAGGATCACGTTCTTTAGAAATCGACCCAATCCAATAGATAGTCCCTTCGACCTATGGTTGGGACATAAAAATCCACCAATGAAACCAACCAATACTGAAAGGAGTGGGGCATAACCTTGAACCATCTCCCTCCAAGGGATCTTATATCTGTAAATACCAAGATCTTTAAATACTCTCTGCAAGGAATCAGTCCCACCAATATCCTTGTGGTCATAAACCACAATCTCACCAACCACTGGGATCCCTAGTATCCTATACACATCTTGAGGAGTGACTATAATCTCTCTAGTGGGAAAATAAAAGGTTTTATTCTCACCATGCCACCACTTCGCTAAAGCTTTCAACGACGCCCTGTTGATCCTATACTGTAGGATCCTAAGCAGTGAACCCAATCCACATCTAGAAATAACCTCAATCTCAAGCTAAGATAATCTGGGAATCATCTCCCAAGTCCTTGGAAATCTCTCTCTGATCTGGAGAATTTTAAAATCCTCCTATACATCATATCAATATCAATCAATTAGATCACATTATTAGAAAAATACATCAACCTATCAAGCAATCATGTGAAATCAAATCAAAATCATCATTAGAATTTTTTTTCATTTCTAAAAGAAAATTTATCAAATTAAACATCAAACAACATATCAACTCATCATTACCATTTGTTTTTCATCAAAAATGAATATAAATTTATCATCAAATCAATCATTTTACTATTTATTTTTCATTTCAACATGAGAATTTTTTTATCAAATCATTATCAAAATCAAATCAATTACACTTGATGTTACTCAATTTTGTCAAAACAGTTGTCTAATATAGCAAAAAACATGAGACAATCACAAATTGATCCTCAAACATTCAAAATTAGCAAAAAAACATGGATTTGCTAAAATAGATAATCAATGCACCAAAATAGAAAATGCGGTATTTTATTCATGGATGCGCTAAAATAGAGGGTTTATGCACTAATCTATGATTCTATCCGCTACATTAGCCTATGCACAATTATATCAATCTAATGTGCTAATATGTGGCATAAATGTGCTACTATAGATGCTCCAAAATACCTAACCTATGTGCTACTTGAGGGATCATGTGTGATAAAACAAAGTTGTGTGCACTAAAACAACAAATGAAAAGTAAAAAATTTCAAAAAATAAAAGTGCGAAATTCAAAGAAAAATTCACAAAGTTTGTTTCAAGATCTTATCAGAGGTCCATACACAATTGGTCTCTAATGTCTGTACACTCGCTTGAATCTGTATCACTCATAGTGGATCTTCATCTCGATTCTACTCTCTCAGAGCTTTGTTTTCATCAAAATACAACTATTCAAATCACAATGACTTTGACCTTTTTCCACCTTTTAAGGGGGTAAATAAGGTAATGTTTTTCTTTTTCTCCATGTTGAGCACTATTTCGGGAGATAAATCAATAAATCTACATCGAATCATTCAAAATCTTCAAAGCATCATCAAAATCTTCAAACCACATGATTTATCTCCCAAGGGGGCATATAACATCATTAATCAATTTTCCAAAGAGGGGCAAAATTTTCTTTTTCTAAATTTTTCTTTGAAGTAATGAATAAAACACATCACTTCAAAGAGGGGGAAAATGTATACATCTAAAAATTGTCACATTAAATCAAGCCTAGTAATTAGTAAAATATGAAATTATTTTATTAGTATTTTAATGTCATCTACATATAAATAAATAATTACTTAATTATTTATTTATATCATTCACTTTCACTTTCTAATTCTTCTATTTTAATTAAATAAATAAGTTTATTTATTTATTTTTATTATTTTCTATTTTCCTCTTAATTAATTAAATAAATTTTATAATTTATTTAAATTAATTATCATATTACTTTAAGTTTGTGGTGCAGGAGCACCCAATAGGTTACCATAGGAAGGTTGTCTAGAAGCTCATGTTTGGGCAATAGGATTAGGCCAAATTTTTCATTCTATTCTTGTTCATTTTATGTTTGTGCCTTGGTGGCATTTGGGATCAGGTGTTGAGTTGATAAAGGTCATGTTGACTATTGAATAGGTTTGAGGTTTTGGCTACAAGTAGGGCTTAAGACCTTTTAGACCCTTTTTAGGTGTTCCTTTCCTAAATGTTTGGAAATAAAGCTTAATGGAAGCTACAAGCGGCCAAGGAGAGGTTAAGACCAAGTTTAACTATTTTTGAGACCCTATTTAAGGGTGACCTCGACATGGAATTGAGGTTGGAAGCATTTGGAATGTTTGAAAATTTGAAATTCAAGTGAGAACAATTGTGTTAATGTGAGATTTTTTGATTGTTTTTCTTAGAAGTAGAGCTTTAATCGATTGAATGTGATACTATTGATAGTGTAGGATGTAGAGGAGTTTTCCTTCAAGCTTTGTGTGGCATTAGGTTGTTAGTTTATTCACTTTTCAAGCACTATTGCTAGATAGTTGGTTTTCTTTCAATTGCTGATCTGACAGACTGTTTGTGAAGAATGGAGGTTGAAATCACATTCCCACTGTACATATTGTGTGGCCCTTTGGGAATTGTGACTAGACTCCATGACTGTATATATGGTAGAATTAGGAGTCTTTGGTAGCAACGAAAAAACCATGGAAGTCTTCTTCTATATGAGCCAGGAAGTGCAAAGCGCTTGATTTGCAGGGGTGTCCATTTCCTATCAAATCACAGTGTGGAGAGGGCAGGTATGAGCCTTTCCAAAGAATAGAATGGTGGAGGAAGCTCCATAAATCCATCTATTGTAAGGAGCCTCTAACAATTGCAGGGAGGTCAGGAAAACTTAAACAAAAGGCCTAATTTGCCAAATTGAAGGTTAAGCCTATGTATGGACAGTTGAGGGTTAAGACCCCTAAAATCTTAGAGTGGTGAGCATAAGGACCACCCAAGGAAAGATTGGGATTTCTTTGGGAAACTTTGGAGAACTAACTTGATTTCTCAGAGAAGGAGGCCTAATTGGGCTCATAGGGCTAGTAGCCTTAAAACCCTAAATGAGGGTTTTGGTGGAAGCGATTAGAAAATGGAGTTGGATGGACCCTCAAGAATCATAGTGGGATGGATTGAAACTAATAGAAATACCTCCACACCCCTGTAAAGCTAAGTTCTAGATATGGAGAATGTTAGCCTTTAGGGTGGATTAAGGGCTAAGGGAAGAATTGCAAAACTTGCACCAAGTTTGACCTGGTAGGTAGAGTTGGGATGGTAGTTGGGTTGGAAAAGAGAACCAAGGGATCCTAAGCAAGAAAAAGGTCCTAAAGGTTAAGGTGGTGGAGTGAGACACCATAGGGGTCGACTAGGTGAGACCTAGAGCAGGAATCAGTGATTGATTCCTCTGACCTCCCTACCAGTTTGAATTTTAGATTCAAATAAAGATGTTCTTCTAAATTCATCCTTATTTCTAATTCTTCACTTCACACATAATTAAATATTTTAAATATTTAATTATGGAAACTTCTAAATCTACATGTCACATATAATCAAACAACTTAATTATTTAATTATGGATTTATATTCAACTACCAACTAACTCCTCATAACTACAAATACCAAAATCGTTACTTTCCTTCATTTTTGAATGGAGAAGGTTGTGTAGGAGGAATCATTTCCCCTCTTTCTCTCTAGCTTCCACCTTTCTCTCTAACTTCCTGATTTCCACCATTCATCATACTAGGCTTAATTTCAACCATCGATATTTTCCAACTAGGCTTTTGCCTCCAAAAGTCTATAAATACAACCTATTTTTTCTTTGAAAAGGATCTAATCAGATCTAGTTTCATAGCATGAGAATTATAGTTGCATTATCCAACATTTAGTAATCTTATCATCCTAGATTTCTTGAGCATATCATCAAATCTTAGCTTTATCATTTTAGCATAAAAAATCATGGTATAATAGCTTACATAATTTTTTTTAGCTTTATCATCTCATATAATTTAGCATAAGAATGCATGTTACATATAATCTCATTCTCTAGGTTGTCATTTTATTGAGCCTTCGCTTACACAATCTAAGAGAAAGCAGCTTAAAACAAATCCTTGGAGATAGAGGACAATGGGACTTCATTGAAGAATCTGTTGTGTTTCAAGTGTTTATGTTTAAATTAGATATTTTTAATACAATGTCGCATTGGTGTGTTTGTTTAGCTTTTTAGTTTATTCTACATATTCACACACACACAATGAACTTGTTGATGAATTTTTAAACCACTTCCAAATCCATATGACTCTTAAGATGACCTTGGTCGATTTGATGAGATGTAAGCAAAAGGAAGAAGAAAAGGGAACTGACTTTATCTCACACTATCAATTTTTTTACTCCCAAAATTGATCTCAAGATCCCCGACCTTCACCTTAAAAAGATGCTCATAGAAAATTTGTAAAATAAGATTCAATACAAGCTCACCATGATGAAATATCTATCCTTAATGCGCTTGTGTACTTCCCTTGAAGTGATTATAAAAATTTGGTTAGTAGCCAAGATACAAAGTTTACTTCTAGCCAATTTGAGAAATTTGAGCCCAAAAACCAAAAAAAATTCCCAAAACTTTAGAGAACAAAATAAAGGGTTCCTTCAATTTAATCCCCCAAAAAAACAACTCAAAATGGTCCAATAACCAAGGAGCTTATGTTAGATCCATGAGAACCTTTAGTTATGGGGATCCGAAAAGATAATTCACTCCCTTAGCTGATACTCTTCATAACACAATGTCCCAAATTTTAGAAAAACAAATGATTACCTTGCCACCCATCAAAACACCTAATCCTACTAAACCTTTACCCTTGAACTTAAGATAAAATGCTTATTGCCACTATCACTGACAAAACGAGCATGACACAAAACATTGTAAGCATCTTAAACATTTTGTGCAAGACCTCATTGATTTTGATCATCTTTCTATTGGAGGTATTAATGGCCAAGGAAATTAGTTTGTTTCCCCTCCTAACAAAAATTTGAAAATTTTCACCAACCCCTTGCCAAGACATAGTATTTATTCTATTAAATCTAGTTAAACTACAATGAATGATGTAATGAATGTTGATACAGATGATGATAACAATGATTCTATTCAACATGATCCTATAAATAATGATCATATGTATGAAATGGTAGGAGCGATAGATGTCATTCCTTGTAAGGACTGAACTAAAAATCCTCTTGAAATTTCTTTCTTCTCTAAGGATATACTTAAACATGTTCCAAATGGTCCTCTTTACATAGTCATTTGTATCTATGAAAATCCCACTAATGGGATACTAATAGATCCCGCCTATGGAGAGAATGTGATCACTGATGAATTCTTACTTTTTGATGAGCTCTATCAAGACATATATGATAAACCAAAAGAATGGATCAAAACCCATAATGGTTCTCCTTACCCTATGATAAGATAGATCACTCTTCCTTTACAAATAGGACCAAAAAATTAGATGTCTCATTCTCCATCATCCTGCATTCAGACCATTTATGTGTGAATATAGGCTACCCATGACTTTGCTCCATGAAATTTGTCCCTTCAGTCCTGCATAAATTCTTAAAGTTTCTCTTTGATAATGAAATATTCAACATCCATCATAGTGGCTTTAACCCTTTGTCCTGCAAAGGAAAATTTTCCTTAGATTCCTTTTGGCCCGAGCTTATAGAAACTATAAAATTGAGAGAATACTTACTTTTCTTATCCTATAAAAATTTCAAGGAAAAGAAGATAGCCAAATTTTCCCTTCGACACATGTCCCAACCTACCACTGATCCTACTATCCTTGATGAAACCATGATTGATCCTAAAGAAAATCCAAACCACCAAGACCAACCTAAGACCAAACCTTCACCTACCTCCTACAAATGACCAAGGGACAATGAAAACAACCACATCACACCTCCTATCATAAAGCAAGTATACAAAGTCAAATAGAAAGCGACTGAAGAACTTCTCATGGTTCCTTCAGTGCCTACCATTAGGGAAGAAAAGAAACCTATGGTTGATCAACCAGCTCCAACATAAATGTAAATTGAAAATAAAATAAAATAAATAAAGGTGCTAGAGAGTGTAGGTGTAGATGTATTTCCCTTGCTTTCAAGTTACATGGATAATTAAAAAAGGAGAATTAAGATCCAAACTTGATTGGAGAAATGAATGCTGACTCTACCCCTGCCCCTGCCCCAAAACAATCCAATAAAACAACCAAAACAAGAGTTGAAGACTTCTTTGGAAATTATCATTCAACCTCCTATTGTGATCAAGTTGGATGTTGCACACGAGGTTGATAAAATTTACGAAGAGGTGCATAATGAATTGAATACATTGTTTTCCTCTTCCATGAGCTTAGATGAAAAATATCCTACAAAGAGTTTTGAACCTAGCATTGGCCCTAGTTCGGTACTTGCTATTGTCCCTTTGGATAGTTGTCTGCCCATGGTATACAATGAACATGATTGGGTTGTGGATGAATTGATCATAGGTTGTCTCACATTTTCCTTACTAGTATTTTTCATTATTTTTTCTTTTGTGTGATTGCATGTGCATTGTGTTCTCTCTTTATTTGTGACATTCTTCTATTTGTACCTTCATTCTTCTCTATGTTGTAAATATTTTACTTTTTCATTTGTCTTGAGTTTTTCTTTAGGGGATGATGTAAGGCATCGAGACATTCATGTCTCTTCCATGTTGACCCAAAATATTTTCCTTTACTTTTCTTTTCTTCTTTTCATTTGTCTTGTGTTTTCCTTTCGTGGATGATGCAACACATCGAAACATTAATGTTTCTTCCATGTTGACCCAAAAGGATCTTTCTTTTTTTCTACTCTCTTTGTGTCATTCTTCTAGTTCTATGTGTATTTTTGGAATGATGATAGTTTCTATCTCTCAATAAAAATTGTAGCAAGAACATATAGACCCCAAATCCATAGATCCCTTATGTGTTTGGTGTTTTCATTTTGGGGGAAACCCCTCTTCTCTCTTTTCTTTCATGGGGTGTGGCTTTAATTTGAAACATATGACTTGGAATATGGCTTTCCAAGTTGGCTCTCATGTCTTCTTTGTCTACATTTTTCATTTTATAATTTAATGTAATTGCTCATAGTATGGTGTTTATAAATTTATTTAAAGTGGGTGTATACATTGGCATTATTCTTTTGCATTTTTCTTTTTCATGGTTCATGGTGAAATTTTCTTATTTCATACAATTAATTTTTTTCTTTGTGGATGACATTAGGTGTAATTTCCTTCAACAACATGATATCTCTTAGCATATTAAATTCCTCTTAGTTTCTTTATGTGACACACTTCATGGTCCCCTAAGTTGTGAATTCTCTATTCTTGATTGGTTCTCTCCTGGAGAAATTAGGTACAATGTTCCTTAAGTTAAAGACCTCACATAAAATAAGAAAGACTCCTTTGAATGTTCTTTGTCATTTTTTAGTTACATTTCCACCTTCAATAATATAGCTTGCATGATTGTAGAGCCATCTTTCTTATTCATGAGCTCTAAGCATGCAAAGTTTTGCTTGTCTCATGAAGCTTGAAAACCATTTTTTGTGTGAAACCTTATTAAAGTTATTAGGAGGTATAAATTTGGTATGGTTTGAGCAGGAAGCATGAACAGGGCATGAATTTCACCATAGCCACTCACGTGTGTGTGAGGGCATACTAGCCATGAGTATATATTTCTCACCTTATTAGACTTCTCACAAAAAAAATAGTTAGGAGTTTCATTTCCAAAGAGAGAGTATGAATTTTTCAGACAAATAACATATATTTGATCCACATCACAATGGAAAAATGGTCAAATATTGATCCAAATCTCTTTTATTTTTACCTTTTCTCTCTTTTGTATTTGACAGTGCATGCTTTTACTTTGCTATTTCTCTTTATACCATTTGCATGTTTTTTATGTTGTGCCTATGTTGGTTTTCCATTTTGTATCTTGATCCCGAGGGCTTGATCACCCCCCTTGACTGTTGTTGTCTCATCTTACAAGAATTGGTACACTTGGACCCCTCTTTATGCATTTTTGTCTACTTTAGTGTGAGTTTGAAGCAAGTTCATCCTCTCACTAAAGTGGGGGATAAATGTAGTAACGAAGAAAGTATCCCTTCTACTTTTCTCTGACTTGTTTGGGACCTCCTTGTGAGTTAGGCTTAATGTTGTGCTTATTTAGTGATGTAATGCAGTTGACACAATCACATTAGGTCTTGGGACCTACTAAACTAATCGATTTAAATAGAAGCTTGCTAAAGTGTTGTGAAGTGTTGTAATATACTTTTACACTTTTCTAAGGTCTTATCAACCTAATAAACCTATTTTTAATCAAAATTAATCTTAATTTGACTTCTTTTAAGTGTTGTAAAGTGTTCTAACATACTTTCACACTTCTCTATGCTTTTCATTAATAATTGGGGTTTTTTATGCTTTAAATGGCCTTATTTTACATCCACAAGCCCCATTTAGTGCATCTTTTTGAGGATAATCCCAACACCAATCATTAGTAAATCATAATTTAGGTGTTTAAGGTTTGAATATTCCAGATTTGGTGACTTGGGACTCATTTTCCACCTTGGGAAAAAGAGTCCCACCTAGATCTTTTAGCCTTGAACCTGGTTTCACACATTTCTAAGCATTTTAAAATTTGTTCCCAAAAATTAATCCTATTGGGACTCATTTTCCAGCTTGGGTGAATGAGTCTCATTTAGACCAAAATCAATATTAATTCAAATTCTTGGCAAGATTTTATTCTTCTAGATCTGATGTTGGATTTTAGTGTTGTAACTTCGAGAATTATTTCATAACTGAGTATAAATACAAGGTTCTTTCACTCATTTTAGCCTAAGACTTTTGTGAGAGAAATCATACTAGAAAATTGAATTTGCAAGAGAATTCAAGAATTCACAAGAGCATCAAATAAAATGAAATGGATGATTATCAAGCATTCTAGAGAATTCTTCAAGCATCGATCATCATGAAAAAGAATATATGAATCATGTTTATCATTTTGCTAATAATTTTGATGTAGGGTTTATGATTCAAGAAAGTTTTTAATTCAATATCAACTTCATTCAAGAAAGGATCAAGATCTACATCAATTGGAGCCATCTCAAGAATATTTGTAGCACTTTATTGCAAGGGTTTGCTGAGTTGCAACATTTTCATTTGTTCATTCATAATTCTCCATTCTTATTTGATTTCATTTGAAGGCTTAATTACCAACAAGGGGTTTGAACAAGGAAAATCCCTATCCACTAACTGAAAAACAATTTTCCCTCTCCTATGTGTGTGATTTATAGGTCTAGGTTATAGATTCACCAAGGAGAAAGATTGGAGAAAAAATTTCAAGAGCTCAAAGTTATCAAAGTTGTCAAAAAGCCTTAAAGATATTCAGGAGATCGCCTATAGGTCACAAGTTGTAGTTTCAGATCTAGTAATCAACCAGGAAGAAAAAAGAAGATTGAGAGGCACAAATCCAGATTTTGGATTCCTGAAAAAGTAGAAGTGGAGTGATTAACCACAAGTGGAAAATGAGTCCCATTGTAGCCATCTAAAAGTGATCTTTGGAGATTTAGATACCCTTTTGTCTGAAACCAGATCTTGTTCCCAAAAACATGACTGATTTTTTGAGCTTGGTGAATGAGTCCCAAACAGTAATAAAAATATAATTTTCAATGATTCATACCTCCATCTTCCCATCTCTAGATTTACAGGTGCACACATTTTGATTTATAGTTTTTTGTATTGTTTCATTAACTTTTCTAGGCCTTTTAGTGTTACTTTGCATTCAATTAGGGTTTTGCATTTCATCTTACATTTCATTATCTTTACCAAGTCTAAACTTGGTGGTGAAACCCTTATTAGATTATCTTTAGCCCCTAGGATAATCCTATGGCAAGATCTCTTTATCTTTTGCATTGATATCTCTAGGGTAATCTTTGAGTGGAACCATCTTGAAAGTGGGTGTGATAGTACTTAATCACCAACTAAATCTCCCATTTTTCCAAGGTTTCAATGATATTCTATTTATATTAAATATAATGTATATTAGATTAATATTAATATTTCCTAGTAAATATATTAATTTATCATATATTATATATTAATATAATATATATAAATATTTATATTTATATTAATATTATAGCATGTTAAATTTAAATCTATAGTTCTATTTATGTATATTAATATTTATAACTAAAATAAAAAGATATCCATTTTTTAAATTAAAAATGAATGTCCTTTTTTCTTTGGGATTTGTCTTGGGAGTGTCCAACCCAAAAGTTCAACATCTCCAATGTGTTTATAGGGGTTGTAAGGTTTTTTTGAACTTCACCCTTTGTGTTGACAACTTTTTCCATCCAATTTTGATGAAATAAAAAGGGTTTATTCAACAAATTGTTAGCATTCTACCAATATTAAATATGATTTAATTTGAATTGAATAGGTAATTATTATTGATTTACTCTATGCATTATGTGTAAATTATTGATTGATAGGTTGATAAAAAACCATCTATAACTTTAAATGGATATATTTTTGAATTTGAAAGATGCTTCACAAACTATAGTTTTTAAGTAAAAAACTAATTTCGTAAATTTTTGACCAATGGTAGTTGGACAAATGGTTTTTAATACTTTTCAAAATTTCCTAATAGAAAATTCATAACTAATTATTTAGTTGCAAAAAAAATACAAAATAATATGTGTCACCTCTTGGAATGTGTCCTCCACTTAGATTGAAAGATTAAAAAAACAATATCTTTTTATCATCATTAAGGTGGTCAAACAAACACCTGATTTTTATTTTTTTTCAAAATTTTAATGTCCTATTGCATTAAAATTATAAATTTTCATCAAATCAAAGTACCTTTTTCCAAAAGAAACCAATAGCTTACAAATTACATCACATTTGCTACAAATTCTATTTCTACATATTTTTGAAATTATCTTACTAACCCATTCAATTTTTTATGTGAAGTTGTTTAAGCCTATTTTCTTGTATTTTTGCTGCCACTTAAGGGCCTTGTTTGGCCCATCTTGATCTTGCATTGAACCCTAAAGAAAATAAAAAGGCCAAGATAAGGTATTATATGACCAAGGATACCTCAGGTTTTTAGATCCTCCATTTGGTTGTACCTCTTTGTTAGATAAGGATAATATAAACATTTTTACTTGGTAGTTTGATGTCTTCATAATAAATATGTGTCCCACCAATCAAACCCAAGAGATGGAGTAGTTGCAGGGGTCTATGATGTAGGAGCATCATGGCATGGTGGCTATCACATGTCAAAAAAAGGGGTTTGATTTTAATTTTAATTTTTGGTAATATTTGAATTTAATATTTTGTCTCATGAAATTCATTTTTTTTTTTGAAATTGAATGTCATGACATATTGGAATTTAAAAATTGTAATTTGGAGTAAATTTGGGTCAAAACAAGACAAGGTGGCATAATGGAGAATATGTTTCAAATGAGAAATCCTAAAAAGGGAAGAGAGGTTGTGGTTTCATGGAGACCTCCAAATTGACTTGTAACTCCCAACTTGAAATTCCATAAATCCTAAAAAGAAAAATGAAGTTGGGCGCCTAGTTTGGAAAAAAATAGATTTTTGCTTTATTCAAGAAAACAAGAATGCTTTAAAAGAATTGTCATCCAGTCACATGTCTTGGAGTTTGAAAGAAATATTTTATTAATTAAATTTAATCTAATTGGAGATTTTTTGGAGGTAGGCATTAATTTTGGAAGTGGGTTTCAGAATCTGATGAAATTCAATCAAATGCATTCAAATTTCATTTCATGAGGAAAGATGGATTGACTAAAAGGAAAAATCAATTCATTTTTTAGCTCTTTTTCTCCAGATTGAGGAGAAAGACATATGGAGTCATGTTATACCTCTAGGTAGGGGTTTTAATGGTTTTTTTCTAGATTGGAGTTGGTTTACAAAGGCATAAGTATCATCAACAATTGCAGATTGAAGGGTGTGATTGTTGAGAGTGGTTTATTGTTGCACATGCTAAAGATTTTTTGGAAGGCTTCTAGAAGCATATGTTTCTATACTAAACTATTTTTTCAGGTCTAATATCAAACCTAAATCATATTGGGATTATGTATTGAGGAGCCAATAGGCTTGGCCTATTGTTTTATATTTTTCTTTTAAATTTCAATGAGAATTTTTATGATTTTCCTTGCACAAATTGGGTGTTTAGATCAATCCTATTTTATCATGTATAAATAATATTGGTTAAGATTTATTATTGGTTTGAATATTATTTTTGAGACTGGTTCTATCAGCCCAAGAGGCTGCAATGTTGGTAAAATCAATGTGGAGAAGATTTTGTAGTTGTTCCAGGGGGTTTTGAATGAACAAACTAGTGTTCATGTTGCAGATTTTTAAATCTGATTTATTGTATTTATAATGCATTTTATTTTTCTAAGAATAGTTTGTATAAAAAAGGGGGCATGTGTGTTATCCTCTTACACTAGTGGTATCAGAGCAAGAGTTATTAAGTGTGCAAGTAGAAGTGTCAAATGCAGGCAATTTGCACCAAAACTTGAGGGTGGAGAATTTGTGGATTTTCTTTGTAGATGAATGTGCAAGTATTAAGAAGAAATTTTGAGAGGATTTGAGGATTTGAGGTTCCCATGATAGTAAATAGATCATTTAAGGAGGAATTTTACAATAAGTAAATATTGGAAGAGGCTTTTTTAAATAGATCACCGAGGGAGTTAATTTACATAAGTAAAACTAGAGAGTGTGAAGATTTATGTTAAGAAATTGAGAGATCTTAAAATGGAAGAGGCTTTTTAAATATATTAGTAAATATTGGAAGATTTATTTGTAAACAAATCACCGAAGGAGGTATTTTACATAAGTAAAACCAAAGAGTTTAAAGATTTATGTTGTTAAGAAATTGAGAGGTCTTAAAACGGAGAAGAGAAAGAGGAAAATAAATTTTGTGATTGGACAGATTCTAAGAATTCCCATACTAGAGGAAATTACAGAGAGACTTTGGAAAATTAGAGAAAGAGAAATGTTAAAGATGTAGCAACAAATGGATGAAATGAGAGTAGAGATTGAGAGGAGGAAACAAGAGAAGAGAAGAGTTGAGGGTAATTTCTACTATCTTTCTAATGATGTTTTGAATTTAGGAAAGAAAGAGGGTGCAACGGAGTCTCACACATGTGGCATCAAGCAATAGAAATATGATTTTCAAATACAATGGGGAGAAATTGAAAGAGAGTGGAATGAGAGAATTTCAGCTAATGTAAAGATTGCAACCAAAGATAATTATGTAATTTCAGATTTTAGTACATGTTTTGATGATATTGAGAATGTAAAAGCAGAGTCAAAGGTGGCAGCAATAAATCCTTCGGAAAAATATGAGAGTGGTGAACATACTAAGGTGAAAATAAAGTTTTCTTATGATTATTTGATTGGAAGTATTGACTATTTGTTACAAAATGTGGAGATTGAATCTATGGATTGTGGTACTAACACTGAGTTGAGTGTTGAAGATCAAATTGCAGCAACAATATGTCTTCCTGAAGGCATAATAGGAGTGACAAGACACATTTCAAACTAGGTAAAGGAGGAAAAAGGTAAAAAAACAATAAAGGTAATGAAATATTTTTTATTTTGAAGGTGGAGGTATATGTTTTACTAATAGAGCTTGACTATTTGTTACAAAATGTGGAGAATGAATCTATGGATTGTGGTACTAACACTGAGTTGAGTGTTGAAGATCAAATTGCAGCAACAATATGTCTTCCTGAAGGCATAATAGGAGTGACAAGACACATTTCAAACTAGGTAAAGGAGGAAAAAGGTAAAACAACAATAAAGGTAATGAAATATTTTTTATTTTGAAGGTGGAGGTATATGTTTTACTTTTAATTCTGATAGAATATATTGGTGGTGTTGAAAATGAAGGTAATATTGTAGCTTAGAACTTGTAAAACTATGAGACTGTAGATCTAATTAAGTCTTATTTGTCATAATTATTTGTGTATGATTAATCTATTTAGATGAATTTTACCAATTTTAGAAAAAGATAGAATATTATGGAAGAATGAGACAAGAAGATAGAAGTGACACAACATATACATGGAGAAATCGTTTCAGGAAAAAATTTCACTAGAATCAATAGTGCTTGTATTATTTAACCTTCCAACATGATTATAATAATAATATATCAATCCTTGATTGATATATTCTTCCTTGCCTTCAACAATACTTATTCACAACCTACAATTAAATATCATTAGAACTTTCATACACTTTTTGAGATTAATAGGCAATTATGAACATGTAAAATCATAAGAGTTGTGCAATACAAGAGCATAAAACTCCTCACAAAAATCTATGCCTAGATTGGACAAGTAGATTTCCACAATGTAACCTAAAGTCAAGAAAAAGTCTTCCTCAATTTAGGCACCCCAAACTGAACACTTAACTAAACTTTGTTCAAGAAGATATCATGCAAAATTCACCTCAAAGTTGGTGCCCAAGAATGGGCCCACTTGACCCAGTCTTGTAAATATCTTCTCATGCAAAAGGTGTTAACTGAAAGATGCCAATTTGGGCACCCAAGGTGGAACCAAGTCTATCTTATTTAACTAAAAAATATCTCCACCAATTCATGCAAACATTATGAATGATTGATCATCCCCTCTTAACTAAAAGTATCCACCTGTTATTTGACATGAAACTGAATTCATTAGTTATGCAACTGAAGTCAACTCAATTCAACTAGCATTCAACTCAAAATAACTACATGAACCTGAATACAACTAAACCATAACTGAACTGAACTGAACTGAACTAACACTAATGTGATACTGCCACTCTACTCATGTAAATCTCAATCCCTAATTTGTAGGAACAAAAAATTCATTACTGAAGTGTTATCAATCCTCCAACTAGTTAACTAAATCAAGGTGGGTTCTACCTTCCATGTGGGTGCCCCATGTTCTCCTATCTTGTAGGAGCTCTTTTTGGATGTTCCCACATGTTCCTTTTATTTAGGAATAATCACAAGTGTCAATTTACATGTTTATTTTATTCAAATTTAATGTCTTTATAATCCTAGTGTTGGAGAAAACCTTTCAAGGACTTAGGAGATACATGAAATATGTTTAGGATTGTAATTAAATGAAATCCTATTCCCAACATTATCCCACTTGACATTATACCTTGAAATTATTCTAAATAAGGAATCATTATTATAAATCAAGTAGAAGACTCAAGGCCAATAGCCTTCCTTCACCAAGAGAACTTATCTGTAGGAGATGGTTTCATAAGATAATTTATAGCATTGATCAAAGTGTCAAATTTCTCAATCAATACCTTCTTCCTCTCAACCATTACTCACACAAGGTGATACTAAACATCAACATGCTTAGTACGAGAATGATACATAGGATTCTTGGGTAAACAAATAGCACTCAGACTATCACATTCAATTCTAATTTTCTTGCAATTAAAACCAATACCTTTCCCAAGTATCTATAACCAAACTACCTCTTTAGAGGCATGTGTACAACAAAATGTAGTATGATTTTATGGTGGAAAAAACAACCATGGGCCACATCTTACTCATCCAACTAACCACAACCCCAAACAAAGTAAATACATAGCCACTTGTCGACCTCTGAATGTCTAGGTCTCCTACCCAATCTAAATCAATAAAACCTTTTATGACCCATGATCTATGCATAATACCAATATAATTAGCACCATGATAAACCAAATAGTAATCAAAAGTACCTCATAAATATCTAAACATCCTCTTAGCATAAGTCCAATTTTCTTTACTAGGGTTAGACATAAACCTACTTAGAACTCCCACTGCGTGGGCTATATCTAGTCTTTTACATACCATTGCATACATCAAACTACTAATTTCACTAGCATATGGAATTTGTCACATTTCCTCATGATCAAAATAAGATTTAGGACCCATGTCTAAACTTAACTTCATGCCAACTAGTAAATGAATATTAATTGGTTTACTATCATGCATGTTAAACCATTTCAAAATAGTATCAAAATAGTTACTTTTACTTAATAAAAGCTTTATGTTACCTCTATCTCTGTTGATCTCCATATGAATGATATATTTTTCAGCCCCTAGATCTTTCATCTCAAATGTGATAGAGATTTGTTCTTTCAATTCTTTGATCATTACCTTGTTGTTACCAATAAACAATATGTCAAAAACATACAAGATAATAATTAAAAGATGATCATGAATAAATTTTATGTAAACACAATGATCTTCCTCACTCCTAACATAACCAAATTTTAATGCAAAAGCATCAAACTTCTGATACCACATTCTACGTGACCATTTCAATCCATATAAAGATCTCTTTAACCTACAAACCAATAATTATTTTCCTTTTTCAACAAAACCATTAGGTTGTCTCATGTAAATCTCCTCATCAGGATTCCCACGTAACAAAGTAGTTTTCACATACATTTTCTCTATCTCATAATCATAAGCAGTAGTAATAGATAAAAAGAATCTAATAAAAGTTAATTCAGCAACCAAAGAGAATATTTCATTGAAGTAAACTTCCTCTCTTTGGGAGTAGCCCTCGGCTACTAATCTAGCCTTGTACCTTTTGAGATTACCATCTGCTCCAATTTTCTTTTTAAAGATCCATTTACAACCCATGGCCTTTCTTCCTTTAGGAAAACTCTCAATATCCCATGTGTCACAAGTATTCAAGGACACCATTTCCTCATGCATAGCTTGTGACCAAAGCTTGTTCTCATATGAAGACAAATCTTCCTTGTAAGATCTAGGTTCATCATTAGTACTCATCAAAGAAATTATACAATGAAAATCAGGTGGGCTATACCTATCAATGATATTTGTTGTCTTGTGGATCATCTCAAAGAAGGTTCTTGTTCCTCAATATGCTCATCATGAGAATATAGCTTAGAACTCTATGAACTCCCCTCATTTAATCCATCCAATTGTTCTTCAAGATGTGCATCTTCATGCTTCTCAATATCTATCTCAAAATGCACTATTTGAGAAGTATACTTCTCCTTTGGTTATTCTTGTCTTGTATAAAATCTAAATTCCTTGAAAATCACATCTCTAAATAAAGTAATTTTTCAGGTTAGAGGATTTTGAAGCTTGTAACCTTTTACATTTTCACCATAACCTATGAATATGCATTTATGTGCTTTTTGATCCAACTTAGAGTGATTTTCTTTAGGCACATGAACAAAAGCCTCACAAACAAATATCCTTAAATGTGTAACACTAGGTTTCCTACCTAACCAAATTTCATAAGGGGTTTTATCTTCAAAAAATGAACTAGGATATCTATTCATTAAATATAAAAAAGTACTTATAGCCTCGGCCCAGAGGCATTGATCTATCCTAGCACTACTTAACATACTCCTAGCTCTTTCCGTTAAGGTTTGGTTCATCCTTTCTACTATTCAATTTTGTTGAGGTGTATATGGAGTAGTTTTATATCTCACAATTCCTACATGCTTACAATAATCATCAAAGTCCTTAGAACAATATTCACCACATTTATCTGATGTCAACACTTTTATCTTATGATCTATTTTTTTCTCAACTAAAGCCTTAAATTATTTAAACTTATTGCACACATTAGATTTTCTATACATAAAATATATCCAAGTGTATATTGAGACATAATCAATAAATGTGAAATAATATCTATATTTTCCAATAGATTCAATATCCACAAGACCCATAACATCTCAATGAATAATCTCTAATAATACTTTAGCTTTATTTGTTCCATTAGGAAATGAAGATCTAGATTTCTTTCCAAACACACAATTCTCGAAATAATCATTTTTTCTAGTATTTTAATCAGGAATACTATCAACCAATTTCTTAATTAAGAATGGTCCTAGGACATTTTTTATCAATGTGGCCCTATCTATGGTGCCACAACATACATGTATTTTTAGCTCCAGTTACATTGGTCGATTTATTCAAATTGGAGGTATTAAGCTTAAACAAAGTCCCAATCTAAAACACAACTTTACCTCTCATTTTCCCACAATCTTTTTTGTGCTATTATCTCCAAAGAGGACATTCCCTCCATCATATTAAATATACTTAGTGAACCAATCCTTGTTAGGAACTTCATGTGATAGGAGCAACTTGAATCAATAATCAAAGATTCATAACTAACAGTTTTGCATGAAATGATCAATTCATCATTATCGTCATGTGAGGATTTCATTGTAGAAGCATCAAAACCCTTTTTCTTGTTCTTACAATGCTCTTTTACATGTCCCAGTTTCCCATAGTTCCAACACTTTATCTTACTCTTACTGGGGATTTTAGAGCATCCTTTGGGCTTTCCCTTTCCTTTCTTGTCTCCCTTAGGTTCCTTTTCCTTAGGTCTACCTCTTATAAACAAGGCACCTTGGGATATCAGTTTAGACTTCCTCCTCATCTCCTCTGATAGGAGAGTAGGAATTATATTGTCCATATTAGGATCTACACCACTACCACTAATAGCAACAATTATATTTTCCCACGACTCTAGTAAAGAACAAAGTAACAAAACACATTTATCTTCATCTTCTAGCTTTACGTTTGTAGATGTTAACCGACTTAGAATCAAATTGAAAGCATTTAAATGATGTGCAACAAAATCACCATTTTTCATCTTTAAATAATACAACTATCTTTTCAGATACAAATTATTAGTAAGACTTTTGGTTTGATAGATATCACCTATCCTCTTCCACAATTTATAATTATAATGCTATCCCGCAAAGATGGTTTACAATTTTTTGGAGATTTTGATTTTTGCTGAAATCACATATTTTTAGAAAATATAATGATTTAAGCCTTAAAAAGATCCATTTTAAGAATTTCAATTAAAGAGGGTTTGATCAAACCACCTTAGATCAAACCCGCTTGGATAGAATCCTGCTAGTTTTAAACCATACCTACAATGAAGTCTCCTTTACACCTATCAAAATGCTGATAAAAAAACAATTTTGATTTACCTTTTGCGAGATCAAATGAATTCATTTAAAATTTATTTGAAATGATCATGGTATTCCTCAGAACGAGCTATCCAACGAATATAATTTTAATATTTTTTGGTTTTATTATGTATGTGGTTTTTTTGTTTTATTAAACATAGGTTTGTCATAAAAACTCAAGCTCTATGTTCTTCACATGTGGAAAAATAGCATATTATCAAAATCAAATTTTAAAAAATATGTTCAGGCTAGGTATTGATGTCCTTGATCGATTAAAAAAATAAATTGAATTTTGATACATACAAAAAAAGTTATATTGTATACAATATGCCTATGTTTCAATTGTAATTGGTTTGACTTTGAAAGTTGATTAAGGGAAAAATGTTTAATAAAAAACTATGAAACCAAATGAAAGTGCTAGATATTGTAGTTACAAATTTAAATTCAAAGAATTTAGAATTTTATCCTTCATAAAAAAAATTTTATGTTGTATACGGTGAGAGTCACTTCTTAAAAATGTTATTTTTTTTAAAAAGCTAGTTTTCGAAGAAGATGAAAAAGAAGTGCAATGTGATTCTAAAAATTTTGAAAAAAAAATATTTAGAATCTATAGACAAAATGTTACAAATCACTAGTATTTTTCATCTTCAAATTCCTCATGTTTTTACCGCTATAGGAGCCCGAAAGTGAAGATTTAGTTAAAACAAATCAGTTCAATGTTCAGTTTGCCCAAAAATTATAAACTAGTATTATGGGGTGTAGCTAGCTTCATCTAAAACATTCAAGAGAACAACAAGACATAACCTTATGGTCCCTCTTTCCTTCTTATCAAGCTTATCCCAATCCTCATATGACATCGTTGTAGATGGATTTTTCTCATTACAAACAACTAACCACTGATCTCTCTCTTCAAGGAAATCCTCCATTTTTAGATTCCACATCTCCTAGCTAGAACCATTAAATCTTTCAATATCTATATGGTAAGTAGAACTCATTATAACACACTTGTTTTACAAATCCCCAATAACACAATAGTAAAAGCTCCCACTATAGCCAAGAAACCTTCAAAATTTTAAGAGAAAGGTGTCCCAAACCCTAACCAACCATTAGGTCTAATACCAAATGTTTAAAATGAAGGTAATATTGTAGCTTAAAACTTGTAAAACTATGAGACTGTAGATGCAATTAAGTGTTCTTTTTCACAATTCTATGTGTATTATTAATCTATTTAGATCAATTTTACCAATTCTAGCAAGAGACAGAAGATTGTAGAAGAATGAGACAAGAAGATAGAAAAGACACATCATATACGTGGAGAAACCCTTTCAGGAAAAAAACTCCACTAGAATCAATAGTGCTTGTATTATTTAACCTTAGAAGAAGATTACAATAATACTATATCAATCCTTGATTGATATTCTTCCTTGCCTTCAACAATCCTTCATCATAACATGCAATAAACTCTCATACACCTTTTGTAATTAATAGAAAATAATGAGAATGTAAACTCATATGAGTTGTACAATACAAGAGCATAAAGCTCCTCACAAAAATATATGCCTATATTGGCAAGGAGAGTTCCACAATGTAATCTGAAGTCAAACGAAATTCTTCCTCAATTTAGGTTCCCCAAACTGAACACTTAATGAAATTTGGTCAAGAAGATATCATGCAAAATTCACCTCAAATTTGGCACCCAATAATGGGACCACTTGACTAAGCCTTGTAAATATATTCTCATGAAAAAGGTGTTAACTAAGCGATGCCAACTTGGGTGCCCAAGGTGGACCCGGATCAATCTTAGCTAACCAAAACATATCTCTCCATCAATTCATGCAAACATTATGTATGATTGATCATCCCCACTTAACTGAAAGTATCCACCTATTATTTGGCATGCAACTGAATTCATTAGTCATGCAACTCAGGTCTACTAAAGTAAACTACCATTCAACTCAAAATAACTACATGTAATTGAAGATAACTAAACTGAACTAAATTGAACTAATATTGAGCCAATAGTGTCACTCCACTGATGTAAATATCAATCCCTAATTTGTAGGAACAAAACATGCATTATTGAAGTGTTATCAATCCTCCAACTATTTAGCTTAAGCAAGGTGGTTTCTACCTTCCATGTGTGCACCCCTTGTGCTTCTATCTTGTATGAGATCTTTTTGGATATCCCCACATGTTCCAAAATTATTTACGAATAATAAAAAATGTCAATTTACATGTTCATTTCATTCCAATTTAATCTCTTTCTAATCCTAGTGTTGGGGAACACTTTCCAAGGACTTAGGAAATACATGAAATATGTTTATGACTGCAATTAAATGGCATCCTACTCCCAATAGGTGGGAGGTGAAATTAATTTTTTTTAAATACATGAAGGGTAGAGGAGTAAATATGAAAGGATATAATAATGTAATCTTGTAGAATATTCTGAATAAGAAGATTCAAATAGACAAAGAAATGAGATGGATTCAAGATAGGAACAAAGTATATAATTTTTTATGAGTTTCACTCATGAAATAATTGTTTCTATCGTGGTGTCTGATTCAAGAGCATCCATTGTATGGCTACTCTCCTGTGTCAAAAAAAGGGGTTTGATTTTAATTTCAATTTTTGGTGAGCTTCGAATTTCATATTTTGTCTCATGAAATTCATATTTTGTAGTGAATTTGAATATCATGATATATTGGAATTTAAAAAATATAATTTGGAGTAAATTCGGGTCAAAATAGGATAAGGTGGCATAATGGAAAATATGTTTTAAAATAAAAATATTGAAAAAGAAGAGAACACATGGTTTCATCGAGACCTCCAAATTGACTTGAGGCTCCTAATTTGAAATTCCATAACTCCTAAAAAATAGGGATTTTTGAGGTGGGCACCTAGTTTGAAAAAATCAAATTTTTGTTTATTCATGATAGCAAGAATATATTAAAAGAATTTTCATCCACTCACATGTCTTGGATTTTGAAAGGCATATTTTATTAATGAAATTTAATATAATTGGAGAGTTTTTAGAGGTAGGCATTGATTTTTGGGAGTGGGTTTTGGAATGTGATGAAATTCAATCATATTCATTCAAATTTAATTTCATGAGGAAAGATGGATTGAATAAAAGGAAAAATCAATTCATTTTTGAGATAATTTTCTTCATATTGAAGAGGAAGACAAAGGGAGGCATGGTATACCTCTAGGGAGGGTTTTTAATGGTGTTTTTGTAAATTATGTAGTTGGTTTATAGAGCATAAGCATAATCAACAGTTGCAAATTGAAGGGTGTGATTGTTGAGAGTGGTTTATTGTTGCAAGTGTTGGAGAGTTTGAGGAAGGATTTTGGAATCATATGTTGCTCTACTACACCATTTTTGCAGTCTAAGATCAGAACTAAATCATATTGGGATTATGTAATGATGAGCCTATAGGCTTGGCCTATTGTTTTGTAATGTTGTTTTAAATTTCAATGAGAATTGCAATGATTTAAATTGCATAAATTGGGTGTTTAGATCAATCCTATTTTATGATGTATAAATTAGATTGGTGATGTTTTATTATTAGTTTGAATATCAGTTTTGAGATTGGTTTTATTAGCCCAAGAGGCTGCAATATTGGTAAAATCAATTTGGAGAATATTTTGTAGTTGTTGTAGGTGGTTTTGAATGAACAAACTACTGTTCATGTTGTAGATTGATTTTTAAATCTGATTTGTTGTATTTCCAATGCATTTTATTTTTCTGAGAGTCGTTGTATGAAAAAGGGGGTATGTGTGTTATCCTCTTACGTCAATCCATCTCCAACATTTTGAAAATTATGAGTAAGGACGAGGTGGCTAAGGCTAAATTGATATCTCAAGTAGTAGAAATAACCACTTTTATCCAACATTTTATGACCCCTATTCAAAATATAGTGAGCAAAGATGTGAATCTAGTAGTTTTATCCAAAGGTTAAGTAGATAAAATGGAGAACATTAGGTCTTGGGATCAATATACTCAATGTTGGATAAAACACATTTTTGATATCAGTAATAAGGCAATTGATATTGAGTTCTAGGTACATAATAATTTCCTCATCCTCAAGAAGGATGTAGATAAATTGGTTGAGGATTGTAGTAGTAATGAGAAGTATCATAGCTTGGTATCTAGCAAGTTATAATCTATAAAGAAAATCCCCAATGAAGTGAGATTCAAAGATGGTAATCTAAAGAAGGAATTTGTAAAGCATCCTCCCTACTGGTTCATACCCTTAAAAAATATGAACCAGTAGGGAGGATGCTTTACAAATGATAAGTATCATAGGTTGGTATTTATCAAGTTAGAAGCTATAAGGAAGCTCCCCAATGAAGTGATAGTCAAAGAGGGTAACCTAAAGAAGGAATTAGTCAAGAATCCTCCCCAATGGTTGCATACCCTCAAATTTCACAAAGATATAGTGATGCAAGTGGAGCTAGAAGTGAAGAAAATTAATGATCAAATTAACAAAGTTTTGATGCCTTGTGGATATTTTTAGGGAAGCTAAGAAAAAATAGTTAGATTCTTGTATGAGAACTAATCAGTACATTCTCAAGAAGCAATAGAATTTTTTGATCTGTAGAGATCCTACTAAAGAATTATCAATAAATTTATTGGATTAGGCTACTCAACTTTTGATCAAGTCTCATAATTGTTTTAGCTCGAAGCCTCGTTGCATGGTATTAAATCATTGATTGATCAATCAATATAATGATCAATGGTACAAGATCCTTATGTTGTAGTTCCCTTGAATGATGAAGTTATTTTAGCTTTAATGACATTTGTAATTTTTTCTATGTAGGAGAAGTCCAAGGGAAGAAGTTTGATTGATGATCAATTTTTGTAACTTACTAGATCTAGACCTTTTTTTAGGAATTTTGTTCCCAAAATTTCTACAGATCTTATAAATCTAATTAATGAAAATACATTATAATATAATTTTTCATATCCCTAGGTGCATTTGTAACTAACTTTAGTGGGAGTTATATGAGGAATATGTTGCAAGAAGTTAGTGTTCTCCAAATATTCAATATAAATTAAATCTTGGCCCCTCCTGTTGAAATAATCTCCACCATTAAATTTTCCTTGGGTTTTTCTACCCTTTCCTATAAAAGGAAATATTCTCTCAATATTGTAAAGTTTTTTAAACAATAATTGTTGTAACCCAATAATTAAAATCAATACAACATAATGCTCAAGTATTTGTATTCCAATTGTTATTTCTTATGTCTCCATCATTCGTTTCTTCAATATAAGATAATATTTATTTATGATAATGGTGAATTGTAAGGAAATTTGATACATCTCTAGTTCATACCATTTGTAGATTATTGATTGTAAGTTACTTTATATGGTTAGTCTAAGCCTTATTTTGATATTAGTTCAGTTATAAATATTTGTTTGAATGATTCCACAATTAGTTATTTACATAAATGTTCATGATCTAAAAATATTTTATTTCCTTTTAAGATTGTACTATTCTTGCAACATTCTTACCTAGTCTTTGAGTAAGAAGTAATTGATTCTATGTGGGATCAATATATATGCAATATCAAATCATTAATATCATTATCCTTAAGATTTATTAACCTAATACCTTCTCACCCTATATTTTGTATCTTACTTAAGATTGAGTTAGTTTAGGAATAAAATCATCATGTACATTGTCATAGTAGATGTTGAATATTGTTTTCAAATCTAAGATCATGAAATGTAGCTAGGGTTTTATATAGCTTATAAATTTATTGACACTTATTATTCAAGTTATAGCTAGCCAATTGAAAGGCCCCTTATAAAATAGAAAAATATTTAACCACTAAGTTGTTTCCTCCAAATTCAACACTTGACTATTGAAGCCTTGGAATTATATTTTTTGAACTTTCATAGGTTGCATTTTGTTTCAAGAGGGATAGAATACTTAGTATTTTTGTGTGTTTCAAATAATGTACAAAAACACTCATCAACATTATCATGTGTTTTTCTATCTATCCTTATGTGGTACAATCCTAAATAAGGATAATCACGGGTCTTGAAAAATTACATCTTGACACATGTCTTAGTTATCTTAATGTTTTATTTTATATTTCTAGATTCATACCTAAACTAGAAACACCAAAGAATAAATCAAAATGGGGTAATAATATTTGATTTATTTTATAGTATTGATTTGTTCTATTTTTTTATCATGGCATTATGTGTACTACATTGGATATTAATTTCTACCAGACCATGGACTCAGATTTGAGGGATCTTTAGGTACCCATATATTGCTCCATTCCCAAATGATCATAGTGGCCTGTGTCGGGACACATATTCCACTTATGGTGTATCAGTCTCATTCTTCTTTTTCAAGAATTCAAAGTTTAGATCTGTTCTCTAATATCTTATCTTCCCTTCAAAATTGATTTTTATATCCAAACTTGCGAAAAGACCTACAAAACATAATATAGTTTTGTAATTAAACCTTGATAGAAACAATGAATCATCAATGTAAACCCTAACCTTAAGTGTGTCTAAGATTAGGAAATATGAAATGCAATGCAACCCTATCCTAATGTGCCAGAATGAGATGCACAAATGAAACATAGACATGAATAACCCACTTTGAGAGATCTCTAATCACCCAAATAAGCTCTAATAATGTATGTACCTTCCTTAGACTGAGAGTAGAATGATAATGGAAGATGTAATTACTTAGTAAACAAGTCATTAGGCTTGGATTGATGGCTATTTGCAACTCCCCAACCTAGAATCCATCATGATTCACCATAGGAAACCATAATCAACCCTTGAAACTACTAGATCTTGGATTTAAGTGAGCTTGAGGACCTGCAAAAACATTTTAATGTTGCTCCAAGGATTCAACTTTTCTAATTAATTTCCTTTGAATGCTCTTGTGATGAATATTTGAGTGCTCTTGAATTATTGGATCTTGAAATTACTCTTCTAAAAATGCTTACTTAGATTGAAAAATGACTTAGAAGCTTTCTTATATAGAAATTTAGATCTAATTTACAGTTATTTAGATCTCAAAAGCCTATATCAACCAAAATTTTGAATTAAAAAGTTTCATTTTCTGCTCAAACTCTAAAAAAGCCCCAAATGGGACTCATACGCTACTTCTAGCATATGGGTCCCACCTAGGGGGACTCATATGACCATGGTGGCATATGAGTCCCACCCTAGATTTTCGAGGTGGCTTGTTATATTTTTTTATGTTTTTATGGATTTTGTCAAGTTTTTTAGTTGAAATAAGCCTTGAGATCTGAAATAAAGGGTCTTAGGGGCCTATTAATGATGAATTCAAGGGGATAAATAATGTAAGGGTACAAAATTAGGTCCAAATTAAGCAAGGGATTGTGCTATCTCCTATAAGGGGGTATAATTTATGTTACCACATTTATCCCCAACTTTAGCGCCCATATGACCATACATAATTATGTAAGGTAAAGAACTCTAAACAATAAAAGGAGACTCATACATATGGATTCATTTGCAAGCATGGTAGAATGAATTCCCCACTGTAGTTACACCACAATATTAGGAACCACATCCTACAACAAAAATTCATTAGTCATCCAAAAATCCTCTTATCTAACTTCTTCTAGAAATCAAATTTGAGGGTAGATGTATGCCCCCCTTGATTCCACTTTCTTTATATGAGTGGAATCAAGGTAGTAGTCTAACCACATTGAGTTGGATAAGTCATATCATAGGGTATTTCTCAATACCATACCACATAGTATTAGATGTATTATGAGGATGGGAGCGAAATTATAATTCCAAAACAACAAACAACATAAAGAATGGAGTTCACTAGTCATCATTATGTGTGTTTTAATGCAAAGCAATTTTAACCCCAATATAGTAAAACCCTAACTTTAACCTATATAAGAGAAAAAAGTGAAGTAACTTTAACTAATTTTATGTTTTAATTTCTTGTAACTTGACTTTTTTGGAGATTGATTGAATATTTCGAACCAACAAGAGTATGAGCCTCTAGGACTAGATGTTTTGGGAGAGGAGGTAGCCCAAGATAAGCTACAACATCAAGTGAGTTTATTTTTCTACCTTAGATTTGTTCATACATATTTATTTTATGTTTTTACACATTTTTTGGTTGATTTAGGACCCTAGAAGAAAATTTCACAAAGCATCTCTTTTTTGGTGAAGTGCCCCCTTTTATCACAAGTGTCCCTTTTTGTTGCAAAGTGTCCCTTTTTGTCACAAAGTGTCCCACTTTTTCACAGAGTGTCTCATTTCTTTGTGAAGTGTCCTTAAAGAGAAATAAAGCGTCTAAGACCTTTAGAAAAGTGTACTAGAAAACAATTATCACACTTTTTGATTGTTGATGTATAGATTTAAAATTTTAGAATGCTTATAGGACATATCTTTGTTGTTTTGTTAGATCTCACCGCGGTCACAACAATGTCTCAGTGGTAGATATTTCTATCACTTATAAGACATAGCCCTAACACTATTAGAGGAGGATACATAGATATTATAGAGCATAAGATTGTATTGGGTGTACCCCATGTCCCCCATGAGGTACCATGAAGCTATGTTGATGGAATTGGTTGAGTGGTGGGATGCAAACACTTGTATGTTTCATCTTCCAACCGTGAGATGACGGTCACCTTAGAGGACGTCCATTACATCCTTCAAGTGTCGATTTGAGGTGAGAGAGTCTAGTTTCTAGGAGATCGATTATTACATGAGATGATCTATACAACTTATAATTATGTCTTGGAGGTCTGATTTTAGATGACACCATGGAGCAGTGCATTGAGTTGTCATGGCTACTTTATTCACAAGCACCACTTTTGGTACAAATTATGATTTTTATAGTGGCACTAGTACTCATCCTTGATGGTCAACAAACAAAGCTATATGGAGGACTAGTTCACATGATTCGAAAGATGGTAGGGTAGAGGATTTTATATGCCCAAGGGTGCAATGTCCTTGCACACTTGTATTATGATCTGGGGTAGTTTTCTTACTACAAGGTTAATAGTATGGGGCACTATACACTACTGCAAGTGTGGTGCCTAGATCATATCACATGCACTAGGCTGACAAGGTTTCCATTTGTATCAGCCCTAGGATACCCTTGTGCATTTAGTTATCCTCTAAGGTGGTTAGGTTGGTTTAGAGATTTACACTTTTGGAGGGTTAGATTCGACTAACTAGATGAGGAGGAGATCTTATGGAAACCATATGAGCTTATACCCCAATGGTTGAATGAGGCCCGCTAGTTGAGGAGACTACAGATGGAAAAATTTATGATAGGAAAACATGATTATATAGTATGAACCTTCTACTAAAATTGTGTCATGTGATAGTTTGGGTAGATATAGGTACTGCTAGTAGAACAACCCTTCTTCAGGCAATTAGTGTAGAGTAATCAAAGGCTCAGAGATATGAGATGTCTCACCACTAATGATGTCATTTATAGTGACCTTGATTACAAGGATCATGATATTCATGTAATATTCGATGATGATGATTTCAATGCCATGAATGTGCATGAGGAGTGGTGGGAAGAAACACGACCAACTCATGTATTCCCAATGGATGAGCCATTAGGCTATGCAATAGCACTCCCAAATCAGATAGATGAGGAGGAGGATAGAGCTAAGGAGATAGGGCTTAGGGAATCAAACATATTTATAGATGTGATTGATGAGGATTATGATGAGGAGGATGACAAGTAGGAGGAGCTACTGATGAGTGTGGGTGATGATACAACCGATGAGGATCTAGTTGGCTATAAGCGGAGAGAGCTAGCTCTCACTCATGTGACTAGATAATAGACAATATCTAGAACACACACTATCATCTACAGTCATGGAGAGGCTAGCACATCAACCATGCCTCCTATATAGGACAAGGTTATCTTTACATAGCTAGCTAGAGATTTAGGTGATGATATTTTATTTTTAATTATGTGCATGCTTTAATTATTATTCTTTTTATTTCTCTTATATATATATATCATTATGTGTATTTATTAGCTTTATAATTTCTATCTTGTAGGTGATGTGAGAGATCTATAGGACCTATATCGATAAGATGTACAAAAATAGTGCCCCCAGTTCTCAGAGATGAGGCCACAGATTACATTCCCACCCATTGTGAAGTAGAACCCAAAGATATTTGGGTCGTATGCTTAGACTGAGATTAGCATATGAGGGTTCCATTAGGCACATAGACCAAGTCAAGGCTGCCCATGATGAGATCTGATCATCTTGAGTTCTAGCAAAGGTCAAGAGACTCTACACAAAGGTAACTAGGCTATAGGTAGAGAGAGAGTTCCTAGCGGAGTATCGCCAAGAGGCTATTGGATGAGAAAATGGTATATAGTATGCTCTAGATGCACTTTTCAGGTCACGATCATGATCAAATACCACCGTCTCTTGATGGAATATCTCTACAAAGAGGTGATCGCTAGATCCTGAGGGATTGAATAGTCATATAACATAGCAGCATTGTATACATTGATGACATGTACTTGAAACTTTGTGATATATATGTGTGTGTGTGTGATTATTTGATGTTTAGATATTTATGTTTATGTGTTTGAATGTTAAATAATAATTTGATTTATTAAATAATATTCTTCAAGATTATCTAATACATGTTCCCATTATTTAGCATACTCTTTTAAAACTAATTCTAGTTTCTCTTAGATGCTACATTGTGATTAAGTATGGTGTACTAAATTAAATGTATTTATGATCCAATTAAAGACCATTAAATGCATGTAAGGATCTAATATAACATAACACATGAGATGAACTTGAATAGGATGAAACCTAAGGTAATCACTTAAAATTTAATATAAATAATCACTTTAGTATTCAAGACACAAATAATTTTTTTTCAAGAACGAAGATTGGTGAGAGTGCATAGAATGTCATCTACTAACTCTAACACCACTGCTTTATCATTCACACTATTTAAGGATATTATAAATTTAACTAACACAAATGCGAGACATTAATAGGCTCTTTAAGAGGCGTTCCATTTGTGTATGTTAATGTATATGCTCTAGATCAAGGATAACTTTAAGAAACCCTCCCTCAGTGAAGGTGTAAAATCCTTGCAAATATTTCCTTTTATTTGAAAAAATTAGTATTTTTCCCTCAAGAATCTTATGCACATTATTGAAAAAATTGTAAAATCCTAGCGAATCTTAATGAATAATTGATAAAAAAAAAAAACATAATGGCGAATCCTAGTGAATAATCACTAAAACAATTAATTATAATGGCGAATCTCTCCTTTAAAAATTTGCATAGTTGGTCGACGGAGTTCTCCCATTTTTTATTTTTTATTTTAATATTGAAGTAGAGGCCTAGGGGTGGTAGCCATTGGTGGGGTCAAGGGGCAGCACCCCTTGTAGGGGTCACAGGGGCAAAGCCCCCTCGTGGGGTCTAGGGATAATGGCCTCGACACGCTCCTATCGCGATACAGGCGGGGTCGAGGGGCAGAGCCCCTCGCCACCAAGCCTAAATTCACTATTGAAAATGCATTGGAGCACACATGGATGAAATGTTTTTAAAAAATCTCACTTGAAGAGTAAGACTAAATGAAACTTGAAAATTTTACCATCAATTAGCTTTTAAATTGGATGGCTGCAAGTTCATTCCGTGAGCGAGTATCAATGTGAGCAAATATCAGTTTGAGTGAATATCAGTGTGAGTGAACATCAATGGTGGGACACTTAGGGATGTCCTGCAAATACAATGATGATGGTGTATGTCATGAACTATTAGCAACAATGAATGGTGGAGATCAAACAAAGCTTTGATTAGATGTCTTTCCAAGAGCTTGGCGTGAATATTGTAGATTCCCTTCATGATTCTCTGGAATTACACAAGTGGTGTACTTGTGCCTTGGTGGACCCCAGGTAGAGTATGGATGCCTTATCGGCATAAGTGAACATCATCAATGGGACACTTAGGGATGTCTCGTCGATACAACAATGATGATGTATGTCATGAACTATTGGCAATAGTGAACAGTGGAGATCAAATTTCGGGCCTCAACTACCTTTTTAAAAGGCACATGCATATAAAGTTATAGAATTGACTTGCAACCATTCAATTAAAAATCTAATCGATGGCAATAAATAAAAAACCTATTCAAGGCTGAAATATCCCTAAAATGAAAAAGTAAATTATTATTAGTGGCGATATTTCCCAAAAACTAACTGCAGGAATATAAAATTAATGGCAAATATAATTAATATCTTTAATTACAGTATAAAATACTAGCAAATTAGTTCCAATGATGCATCATTTAAAAATTAATGCATTGGTGAATTAATCGAGACAATTTATTTTCTTTGTAAAAACCTGGCGATTCAATTTCCTTTCTAACTTGTATTATTCGCCATTTTTGGAGGTCCCAATTTCAAATATTTGCCAATTGGCGAAGATTCACCACTAAAGTTTTCCTTGCTCTAGAACTATATTTTTTATCAATTATATAAGGGCCTAACCAATTAGGGCTAAACTTTCATTTTTTAGTTGGGTCAATATTGACATCATGTTGATTCTCTCATAACACCACATCACCTTTATTGAATGACCGAGGAATACCATTATCATTATAACTATGCTACTTTCTCCTAGAGTAAACCTGAAGGTGCTCAAGAGAATTAATCTGCTGTTTGGCAAGCATTTCAAGCTGATGTAATCATTGTTCTTTATAGGTATTATCATCAATAAGTCCCTAAAGAGAAATTCTTTAATGTAGGAATCTCTAACTCCAAGGGCATTATTTCCTCGATGCCATAGATGAGGTTATAAGATTCCATCCCAGTGGATAACCTAACATTCATGTGATAGGCCCATAATGCACATGTTAATTGTGTGTGTCAATCCTTATTATGTTTGTTAAGTATTTTCTTTAATAAGATTTATTCAAGGGCTATATTAGTTTATTCAACCTGACCATTAGATTGTGGATAGTAGGGTGTTGAAAAGCGATGTTGTATGTTAAACATTTATGAAAACTTCTTCACTTCATTATTCTTAAATGGTGTCCCATTGTCGAAAACTAACATGGAAGGAAGTTCAAAGTGACCAATAATGTGTTCCAATATGAAACAACATATCACATGAATTTTTTTTGAATGAAGGGGAATTGCTTCTACCCACTTCGTTAAGTAATCTATCATAGTGATTATTAATGTATGTCTAGCAGAGGAAGGTGATGACAATTTTTCCAATGAAATCGAAACCCAAAACTACAAAGGGCCAAATAGGAACTTGAGATCAAAGTTCAAAGGTAGGAGCATGCATCAAATTTGCATGTTCCTGACATTTGTGACATCGTTTAGCATATGCAAATAAATCTTGTTCTATATTTCACTAATAGTATCCTATGCAGGTTAGTTTTTGGACCAATGTTCTTCCTCAAAAGTGACCACCACAAGCACCTGTGTTAGATTGTTCAAGTGCTATAGGGATTTTAGATTTTTAAGGAATATAAGTAAGAGACCATAAAAAAAACTTTGATACAACACATCGACGAGAATTATATACTTAGACACAAGTTTTCAAAGGCAAGCTCAAATGTTCTAAGTTGTTGGATCAAGAAAGTTACCATCTTTCAAATAATTAAATTTTGGATCGTATTATTCAATCGAGTCTTCCATGATTGTTTATAATAATTCTTCTCATTTCTCTTCGATTGATGGTTTCACGATTGTATGCATGATAAATATGAAGTCTTTCAAAGGATCTTGAGGATATACTATAAAATTTTCTCTTGCCATTGTATCTGCATGTCAATTATCCTTTCGTGGGATGTTATCGATGGTAAACAATTCAAACTTCTCTAACAAATTTATTATGAGATCCTTATATTTTGATGGTTTATCATGCTTTGCTTGATATGTCCCATTTATTTGTTTAATGATCAATTGCAAATCACCAAATATCTTAATGTCTCAAGCTGCCATAATTAAAATGACGTGCAACCCAATGAGAAATGCTTCATACTTGGCAGTGTTGTTTGTACATAGGAAGTTTAAATGATAAGACAAGGGAATAGGCTCTCTTGTGGGTGGTACTATTATAACCCCCACACTGGAGCCAATTCTACACTTAGATCCATCAAAATATAACCCCCATGTATTAGTTTCAATTGTCAACATATTATCATCAAGGAATGAATCGTTATGGGGTAACGCCAAAGGAGAAGGAGCATTAGCTAGTTGGTCGGTCAAGGCTTGACCTTTAATTTATTTTTGTGAAACAAATTTAGTTCAAACTTGTTAGTGTGATTAATATTTAACTGCACTTGTATAACTTTACTTAGGTTTTTCTTAGATAGTAATTTGTTTACTTAATTAATAAGTAAGCTTTATTTAGTTGAGTTGTTTTTAGGTCAACATTAGGGTTGCATACTTTACTTTTATAAAGCAAATCATCTCATTGTAATCTTTGAATTCCTGAATAATATCAATTTGCACATTTCATGCAAAACTCTTCTTTTTCATTGTTTTTCTCTTCTGTGGAAGGTGTTTAGGTTTGCATGTCTGATCTTGGTTTCTAACATGGTATCAAAGCCTTGACATGCAACCCCTTCTCAAATTTTGGAGAAAATCATTGCAGAGTTCATTCGGGGTTCCTTGAGGATATCATGCCTTGAGCTCATTTATGCGGTGTTTTAGATCAGATTGGGCTTTATCATTGGATTCAGAGTGCTGGAAAAAGTCAGGATTGGCTTTTATTTTGCAGATTTTGGTCATGATTTTCCAGATCTGTGAGGGTTTCAAATTCGGTGTTTTTTTGGAAGCTCTAGAGGTAGCCTATTTTTTGGAGCATCTTGGAGCAAAACGGACACCACCATCGCGTTCACAACACCCCAAAACCCTAAGATCGCCCTTCATTTCATCGATTTTGGCGAAGTTGGTTCAGAAGAGAAATTTTTTTTGCTAGGGAGGCCATACAGCCTCCTCGGCACGCTCCCCAAGGCATTATTTTTGAAAAAAAAATAAAAAAAATCAAGTTGTGCATTATTTTTCATGTCACTAGTTCAACAGAGGTCTGCCGCCAAGCGGCCACGCGACGGTCACCACCACCGGTGGCATGCCCATTCCGCCGCGGGGCTGAGTTTAGCCCCCGCGGGCCCTTTGCAGCTAACACTAATCATATGGGGGACCAAGTCTTCATGCCCAGCCCCTGACCGAACATCCAGCCCCCAGCCCACACTGCATGATCATATGGTGACCAGGGGCTCCGACCGACATTTTTTTTTGCAGGGTGCCGAATTTTTGCGACGATGGCCAGATGGCCATCAATTTTTTTGCAATGAAGTACTGACGTCAACATGACGTCATCGTCTGTACGGCCCCTCCTTGCCCCTCCTAGTCTTGATTTGCCTAAAGAAGTTGTTGTTTTCTTTTTGGCATAACATGGGCATACGGTATCAAAATTGGGCAAACGAGATATTGCCGGAAAGCTAGTTCCAAGCACTTTCTTGTGGTGTAGTTTATTTTCAAGCATTTTTCTATTTTATTGCATTTATTACTTTTTGAAGTCGGATGTATATTTTATGCTTCTAAGCTCATAAATTTTTGCCACAATGTCTGATTTTCGCTATCTTTATGGAATTGGAAAGGTATTGAGGAGCTCTATTGTTCTGTCCATGCAATTTTTTTGTATCTATCCCAGATTGATCGCTTAGTCCAGATTTGGCCTGATGGGTTATTTGGAGATTAATTGGATATTTTGGCAGTTGGGAGGGTGCAACTTGCATCTTTGCACTTCATTATAGTATCACATCATTCATATCATATACTGTTGCTTTATGGATTCCAGGGTTGTTTCAGTTTGGAGTTTTCGAGTGTTTCGTGGCATCAGGTCTGTTGTTGCATCATTATGATTCTGATATGGTTTCTTGTAGATAGAAGTATCTTTCCTTGTTTTCTAGATTGTGGATCAACTGTTACTCTATAGAGTTCTTCCAATTCTTCTTTATAGCATGTCATCTCATTATAGGGGGGTTTGTCCCATTGGGTTTTCCTTCTCTACCTCATTATTGCACTTGTACATGGGTACCTAATCAGGCCTTGTTGTCGGAACCCATTCATGCTTTCTTGCATTCATCTTAGTTTTAGGTGCATGATTATTTAGTCTCCCTAAGTTGCACTTATGGGGGGGTGTTAGTGTAATTAATATTTAATTGCACTTGCATAACTTTACTTAGGTTTTTCTTAGGTAATAATTAATTTACTTAATTAATAAGTAAGCTTTATTTAGTTGAGTTATTTTTAGGTCAACATTAGGGTTGCATACTTTCTTTTATAAATCAAATCATCTCATTATAATCTTTGAATTCTTGAATAATATCAATTTGCACATTTCATGCAAAGCTCTGCTTTTTCATTATTTTTCTTTTCTGTGGAAGGAGTTTAGGTTTGCATGTCTGATCTTGGTTTCTAACGAAACTCAGTTAACATCACCTACTTAGCTAGGTGTCCTGATAAATTTATTTTATTGAAATGTCTTAAGGGATTGAATTTTTTCATCACATGTATTCGTCCATTTAGTAAGTAATGTCTTAGTTTACTTGTAGTGAATACAAGAGCCAAACATTGTTTATCTATTATTGTGTATCATTTATTTTAATCAATAAATGTTCAAATAATGTAATAAATAGGATGTTCTTTACCATTTTCATCTTGTTGAGCCAACAATACTATGAGAGCATGGGCTAATGTTGACGTATAAAGGATAAATGATTTGTTCTGCATAGAAGGTTGTAAGATAGGTGGAGTGACAAGATAATCTTTCAAAACACTCAAAATCCCATTTAGAATCCTCATTCTAATTAAATTGAACCTCTTTCTTAAGGAGATATATGAATGGTAATGTTCAATTTGATAAAGATGCTACAATACATCAAATAACCTAAATTCTTCCATGTAAAGTGCATAATTGACAAATGTTTCTAGGAGGTGGCATGTTTAATATAGCATCAATTTTCTTCATGTCCACCTCAATGCCTCTATGAGATATGATAAAGCCCAAAAATTTTCCACTATCTACACCAAAAAATACTTCATCAGATTCAATCACATGTTATATTTTTGTATTCGCTCAAAGATCCTGTGAATGATATTTGTATTGTCCTGACGAGTCAAATATTTGGCTAGGATATCATCAACATAATCTTTTGAAATATTATGCATGTAATCGTGGAATATCAATATTATAACTCATTGATATATTGCACCCACAGTCTTCAATCCAAAAGGAATCATGACCCAACAAAATGTTCTCCAAGATTTTGTAAATGCTATTTTATATAGGGTTAAGAAAGATATGATTATATTCAAAAAATCCTTCCATGAATGACAACAAAGCATGTACCACAATCGAGTCTACTATAATATCAATATTAGGAAGGGGAAATTTGTATTTTAAAGATGCTTTATTCAAATCATGAAATTTTGTACACATCCTAATATGATTTTTAGGTTTCATGACTGTGACAATGTTCGAGATCCAAGGAGAATATTCTATAGGTCGTATAAAACTATCTTCAAGTAGCTTCTCAGTCTCTACTTTAACCAACTAGGATATCTTAGGGATCATCTTTCAAATATTTTTGTACCAACATACTTATTTCCGTTGGGGCATCCAAAAAAATTATAAACTTTCTAATTTCGATCTTGGTGCATCATTCTTTGAATCAATGCAGCAAGTACATTGCTTCAAAGAGGAAAAAATGTAGACATGCAAAATTGAGATCATGCATCTAAATCTAACCAATTAACATCAAATTCTTTTGTTAATCAAATAAAGAAATTTATTCGATTAATTCTTCCTTTAAATAAATCAACTTTATTTAATCTTCTAAAGTTCTCCTATTAATTAAATAAGTCATTTTTTATTTAACTAGCTTCTATAGTCTTTATTTAATTAAATAATTCATTTTATTTATTTAAATCTCTTAGGTCATTCTATTAAATTAAATAAATTTCCATTTATTTGATTTTATCTAACATCATCCCCTTTAGTTAAATTAATCAAAATCTTTATTTAATTAAAGTTCAAATGATTTTCTTCTCATTTTGATTTATTTCAATCCAAAATTCTAAGTCAAAATGGTTAAATCAACTAACCTCATTTTAAATTAATCAATCCCTGATTAGAACTAATGCTAATCCATGTCATATCCTGTAGATAATGGAACTTGCACAATAAATCATTTATTTTGATTTATTAAATCTCTATTTTCCCTCATTAACTCCATTTTATTGACTTTATTGCCCAAACAAATTCCCCCCCCTCCCCCCCCAATCTCTCAACTAGATGCATTTAATGCTATTTTTCAAATTTCAAACTCACCTAATAAGAATTTACTTGCACAATGACCAAAATGTGCTCACGCTTCATCCTCTCACATCTTCAAAATTGGCATTTGGCCATTGGTTGAAGATTAGTCCCACATTCATCCACTTTTCCTCTTCTTCTTTGAATCTTATTGATAAATTCAAGGCTTTTCTTCTTCATTTTCATCCATAATTTGAGCATTATTATTATAGGCATTTGGAGTTCATCTTTTGTTTATCATCATCTTGAAGCTTCTCAAAGATTGGGAAAGGGCTCCTTTTCATATCAAAGGTGCACCAATCCACTATGGAATAGGTATGCACCATGTTTTTTATGCTCTCAATTTGTTTATTTTGTTATTTTGTTGGCAATGTGAAACATGCTAGATTATTTCATAGGAATACTACTTTGTTTTCTTGTTTCAAATTTGCATCATGCTAATGTGTGATATAGTTTAAGCATGCAGGTTTGTGGTGTTTACAGCTGGCGCTAGAAGGAGGGCACCTTTGTGATAAGTTTAACTTGATTGATGAAATAAAGTTAGTTGTTTTCTATTTAAAAGAGGCACTGATCTATATTGTCATAGGCATATAAAAAGCATATGTTCGATTGTTTTTCTTTTTAGCAAATAGCCATAGTCACAATTGCTTATGAATATCTCTAACTTTTAATATCTTTTTGTGTTAGGCTTTCTCCTTGTGTTCAGTATTGCCTTAATGCATTAGAAGGAAACAATTTTATCACATGAAATCATTCTCTTATATATCTTTTGATCTTGGCAACACTGTTCATCAACATCTTGTTATTATGGTTGTAAGTTGTTACTAGTTTTACAACTCAACTATAATATTGCAACATTCTAGATTGATTGTAAAGCACAGTGCTTAATTTCCATTTGGTGAAGAATATTTAAAATATTTTTGAGGGTAACATCAATGGGAAATATGGAAAATAAATGACTCGAATAAATGGTAGTTGACATCCTTGTTTCTTGATTCTAACACGAGTTATCTATGATAAGTATTACTTATGCATTGCACCATACATGTCGCATCACATAAGTCCATGATAAATATTGCATAGAGTTTTCATTCACAGGTCACATCATTCTTTTCTGTGTAGTAAAGGCTAAGAAAATATTAGGAACCATTGAATATTGGAAGTTCAAATTTGTTTTACCACAATATGGTCTTTTAGGTCCACATTCCATATTAGGAAATCACTTTTTTTCTTTCCTAAGTTGTGACCATTTATGGTGCGACTTTATCACTGATATTGAGCATTTAATTTTATTGTGTTTAATGGTGATGATGTCTTTTATGTATCATCTTGTGTTAGAAATTGGTTAATAGAAAATCTACTTCTTTAAGTAAATACTTTGAGCTTGAACTTCAGTAGATTCAATAATTTCTACTTTGAAGCTTAATTAACTTCTAAGGATGGTTCTTGTTTCCATACAGGCTCAATGAATTTTGTCTCTACAATTCCAACTATTGTTGATGGTTGTGGTGCACTTTCATTCTAACCCTCTATACTAGGACCTGCCCATTTGCCAGCCAATGTAATATTCATCATACTATCTAGGTTTTACCACCCTTTTCTGCAATAAAAGAGATAGTAAAGTCTTAATCACTTTTAAAATAAAATTTACTCGACATACAAGCATCCCCTCTAATAGTCACGTGGCCTCCATAAACACTCATAATATTCTGACCGTTTGTTTCGACCCTATCAAATCTTGATGCGACTGTCATTAATGTTGCATGAGTAAATATCCATCTATCTTTTCATGTTATTTGTCTTGCCCATCTTTTCTTCATGTTGCACTGTCTCTATAAGGTACTGGGAAAAGGCGTATAATTTGTGAAAAGGAATGTAAAATAATATTAAGATTATTTTGTGAAATGTTATAGATGGCACCGGAGAAGGCTCACCGCATATGATTCAAATAAAAAAAATTATTTGCACAGCTTAAAAAGAGCATGGAGGGTAAATTTGAACAAAACAAACCGTCGCTTCAGTGGTATAGTTGACGTTTTTGGAGGACAGTCATAACGCCTAAGGCCAATGCAAGTGAGTAGGATCGAAGGAGTGGAAGTGCTTAAATCTAATTTGACAGTGTGCATTGTATCCATGAATTATTTTTCATTTGTTTTTTTTGTTGATAAATACATGTGCCTAAATCTGGTTTGTCAGTGTGCATTCTATCCATGTGAATGTTTATAGTTTTTGGTGTTTTCCAATCCTTCGAACAAGTGACTTCCTTGATTTCAGTCAACCTCAAACTCATTGCTCATTGTGTTTTGACAGTCATTATATTTATAATAAGGATTATCGATTTATTTGATCCTCAATTTGACTGGGTACAGGGAATATTGCCTAGGATGCATGCTACCCTTTTTCTAAAGGCACAACGCATATTAAACTGTTGAAGTCATTACTTTAGCTGAAGAAGGATACCAATGGAAACAAAAAATGCTTGTTCTTGATGTAAAATGCTTGTTTAGATCTTATAAAAATTGGATTCAATTTTCCTTCTTACCATCGTGAACAACAAAATCTAGAAGTTCAGCTAAAATTATTTTGTTATACAATTATGCCATATACTCTTGAGCAGAGTAAGAATTGTAAACATTATATTATTGTTTCTTTTCCTTGCATTTTTCTAAAATAGGTTTGTTAAAGAAAACAATTTAGCTATCTGGTGCATTGGTATGGCATTGTGAATTCTAGAATAATTGGGGTCATGTCTGATGGGTTATTTGGTAGAGTTATTTATTTTTGAGTAAAGCGCTAGACTAATGGCTTTAGATCTGTAAAAATATTCCAGTATTTTTCTCATAAATGCTTCTATTATAAAGAGGTAAAAATCAATTTATTTTAATAGGAATCTCGGGTTTCCTCATAAATATAAAATTTAATTATTGTGCAGGTCATCTCGGGAGGGACAATAAATACCATTATTTCTTTCGGGTGCTTGAATATCAAAGTTAATTGTTAATATTAATTGGCTGCATGCATTGAATAACTAATACAAATTATTTGGTGTTAGGAGGGGTTTTCATAAAGAATCGATAGTTTTATAATTGAGGAGCCACAAGTAGATTGGAGTTAGAATATTGAGAGTTGCACTCAAAATTGACAAAGAATTTTTAAATGTTTAGGGATTCTATTTTTTGTTTTTGTTGCATGTTTTAGGCCAACTCACTTCTTTTTGGGGCTTAAAATTAACCATTGATTTGATCTTTTCAAGTTGGTTAAAATTCAACATTAGACACTTACTAAATTTCAATTTTAATTCTAAAAATTTGGCAAACAAACTTCACACTTCATCCTAGTGCTTTAAAAAGAACTCAATTTTTCCTTTGGAAATTAAAATAAACATGTGCATTTGGTGTTTTGTAATTCTTTTCACAAAGTAATATCATCTAAAATATGTATGCGCTTCTCTCACGCCTCACAAGGATCTTCAAAGGTATTTTTGTGATATTAAGTTGTCAAAAATATTGCCTCCACATTTCAATTTGGGTTTAAAATTGACAAATCTTGCGAGTGTGAGTGGAACATATCGCGTGTGTTCTCTTTTTGTTTCTAAATGAAGATTGATCGAACTATGGATGTGTTTTCTCACTTTTTTTAATCCATAGAGGGCCTACCTTAGTGGGAAAAAATACTCACCCCAAGGGAACGACCCAACCGGTAACACGCTAAAAGTCAAGCGACTTCCAGCCGGTATATAAGTGTGGGTACTTGAAGAAAGTTCGAGTATCACGAGGATCATTCTGACAAGAAGGAAAGAAATGGTCTCTTGCCACATGGATAGTCCCCCACTAACAAAATGCCCACATTAAAACCCTTTGTTTAGAAAGACCAAAATCCTAATCTATTTGTTAATGCAAGAATGGTCATCTTGAAGCCACCCCACATTCTTACGACTTTTAGTAGAGATGAGAAGAATGTCATGGTAGATTCATGGGTATTGATGCTTGGATGATTCGAGAAGTGTGTTTCATGAAGGGGATCTAGTGTCGTCAAACATCTAATTATCCACTAAGAGTAGGTGTAGCTAGATTCATCCAAGTGGGAACACAAAAAATCTTGTCTTTTCATCCTAGGATTGTGCATATTCTTGAAATAAAAACACTTTTCTTGGATCTCAAAACATTTGAAAATAAACATTCACAAGATATTCAAAATTTCAAACCCTTTAGGGAAGAAAATACCTTTGACGAATTCAAGTGCTCTTGCTTGCCCTAGGGATTTCATCCTTAGAGGCATAAGTACTTGGGTTTTATCATCGTTTTTTTTCACTAAAGTCAACATTAGGAAAAAATTTCCTTAACTTCCTCAATTTTACACATAATGCACTTTGTGGGATGAGAAAAAAATAGGACATTATACATCTAGTTTGAAACTTTAATCAAACAATTATTTGTGGTAAAAAGAACTCAACAAGAAAAGTTAAGGGACAAGTGAATCAAACACATGTGTTATTCCAAATGATTTCACCCATCCCTCAAGCATCAAAATCAAATCATCTCACCAACAAATCTTCAAAATATTGAAAATATCATCCATACTAGACTTTTGGAAAATCATTTTCTTTTGTTTTGGTTAGATATGTGTAGATGAATCCTTCTCCACATATTTAATCAAATTATCAAATCCTTGTGAACAAATTTACCTCTTGATAAAATCCAACATCTTGGGGTCTAGGAGTTCAAATTATCCAAAATCATCTTGTTTGACTAGGGGTGTCTTCATGAATCCTTCTTTACACCTTTAGTCAAATTATCATCTTGTGTATGAGTCTACTCTAGAACAACATCTAACCTTTTAGAGTTTACAAGTTCACTATCCAAATCAAATCAAATCACGTTTTAAAGTTTAGTATCTCCTCCAAGATTTCTCAAGAGTTCAATCATTTGCACAATCCATCATCCATGTATCTCATCCCCATCCTTTGATCCTTAAAGAAAACTTGGATTCTCTTCTTTGAGCCTAAAGTTTAGAATAATTTAAGGTGTTAGAGGTTCATCTCTTACATTCTTGAAAATTGATCCCTATTTTATGGTTCAAAATCGATCTCAATACAAAAAAAAACATGGAGCAAAACAAAGAAAGTCAAATTAAAATAGAATTCAACCCTACGATATCCATTGACCTCTGAATCAATCCTCCTCCAATACCCCAAAATACTCAAGAGGAAGGTCAAGTGGAAGACATCACCAATAACATCTTAGGGATGACACAAGATGAAATCCTTGAGATGGTCCAAAATCCTAAAAATCATTGAATTGTTAATGCTATGATGAGGTTATACCCCTCCCAATACATGTTGGACTTGGCCAAGGAAGGGGATAAACTCCCTTGAGTCTATGACATAAGAACTCTTATGGAGAGACCTCTTGGGATCATGCCTCCAATCCCACCCATCCCTTCATACCAAAACATCACTCAAAGAATCCCACCAACCACATCATCCATTGCTACAACTTCATCGATCATTAGCAAGGGAAGCTCATTGATTCATGCCCTTCAAGAACATCCCCTTGTGAATAATCAAGAGTTGGATGCAAACACCATATTGGACCAATCCATCCCAGTAAATCCATTACACCCATATGTTTTTCTCACATTTCATGGTCATACCAATTCATCCTCCTTTTGTGCAACACCAACTTGTCCTCTTGACACACAAACCTCTCTCCCTATGATCTCACAAGGAGAAGATGATTTTTCTAGAGCAGGGGGAGTCTTTGATCCCTCATCATAATCTCTTCAAAGGAATGCACTACCCATCTTTCCATCATTTTCACCTCTACCACTTACAACCACATCACCCCTTGGGTTGGGTCTTCCTCCTTTACCCACCATCAATCAACCAAATAAAAAACAACCCACCTATCATGAATCAGAGAATCATACCAAATCCTCTGACTTTGCTATCGATATTGCAACAAAAATTGGAAACCATCCAAACAACCCCAACAATCAAAAAATCCACTATTCAATACTCTCAAAGCATGGTTTCCCAAGGACCGAGCATCTCAATCATGCCATTCAAAATGATGAGTCCAATTTTTGGGTTAATTATGGGTGAAATCCATGGTCTATTTTTTGATATTATAATGAGCTTTGACATTGCATGCTAATACTCTTTATAGTTTCTTTCAGACCTTCCGATATTTGGGTTTAATTCCCACTCTGCCAATTTTAATGATATTTGACTTAATATGTGAAATATCTATATTATATTCAATGTGATTGATGGATGTTCTTTTAGATAATTTTTTCTATGTAGTTATTATGTGTTTTGACATTGCCATGAAGACATGATTGGAAATGCAAAGTTAAGGAATGCAACCACCAGGTGTTCATGTAGAGGATGAGTGCAATGGTCAACTAGAGGACACTAGTGGAAGATTCCTTGTCAACCACATGTAACCACTTTGTGCCAAGCTTTAATTTCATTGAGCATCAAGGGTGTTATTGCAGTGGTTGAGTCTGCATTTGGGCTTTCATTCCCAATGGATTCCCTTGTATGTGTAACCGCCACTTCCAATTTCTTTCGCTTTCCCTAAATGGAATCCTCTCGATTAGTGGGAGTTGATGGCCCTATTTTAGTTGATAAATAAGGCTCAAATCCTCCTTCCTCAAGCTAGAAATTTAGTGAGTTGATCGCCAAGTTATTGTACAAGCTCTTTCTATAATTGCATTTTCCAATGAATGAAATGAGACTCTAAATCAAGTATCTAAGTTCAATCTAAGGTAGTAGTAGTTTTAGAGGATACTCATCCAAGGGGGGCCACTTGGTGAGTAATTCGTTAGCCTAGATAGATTATTCTTAGCTTATGTTTAGTAATTAGTAAGAATCTGGCATTGACTGTTCCTCTAGCCACTAGAAGTCCATTTTGTGATTGTTCCTATAGCCAAAGTAGATAGAGTAGTTTCCTATTTTTTGCTCATATTTTCATTCATGTTGTGCATGTTCAATTTAAGTTTGATTAAGTGATGTTCAAAATTTACCTTGTTTCCTTTCATGCAATTTACCTTCAGAATTAGTCTCTCTTAGTTGTAGAATGAAGATGACTACTTTGAAGTCCCTAGTGCACATACTGTGCTGACCCATTTCAAGTTCACATCCCTGGATTGAAAATTTAAGTGTACCTTCATGATGGTTAAGATAGCTATTCAGGTCAGATGTTCAATCTCTGAATCATGGTTGTAAAGGCTTAGTTATTAAAATCATTGTAGGAGGCTAACATTTTTGGCGTTGTTGTTGGGATGGTGTCAAACTAGGGAGTCCCTTGGAGTCATTGTTAGTTTTTTTCCTGATGTAGTATTTCTGGAGTGTTCTCTTAGTGCTAGAAGTATGATCCACTATTTTTTCCCACCCATTCTTTGTGTGAGTTGGCTAATACTAAGTTGATACCACATGCATAGATGAAGAAGAGATGCTTTTGGGATATTTCTTCCTAATAATCATATTGAGCCATTTCAGCTAGTAGGACTTACAAATCTGCCCAGAGATGAAGAAGAAGAACCACAACTCTTTGTTGATGTATTTCCCAATTTGACTAACTCTAAAGTTTCCCTTGAAGATCAAAATCCTGTCGAAGAACCCTTTATTCTAGAATTTCATCAAGATATGGCTGATGCAAATGGAGATAGGCCTAACAAGCAGAACCAACCAGCTTTCCCCTTTCCCATTGCTGAATAGAATGAAGTAGAAAACCTCAAGAATATCCCTTCCTCAGTCCTTCCTAAATTCTATGAGTTTTTCACAAAATATCCTGATACCTTCCTATTTGAGTTTGATATACTCTACAAAAGATATGACTACACCACTGATGCCCATAGAGTCAAGCTATTTCCTACTACTTTGAAAGAAGTTGCATTAAGATTGTTTATGAGCCTTGGCATAAATACTGTGAGAACTTGGGAAGATATGAAGACAAAGTACCTTGAAAAATATAAGGAGTATTGCAAGGGTGGTGACCTAAGAGGAGGTGACATTTTCATAATGCAGCAAAAGGAAGATGACAACCTAGAGGATTTGATTTCAAGGTTTCTACTTTGTCTACAGAAATCTCCACATCATACACTCAATGAAGACTCACAAAATTTTATCTTTCTAAGAGGAATTAATGAAAGTTGCACTAATGACTTGGATTTGATGGCTATAAGAGATATCACCCAATTCCCTTGGGAGGATATCAAGAAAATATGCCAGAACTATTCTAGGGAAACTTCAAAGAAAGGAAGAGCCTACCAACCCTCTATGGGTAAGTCATCTAGTAGTGGAGTCTCAAGGATGGAGATTACTAGTTTGTTGTCAGATTTCAAGCAGGATATCATCAATAATCTAGCTACTTAGTTGGATACACTTCAAGCTAAGAAGAAACATGAGGAGGTAGAGGCAATAATGTCGAAATATTTCCCCCATTGTAGATAAAAGAAGGACTACAAATGCAAGGTGATAGACGATATTGAAAATAAGAAGATCCCACTTGAGTTCAAGCCAATCCAAACCAAGGAAGACCAAGTTTAATTTGTTGCACAAAAGAGGTCATGGGCTTCAAGACAAGGTATGCCGCCAAATCCACTATCTTTTGTTGGGCCATATTTTAATTCTCATTCATCTGGTAACTATTGGCAGTAACCCTATCCATCCAACTATGGAGGATACCCATCCCAGTATTGGAATAACCCACCCAGTACTTGGACCAACTATCAAAATACCTCACATCAGTGGAAAAAACCTCAAGGGAATCGACATCAGCCTCAGGGACCTTGGCAACCACCCGCACAAAACTGGCAACAAACACTCAATGGATAGGTGGGCAACAATGATGAAATCAGACAACAAGCTCCATGCAACCACCTTATCAACCCCAACAGCCTGCTATAATACCTCATCCTAATCTTAGTGCCAAGATATCTAAACCTACTCAATTACCAGCCCAACCCACACCCAACCTGAATAAAAAATCACAACAACAACCTATATATTCTATTGATCCAAATCAATTCCCTACATATGCTATGAGTTTGGGTGACATACATCTGTGTTTAGCAACTACCTTTCCAACTCCTTCCAACCCCATTATCATTGAGCTTTATGTGGAAGATAAAGAAGAATCTCTCACTAATCCCATTCAGCCCTGTGCACCCAATAATATTGAGCTAGCTCCAACAAAGTAATCGACACAAGACTCACTATTTCCTCGGAGATTAGAAGCTACGAAACAAGATTAAGATAAGGAGGCAACTAGATTTGATATCTGAGATCAACAAAAGCATATATTTGTGCAGATACCTCTGTTTCAAGCTATAAAACATGTCCCTATCTATGGCAAGGCAATCAAGGATGCATGCCTCAAGAAATTGGGTAGGAAAAAGGACCCCGCTACAGTCCATGTAGTAGGACATCTTGCTGACATCATTCTTGGAAAAGTAACTATTCCCAAGTATAGTGATCCAGGTAGTCCTATAGTTGAAGTCATTATAAATGGGATAAACATAAAGAATGATTTGATTGACTTAGGTGCAAAAATCAGTGTGATGACTAAAGACATCCTACAACATCTGAATATTGCAAGCATGAGATTCACTCCTACTATCCTACAACTTGCTGATAGTTCCACTATTAAGTATGATGGCATAGTCAAAGACCTGGTGGTGATCCTTGATTGTTGGGAGTATCCAGTTGACTTCATGGTTCTTTCTCCCAAGGCTACACTTGGCGGGTATCCCATTATCCTTGGTTGGCCATGGCTAGCAACCAAAGATGCTTATATTGGATGTTGGTCAAGTGACATGACCATTTTTGATGGAAAGAACACTAAAAATCTCGTTCTTTACCCTCTTGCTCAACCATCCCATGATGAAGATAATTTGGTGTGGCCACAAGTTGGTGAAGAGGCCGAAGACGTTAACTTTGTGGCATAGCTCATGATGCTAGGAAGAAGTCCTTTCATGTAGCCTCCAGATGAAGATAAAGTGTTATATAATATCATTCAAAACAATTTTTAGGTAGAGAAGACATCACCCACTTATGCATCAAGTTTCATGTACCTCGTACAAACACTTTTGTCAATTTTGCCTAATCTTCCTACAACCATTGTCTTTGTTGGAATACTTCCTGCAACCATTCTTCCTACAACCACTGACTTTGTAGATAGGCTTCCTACAACCACTCTTTCAACAAGAAAACTTCCCATAGAAATAGGTATATTTCACACCATGCAGCCATATGAACTAAAAGTACCATGTATTAATGAAGCATAAATGATAAATTTAGTTACATAAGTATAGGTTTCTGAAGGAAAATATCTAAATATCAACAGTAAATTGAGTGAGGGACAATAGTTGACATTGGAAAATTTGCTAAAATCCCATCAAAAAACATTTTCCTAGGATTACCATGATATGAAAGGACTAGATCCAAAGCTCTACACTCATCGAATATATATCAAAGATTATTGTATACCTGTAAGGAAGCCACACAGGAGAATCAACCCTACATTAAGAGAAATTTCCAAAATAGAGCTACAAAAGATATTGGATGCAAGATTTATCTATCCTATTTCAAATAGCCAGTGTATCCCCATTGGTAATTGTGCCTAAAAAGGAAGGGAAATCGATAGTTTCTTTTTTACTATAGGGAGCTCAATGCTTCCACTAAGAAGGATCACTTTACCCTACCTTTTGTAGACCAAGTCCTAGACTCTCTTGCAGGAAAAAAATACTTCTCCTTTCTTGATGGATTTAGTGGATACAATCAAATTAAAATTGCACTAGAAGACCAAGAGAAGACTACATTTACATGTCCTTGGGGGACATATGCATATTTTGTGCTTCCATTTGGGTTATGCAATGCCCCTGCCACTTTCCAGAGAGCATTAATCACTATATTTTACTGAAATCTCCCCTGATTGCATGGAGATCTATATGGATGATTTTACTACCTATGGTACCACCTTTGATGAAGCACTACAAAACCTAAAGAAAGTACTCTAGAGATGTGAGGATCAAAATCAGTCCTTAAATAGTGAAAAGTGCTTCATGATGATGCAAGAAGGTGTTGTCCTTGGTCACTACATTTCACACCACAGTATTCAAGTTGATCCTGCAAAAAATGTGGTAATTAATAATCTTCCTATACCTACAAAAAAAAAGGATGTTAGGAGGCTTTTAGGACATGTAGGATATTACAGATGTCTCATCAAGGATTTTAGCAAAATGGTTGCCCCACTATATACTCTTTTGACCAAAGATGTTGAGTGTGAATGGACAGAAGGCTGTGACAAAGCATTTTCTAATTTAAAGATAGCCCTAACTCATGCTCCTGTACTCAAAGGACCAAATTGGGAAATCCCTTTCCATATACATATTGATGCCTAAGACTATGTCATAGGAGCAGTCTTAGGAAAAAAATCAGAAGTTGTTGAAAATGCCATCTATTTTCTTAGCAAAAACTTGTAGGGAGCTCAATTCAATTACAGAGTAACATAGAAAGAAATGTTGGCAGTAATATATTCCATGAATAAATTCAAGCATTATATTATAGGTTACCAAATTTTTGTACACATTGATCATGCAACCATTAAATATCTCATGAATAAACCTCTAATCTCATTAAGATTAACTAGATGGTTGCTACAAATACAAGAGTTTGACATAAATATTGTGGACAAACTAGGGAAGGCTAATGTCATTGCAGATTTTCTTTCAAGGCTGACCACATCAAAGGAAAATCAAGCCATAGATGATTCCTTCCCTGATGATCATCTATTCTCCATTAGTGTGCACACACCCTAGTATGTTGAAATAGCCAATTACCTTGTGATAGGGAAGGTTCCTCCTCACTTCTATCCAAAAGAGAGAAAAGTGATGATTGAAAAATATTTCCCTTTTTCATGGATAGTTGGATGCCTATTTTATACTAGACCAAATCATGTTATGAGAAGATGTGTGAGGGAAGATGACACCTTTGATATTCTACATGCATGTCATGATGAACCATGTAGAGGAAACTTTGTAGCCAAGAGGACAATAATGAAAATTTTAAACACAGGATACTACTGACCTAAACTCCACAAAGATAGAAGAAAATATACAAGGAAATGTGATAGATGTCAAAGAATGGGCCACCCAATGAAGTCAGATGAAATGCCACTCTATCCCCAAGTAGTAGTTACTCCCTTTGGCAAGTGGGATTGGATTTTGTGGGACCCATTGATCCTCCATCTAATGTTAAGTTATATTTTGGTATGCATTGATTATGTGACTAAATGGGTAGAATTCAAAGCCATGAAACATGCAAGAGACAACAAAGTTGCAAATTTCCTTTATGAATAAATTTTCACACAATATGGAGTGCCAAGAGAAATAGTAACTGACCAAGGAGATAATTTTAGCTCAAAACTTGTTACAACATTATTTAATGAATATAATATAAGGCACAAAAATTCCACTCCATCTCACCCTCAAGCAAATAGACAAGTTGAGGTGACAAATAGAGAGATTGAATCCATCCTAACAAAAATAGTGCACATTCATAGAAAAGATTGGGCAAATAGATTATCAGAAGAAGTTTGGGCTTACGGAACCACATGGAAGAAAACTATAGGATTCACACCATTTGAGCTATTGTATGGGAAGACAACCATGATGCCCATTTTATTCGAGCACAAAACTCTCGGAACTACAGTTGAATTAGGGATGGAAATTTCTAAGGAACAAAAAGAAAGGATCAAGTAGCTGAATGCATTAGATGAGATGAGGAAATCAGCCTTGCACCATACTGAAGTTGTGTAGAATCAAAGAGTCAAATGGCATGATAAATTCATCAAAGAAAAAAAATTTAGTCAGGCGATTGGGCATTGCTTTATGACTCACGGTATCAGGATAATGTAGGAAAATTACAGACAAGGTGGCTAGGGCCATATGAAGTTGTTGAGGTATTTTGCAATGGATTTGTAAAGCTCACCACCATTGACCCTATCATATTCAAATTACTTGTCAATGGGCATCATCTCAAATTATATCAAAATCCAACTTCCAAAGAAGAATTCTTGCAATAGTTCATTCAACATGTAGCAGTCAAGCACAATTCCTGCAGCCGAGAAGTTCCTACAGCCGAAGGCAGTGTACTCGATTTCCATCATTCCACCTAATTCATGTGCGTACTCGTAATAATAAATAATTCTACTTTTGTAGAAGTCCATTTCTCCACCCATCTGCCCATCCGTCCATCCATACCACCTTTCTCTCTCTTCCACCTTGCTCCATTTCATCTCATCATTAATTTCTTAATTATTACTTACAAGGGCAAGTGGTACTTTTTTTGAGATCATTGCAATGAATCCTCTACCCCATCATGTTTCTACACACTCAGGTATGTGCACATCAATTGCATCTTTTATTATCTTTCAAAACATTTCATTTAATTATTGTATGATAGTGTAGACATTCACATGCTCCCGTTGTCATGCCGTTGCTACCATTTTACATGTGTGGATACATGTCCAAATTTAGGTTGGGGGCAGGGGTATGAAAGATGCAAATTTATTACCATATGTCAATCCATGGCCTTGACGAGCTAATTTGAAATTTCATATATGACCCGATGTGACACTAAACTATCACTACCATTTCCTTTCATCATAAATTCCTTTATTACCATTTCTTGCCATGTCATAATCTTGAAATGCAAATGGTAATTGCTAAAAAAGAGTAAAGGAAAAATTTAGTCGACAATTCAGCTAGCATGCAGGAAAAAAATTGCTTACAGATGGGGTTACAGATGGAAACTTTGTAGAGAAACAAGTTGTTTTTAGACAATGGGAGGTAGACTCATCCAGAATGAGCCCTCATTTCATGAAATTTTATTGCAGGATGCATAGTGTCTTGCAGTATTTCATAATTGTGGCTAGATGGATTATTTTTTGAAACTAGACGGGTTCGACGAAGGGATTGCGTTAGAGTTTTCCCAGAAATTCTCAGATGGAAAATCCATAGTGAAAGGGCTCGAGATTGTCACAACAAAGGAACGAACTGTAGAAGTATTATGGTTTCTAGTTGTTGGTGAACCCTACTCTATTTTGAGAGACGCTAGGTTATCCAAGGCTATATTCACAATGCATGGTGATCCCCCGATTACTATTGACAAATGGGGTGCTAAACGACTCTCTCTTCCCGAGCTATGGAAGCAGGTGGCCATCTATATCATCAGGTATATCACTTGTGAGGGTTGACTATCGAATCTGCATTTGGTGCATTTCAAATTGTTGAGTAATGTGAGACAGGGAAGGAGGATGAACGTACCCAATATCTTGCACAACCTTCTATCCATCATGGCAATAGAAACCCAGAATGGTAGGAAAACACTTGTTTCCCATCATTGTCTAATTAAATTGTTGGTTGTAAAATCTTTGCATGATTCTACACCTAGAATCTCTTGGGAGGATTTTGTAAACATTGATCAGTTTAGAACTGAGCAATTGCAACCTATGTTTCATCTCGAACACGTAGGTCTGGCAAAAAATTAAGTACGCCCGAAGACACCCCTAGTGCTTCAACCTTTGATGTTGATATGACTCCTCCTATAGAAAAAAAACTATATACATTAATTCCTCTTAAACTCAACACTTTATAAGAAAAATTTCTTCCTCAAATTTTGATGAGAATGTTTCACTTGGGACCCTATTAAGAACTAGTGCACATAAGATAAGGGCACATGAAGAAAAAGGGAAAGGAAAAGTCAAAACCCAGTCTATAAATAGAGAGATACCAAGTACTAGAAAGAGAAAGGTTGACACTATTCATCCTACAACCAAAGAAAAACATGAGAGCCCTTCTGAGAAATCAACACTTGTTGTTGATATGACTTCAAGAAAAAGCCCTAGGAATAAGAGGAAATCATATGAGTGTAGAGGCTCCAATGGGGCAGGAAACTATTAACGAAAAGGATGTGTTTGAATAAGCGAAAAAAATGACCCTGGAAGATCTTTTTGCCATTGTAGAAGAAGTGGAGACTTGAGAGCATGAAGAAAATATGGAGCTCCTACAACAAGATCAATTTTTCCTACAACAATAACAAGAGTTCTTGCAACAACTAAAGGAATAGAAAGAAGAATCCATGCAACAGGAAGTGGAAGAAGAAAGTGTACCCCCGCAGTCGGAACCTTTTGGACTACCCAAATCAATGCAATTGATACTATATGGAGCATCAACAAAGGTACTGGTAGGAATTCATAATCCACCTAGTTTTAGATTTCATGCATCATAAATATGTGGAAAGAGATACAAAGACAAGAGGAAGAATGGAAAAAGTAGAAGAAAATAATGAAAAAGGAAATTGAAGAGAAGGATGAGATCATTGAGGACAAGAATCAGAAGTTTGCCTCTCTGAAAGAGAGGATGGATCATATTGCAACCTTGGTGCCACAAATTGTAGCATGCAGAACACCACAAAGAGTGTATTCCCTATGCCTAAAGGAAAATTATCTCTCCTTTAAACTATCAAGACACATTTCATGTTTGAATCCTTCAATTGAAACCCCTGTGGAATTTTTCAATGCTTACAGAATTGTCTCCCTAGAAATGAAAAATTTTCTATGTGAGTTTTATTTGCACAATTTTTCTATTAGTAAAGACCAAGATTAGAACCTGCTGCTTTATGTGGGGGATGTCCAGTTGAGGGTATCCATTTCCTATGTACAAAAATAAATTAGTTGGTGTGAACAATATAATACTTATAAGGGGAAGGAATCCAATATTACTTTGGCTATTAGAGCTGAATCCAGAGACCCCAAAGGCATTTATACAGAATGAAAAAAAATATTCTTCAGACCAAGCTATGGAAACAAGATTATGCCTTGGATTAAAGTAGCATACAGTGAGTATGAGGTCAAAAGAGAAAAAAAAGGAGGATACTATGAGGAGATACTTTTCTTAGAGATGAAACACATTAACTAATGAGCTAAAACAAGCTGAGCCACATTCCATCCACAACTATGTTGTTGCACTGAAAAGAATTGAAAGATATATTCATATTGGGAGAACACAGGGGCAAGAATGGCTTCCCCTAACTTTTCAGCCACCTATCCTCATGTGGCCTGTACCAAATTTTAGATTCTTCAGATATGACATTGCAGAGGAAAACTAGAGATGGAGAATAATCAGTAGGTTGGGAGGATTCTACTAGAACCCCGATTCACCCATAATAGAAATACACATTGGGCAACTATTAGTTACAAATTTTAGAGGCATGACTAAGTAGAAGCATAACTGTTCCCCTGCTAGAGGACTAGAAAAACATTAGATTGGGGGGAGTGATGAGTCCATTTTTTGGGTTAATTTTGGGTTAAACCCATGGTCTATTTGTTGATATTATCATGAAATTTGACATTGCATGCTGATACATTTTATAGTTTCTTTCAGACCTTGTGACATTTGGGTTTAATTCCCTCTCTACCAATTTTAATGATATTTGACTTAATATATGAACTATCTATATTATCTTGCATGTGCTTGATGGATGTTCTTTTAGATAATTTTTTCTATGCAATTATTATGTGTACTAACATTGCCATGGAGACATGATTGTAAATGCCAAGTTAAGGAATGCAACCACCAAGTGCTCATGCAGAGGATGCACACAATGGTCAACTAGAGGCCGATGATGGAAGATTCCTTGTCAGTCGCATGTAACTGCTCTATGTCGAGCTTTAATGTCATTGAGAACCGAGGGCATTACTATAGTGGTTGATTCCACATTTGGGCTTGCATGCCCAACAGATTCCCTTGCATGTGTAACCATCACTTCCACTTTCTTTTGCTTTCCCTAAATGGCATCCTCTCAGTTAGTGGGAGTTGATGGCCTTGTTTTAGGTGATAAATAAGCCTCAAATCCTCCTTCCTCAAGCTAGTGAGTTAGTGAGTTGATCCCCAAATTATTGTACAAGCTGTTTCTGTACTTGCATTTTCCAATGAATGAAATGACATTCTGAATCAAGTATCTAAGTTCAATCTAAGGTTGCCGCAATTTTAGAGGATACTCATACAAGGGGGGCCAATTGGTGAGTAATCTATTAGCCTAGATAGATTATTCTTAGATTTTGTTTAGTACTTAGTAAGAATCTAGCATTTACTGTTCTTGGAGTCACTCAAAGTCCATTCTATAATTGTTCCTATAGCCAAAGCGGGCAGACTAGTTTCTTGTTTGCTGCTCAGATTTTCATTCTTGTTGTGCATGTTCAATTTAAGTTTGATTGAGTGATGTTCAACATTTACCTTGTTTCCTTTCATGCAATTTACCTTCAACATTAGTCTCTCTTAGTTGTAGAATGAAGATGACTACTTTAAATTTCCTAGTGCACATACTATGCTGACCCATTTTAAGTTCACATCCTTGGGTTGACAATTTAAGTGTACCTTCATAATGGTTAAGATGGATATTTAGGTCAAATGCCCAATCTCTGAATCATGGCTATAAATGCTTAGTTATTAAAATCATTGTAGGAGGCCGACAGGAAACTCACACCCTGATCATCAATACAACCATTCCTCTCATTACAATGGTCAATGCTATTCCTAATCCACCACCGCCACCAAAACCCAACATGGAAAATTCATTCATCATCACTTTGCAAGCAGCGTGAGAAGCTGCCTATTAAAATGCACCCCAAAAAATCTAAAATCGACAAGTTGCACAACTAGCTACCTGACAAGCACAAGCTCAGTTAGCAGTGCAACAAGCGCAATAGGCACAATAGGTTGCTCAAGACAAAGCTTTGCTACAACAACAACAAGCCACCCAAGTTGCACAAGTAGCTCAAGCCGCACAATACGCACAAGCTATAGAAGGTGCACAAAAATCCCAACAAGCACATTCTCAAGCCCAAGCTCAATATGAAACTCAATAAGCATAAGTGCAAGCCCAATACCAGGCACAGTTTCAAGCAGTCCAACAACAAGCTTAGCAACAAGTCCTGCAAGAGTATCAAGCACAACAACTAGCGGCTCAACAACAAGCCCAACAACAAGCTTTGTTGGCACAACAACAACACGACCAACAATAAACATTGTTGTCTCAACAACAAATGCAGGCATTAATCATGCAACAAAGGTTGCAGAAAACCTCCACCAATGCCCCACCCATCAATCAAACACCCCAACCCCCTCAAAACACATTCACTCCACCTACCGATCCACAAGATGATGTAACAAAACAAATCAAACTACTCTCGCAGCAAGTGCTTGATCTTCAATAAGGGAAAACAACAAGGAAAACTAGAAATTTGTGTATGTATCCTTTTGATAGGAGCCTTGTAATGATGCCATTCCCAAAGGGATTCAAAATCCCCAAATTTGACAAATATCATGGGTTGGGAAACCCTAAAGATCACATTAGGAAAATCCAATTAAATTGCATGGAATTCACGTACAATGATACATATCTCATGTGACTATTTCCTCAAAGCTAGGCTAGTCCCTCCATGGAATCGTTCTCTCATCTACCTACGGGCATTAGAACATTCGAAGAAATCATAGATGTATTCCACAAGAACTATGCATTCAACATTGACATGTATGTTAGTCTCAAGGAATTATCAACACTCAAATATGGAAAGGGTGAATCATTCACCTCCTTCCTACAACAATGGTGATCCAAGGCCAATTGGAGAAAATGGGCCATTCCCAAACAGCAACAAATTTTCATTATCATTGCCAATCTAGACAAAAACTTGGCATTTTATCTAAAGATGCAATGTATCACCACATATGACCAATTGATCCCCAAGGTGCTCAACATCGAAATGGCCCTTATTAAACAAGGGGGCACACCTACATATCCTGAACATCAAGATAGTCGCCCATCCACCAACTATAATGAGAAACTTCGCACATGGGTGAAAAACAAGAATGCCACCAATGATGGAGTGGTTGATGCCAAGGTTGTCATCAATTGTCCAAGGTAGAATATCCAAACACATCATCAACCACAAAAAAATAATCACAATAATGTGCTATCCAATGTGGTAACCAAACAACCACCCCAAAATCAAGTCATCAACATCAATAAAAGGGGGGTCACCTCCGTGAAATAGATATCCCCCAAAGTGGAAGTTGACAACCCTTGGGGAATCAATTGAATCCATCATGAAGAAGTTGGTGAATGAGAACCTCATCAAAATCCCCACTTTTGATAATTACCTGGAACCTCAAGTGAAACCACCCTCATACGACCACCAACTATATGAAACTAAAAATTGTCATCCAAGATCTCATCTATGATAAAATCATAAATGTTGAACAACCAGCTGGTAATCAAGACCTAAAAATATACATGAATCCAATGCCCAATCACAACCAAGAAAACAATAAAGGAAATAAAAAATATGGCAATATGAGTCATGTGTATAAAGGATTTGTTGCATGCCTTGACAAAATGGTCATTGTTGTTAGCATAAAGGGAGCCAAAGCAAATTGTGGAGTCACCACATGTAGTGGAAAGGTCACTATTGTCGAGGCATCATAGCCAAGTAAGACCTCCACCTTAAATTAGAAATCCATCCCTACATTTTACAATGTCCTTGACCAGTTAAAAAGAATCCCTGCTCAGATCTCAATCAGGGAGTTATTGAAGATTTCAGCTACCCATAGAGAAATCCTTGAGGAAGCATTAGCTTCCTCTACCGTCCCTGCCAACCTTCATAGGAAGCAATTCCAAGCTATGGTTAGAAACATCAGCACTCCAAATCTCCTCACATTTTTTGATCAAGAGTTCCCCGCCCATCCATCTCAAAACCGTGCACTCCACCTTGAAGTCCTTGTTCACAAAAATAAGGTCAAATGGGTCTTTGTAAATGGGGGTGCATGACGCAACAAATTTTTCCACTCAAGCTTATAAAGAATCTGGGAATCTTTGAAGATTCCATTGAAAAATCCAAGGGTATCACAATCAAGACTTATGACGATCAAGATAGAGTGTCTTAGGGCACTATTCAATATCATAATCAAGTAGGGCCAACTGTTATGGAAACTACCTGTCAGGTGGTTGACCCTGAGCTACCCTATAACATCCTCCTGGGGTGCCCATGGATTCATGGAATGCAAGTAGTCACATCAACCTTCCACCAATGGGTCAAGTTTTCATACTAAAACCAAGATATCACAATCTATGGTGATTCTGAGCCCTTCGCCTACTGCAAGAACGTAGAAGCCAAGTTTTATAAAGTACCCCAAGTCCCAAAGAATGATGAAGGCCCCTCAACTCCATATATCTATCCATCCAACATAGCCTCCACTTCTAGGACAAAGACACCCACCATCCCCGACATATCTGACATCAAGCTTATAATCCAAGATAACGGGTGTGGGGAATACATAATGAAGAAAGGAGCCTTTTTGGTTAGGTACTTACCTCAATCCCCCAGATCCCATGGACAACCACAACCCACCAATTCAAAAAATCAAAACTTCAGAGCGGATTCCTCTCGATTTAGGAGTTGGGGAGATCTAGGCCGAGAAGTGGTGGATGAGAGAGACATATTCAGTCTCCTCTATCAAGATGAAAGACCTACACCAGCCCTTCCCATGGATGATGCCAATAGAGGACTTCAGTTAATGTTGGGTATGGGCTATAACAAAAATGGAAGTCTGGGAAAGAATAGTAATGGCCAATTGGAACCTATCATTGTTGAGAAATAAATGAAAAATATTGGTCTTGGGTGTACCCCTTTGAGTGTAACCATATGTGGCAAAATACCACCAATTAAAGTAGTTAGGACTCCCCTTTGAGCTAATGGAAACTGCCCTTCAACTACCAGTATCTACAGGTTTTCCCTTAGATAACTTCACCTTTGATGTAACTGATGTGTGTTGTAGTGACAAGGACCCCATAACTGATTTACCTATGGATATGTGTAGGATCATCATGGAAAAAAGAGGCCCTTAAGTGGCAATGAAATTTCAGAAAATCAAAGTTAGGCAACTAGACATAAAAATTTGAATAAGTTATCTATATTATTTCAAAAATATGTAAAAATATTTTTTTTAGAAAATTGAATGTAGTTTCTAAACTACTAGGTTTATTTAAAAAAAAAACTATTTGGTGAAAATTTTAAATTTCAATGCAGTAGTACTGAAATTTTAGGGAAATAATAAGAAGTAGGTGTCTATCTGACCACCCTAACCATGATAAAATGATAATTTTTTTTATAATATTTTATATATAAGTATAGGACTCATGTCCCGATGTGATGCATATTTTTTGTAATTTTTTTCCAAGTAAAAAATTAATTGTGAAATTTTTATTACAACTTTAAAAAAATATAAAAAATTGTATGTCTCACCACCTTAACTTGGTCTAAACTTCATGAAATTCAATTTTTTTTTTAATCCCATACTATGCAAAGCATAAAATGTGACGCATTTTTCGTATTCAAAAAATGTGATACCATTAGAAAGTTATAGATGTTTTTCTATAAACCTATCAATCAGGACTTTAGTCGTAATTCAAATAGAAAATGAATAATAATAATTTATTAAATTCAAAATAAAGCATAATTTATATTGGTGGAAAGTTGTGAATCTCCTTTAAAAGCCATTTTCGTTTCGTTAATTTTGGGTTAAAAAAAGTCATCAACCACATGGGCCATCATATCACTTACATATCGCCACTTTTTGGCCCATCATTCGTGCACATACCCCTATGTTGTTTGAAGAATCCTCCCTATGCATGATTAGCACCCTATCTTTTGAGTCAGACCACCAAACCCACAAAATAAACTTGGTCTACTGCCAACTGATCGATTATAACCAGCGAGGACCACTGATTCTAGAGACATTTGAAAACAATGAGGCACTCTTGAAATTCATGGGATTGCAAGAAACAGTACCATATGGAGATCATAATGCAAGATTTTACAACACACTGGACACTCAAGCCTATTAGAGGGAGACGATTGAATCCTTTAGTCACAAAAGTGAGAAATTGAGAATAATCTCAAGGTCCTTGAGTGAAAACCACATTGTGGCACTCTCTGACCATGAAATAGTAAAAATAAAGGATCCATCCAATGGTGAAAACCTCTCTGAGGTGCCAAAGGATAAAGGATTCAATCTTCCCCTCATTGCACTTCATCTAGAAAAACCAGTGGTCCTAGCATAAAAATGCAATCTCATCAACCTAGGAACAGAGGAGCTATCACACATAACCTTCTATGTTGAATCACTTCTTATGAAAGAACAAGAAATCTTAGCTGCATTCCTAAAAGAAAGAAAGAAAGGTAAAAATTTTATGGACTTATGCTGACATGCTTGGGCTTGACTAAGAAGTATTAGTTCATCGCTTGGCTATATATCCTAAAGCAAAACCTATGAGACAAAAGCTTAGAAAAATGTATCTCCAAATAGCCTTGCTAGTAAAAATGGAATTTTAGAAACTCTTGGATGGAGGTTTCATATGCCTGATTGATTATCCAGAGTGGGTGTCAAATCTAGTACTGATTTAAAAACCCACTAGGGGCATCCGTATCTGCATGGATTTCAAAGAATTAAACAAAGTGTGTCCCGAGGATTACTTTCCACTACCAAAAAATTGACATGATAGTGGATATGACAGACGAACGTAAGATGCTATCACTAATGGATGGGTTCTCAAGATATAATCAGATCATGATAGCAAAGGAATACCAACACAAGACACCATTCACATGTTCATGGGGAACCTATTGTAGGAATATGATGTTGTTTGGGTTAATGAATCTAGTAGAAACTTATCAGAGAACCATGGTATTAATATTTCATGATATAATCCATAAGATGGTGGAAGATTATGTGGATGAAATACTAGATAAATCAAGGAAAAGACGAGACCACATATCAACTTTGAGTTCAATTTTTGATAGGTTGGAAACGTACGAGGTCCAACTCAACCCAAATAAGTGCATCTTCAGAGTACAATCAATCAAGCTCCTAGGGTATATCATGTAGAAGGAGAGGAATCAAGGTAGATCCTGCCAAATTCAAGGCAATTCTTGAAATGGAAGTACCTAGGACACTAAAGAAGCTAAGAGGTCTACAAGGAAGGCTCCAATCTATCCATAGATTCATAGCACAACTGGCAGAAGAAAAAATCCCATATTCTCATCTACTCCACAAGGGACTAGCATACAAATGTGATGATAAATCAAACCAAGCATTCAAAAAAATCAAGGAATACCTTCTCACACCACCAGTTCTAATATCGGTAATTCTAGGAAAACCATTGATCCTATACATATCAGTAATAACGACAACTCTTGGTGCTCTCTTAGCTCAACATGATGAAAATGGAAGGGAAATATCAATATAATATATCAACGAGACCATGGTAGGACATGAGCTAAATTACACACCTATTGAGAAAGCTTGTCTAATAGTCATATTTGCAGCTCAAAAGTTCAAAAACTACATGTTGGCTCATCAGATCAAGCTAATCGCAAAAATAGGTCTATTCAAATACCTACTTTCCAAAGAAAATATTACAAGAAGGACAACGAAGTGGGTTATGATCATAAAAAGGTATGGAATTGAATATTTAGAGGGCAACACCATCAAAGGAAAAGCAATTGTAGACAAACTGGTAGAAGCACTGATGTATGTTGATAATCCATTGGTATCAGAGCTCCCTGACGAATCCATCTTCAACATAAAAATAGCCGACCACTGGAAAATATGCTTTGATGTATCTCACACATAGCATGGGTCAGGTGCTGGAATCTTCTTCATAATGCCACAAGGTGATTGCATACCCAAATCTTATAAGTTGTCCTTTGTCTGCACAAACAACATCGTTGAATAGGAGGCTCTCATTATTAGATTAAGAGTTTTTGCACAGTGGTAGATCATGGCACTCAAGGTCTATGGAGATTCGTAGCTTATCATCAAACAAGTCAATGGTGAATACCAAACAAAAGACAAAAAGATGACTCCATACAAGAAACTGCTGGAGAACCTCAAAGAATCCTTTATTGATGTCACCTTTGAGTAGATACTAAGAGCTAACAATAGGGCATCAGATGTTATGGCCACAATTACATCACTCTTGGAAATCCTACACAACCTCCCAAAATAGGAATTCCTCGTAGAGAAGCTTCTCATACTAGCATTCGAGGTACCAAAGTCTAAATTCATGTGTGAAATCATTGGTCCTAGTGATCCCTAGTACCGTGAAATTGACACTTACTTAAGAATAGGAGTCCTTCCCATTGACATAACCCCAAACCTTGAAAGATATTTTGTCAAAAAGTCTTCACGTTTTGTTATCCTAGGAGAAACCCTCTACTGTAGGAGAACTAAAGGGACCCTATTACATAGCCTAAATACTGAAGAACCCATAACTATTTTAATCGAGGTACAAAATGACATTTGTGGTTCGCACTCAAGTGGTATTAATTTGACTAAGAAATTTTTGAGGACAGGATATTATTGGCCCACGATGGAAAGAGAAGCAAATGAATCTATCAAAAGAGGTTTGTAGTTTCAGTAGTATGAGGACCTCATCCATGCACCATATCAGAAGCTTCATCCCATTATTACACCTTCGCCCTTTTCATAATGGGGGCTCGATCTCATCGGTAAAATCACCCCCACCTCTTCCAATGGCCATAAATTCATCTTTACTACCACAAAGTACTTTATGAAGTGGGTCAAAGCCATTCCCATAACCTAAATAACTAGAAAATAGATATCTAAGTTTATCCTCAACTACCTTATTTGTCGATACAGTGTCCCTTAGGCCAATCTCAGTTAATGGGACACCTTTCAAAAATCAGGATGTTCGCGACCTATGCCAAAAATTCAATATAAAACATCACTTTTCCACTTCATATTACCCCCAAGGTAATGGCCAAGTAGAAGCCATCGATAGAACCATTCTTAAAATTCTTAAGAAAATAGTCAATGATGATAGTTGTGACTGGCATCTGCAACTAAATCATGCCTTATGAGCCTATCTCACAAGAATGTGCACACCAAAAAGTGTCACCCCCTTCTCCCTAGTCTAGGAATCACAAGCCATCGTCCCCATTGCGATCGAGCTCCCGTACCTAAGCATATCACTGCAAAATCTCATCATAGATGAAGAATATCGGGTCTCATGACTAAATGGGCTAGATTTAATGGATGAGTGGTGCATAGATGCCCTAAATCACCTGCAAGTCTATTAGAATCACCTCAAATGCAACTAGAACAAGAAAATCAGGAGGCGAACCTTCCAAGTCAGTGAGTTAGTACTGAAGAAGAGTCAAAAGAACATGCCAAATTTGAATAGAAAGGGAAAATTTGAACTCGATTGGTTGGGACCTTTCATCATCATAGCGGGCTACATGTCAGGGGCATATCAGTTATCAACACCAAAATACAAACCTCTATAGGATCCCATGAACAACTCCCATCTTAAAAAATTTATGCCTGATCTTTTAAGGGTAAAACCAAAAATACAAAAAAATAAAAAAGATATAAAAAAAAAATGTCCTTTAGCGAAAACCACATCAGTGGCACTTTGGAAAAGTACCTTGGTGAAAACCTGGAAAATAGGTGCCTTATGTAAACAAAGCACTCTCCATCCACCAGGATCTTCACATCTTATTCTGCACACTCACTTATCTACTACATTCCATTTATCCTTCCACCATTTGTTCTTGTCCGCACCATAGCTTGATCTTGTGTTCGTATCAGGTTCCACCCTAGTACTACTTGGCACATTCCTAAGGTCATTTTTTCCTACCTTTATCAAATTATTCTATCACATCACACTAGGTGCATGTTAATATATCCACATCGCATCAAATTCATGTATATTCTTGCGATCTTCCTAAAAATAAAAGAAACCCAAAAACATTATAAAATCCAAAAATCTAAAAAGTCAAAAAATACAGTCATCTTGTCAAACTACATTGTCTTTGAGATTGAACATAGGAAATTTTGATCTTTGATCATTCCCCGAGACACCCTAGGTCAGTCCTTTAGGCATTTGTCACAATAAGTTGGCAATTCATCACTTGTGTATATCTTTATCTTGTAAATTGGTCAAGTGTGTGTCAGTCAAACTACGTGTTCTTTGCATGTATAATGTAGGAAAGGATAATCTATTGATCAACTCCTAAGATCCCCAAGATAGGTCTTTAGGTTAGTCTCTTGGTCATAAATCTCAAAAATCCAAAAAAGTTGAAAAATCTCAAAATCCCAAAAATAGCCTCAAAACATTTCAAATTTCCAAAAACATCCAAATATTTCAAAAAATTCAAAATGGTGCATCCATCTCATTTCACTTTCACCCACAATAATCACCACTCATAATAAATCACTATCGTGTTCATCCTTTAGTAAGTCAATCAGAAGCAAGTCTAGCAGGTTTAAAGGTAAACGATCAATCATCAAAGTCTCAAGTCTAGGTCAGTATGTCAGCAAGTTGGTTACTCTTGGTATCAATAGCTTATCATCTAGTCAATCCCATATCACCTGAACACAATATGTCCTTGGATGCATCCTTCCTACAATGGACATCAATATCAAGAATCACTGTAGTTTACTCCTAGCTAGTGGTACGAAGAACAGTAGCTTGTTTGTTTACTTTATCTTGGTCTTTTTTGACTAATCTTATTTTGCACTCATTCCAAAGACTTTTCGATGATGCCTAATCAAAATGGTTTAGGGTCAAAAATCATTATATTTTTATTTATTATGCTTGTTGGATGTTCTTGTAATATAACTTGGTCATGCATGCTTTGTTTGGTTTGTAGGGAAAGTGTTTTAGATGTCTTTTTGACCACATAGGAAGGATTTCTTTTCTATTTTTTGGTATGATATGTTTAGAATATTTGAACTACATTCTGAATAAGGTTTTGTATGTGAGGTGTGAACAAGAGTAATCCTATCTGACTGTCAAGTCAAAGTCCATCACACTAGGTGCAACACCATCCTAGTTCTTTATACCTTTATGCATTGTACCTATGTGTGTTATCAAAAATAAGGAAACTTATGTTCTTTATTTATCCCATCCCTGGATAAGCAATACATCATCATCATTCATCGTTATATCTAATAAAGTCTCAATTACTCATAGACTTGTTAGAAGTCTACATCTTCTTGGATTCAAAGGTTGATCCCTCTCATTCTTCTATCCTCTTTCATGCTAACCTAGTATCATTTTATCAATGCATCCATCCAGCATCTACACTCTCATCCTACATAATCACGTCATTTCATCAAAGGATAACATCATCCATCTCGTCCAACCCACATGCATTGCATCATCATTTAAGTTGTTTAAAATAATATAGATTTGTTATTCTAAGAATCTTACAAAAATTTCATTCAAATGCATCATCATTATCATATAGATTTGTTAGTCTAACTATCCATACATCCATCTTGAACCTCTTTGTCATGATATTGACCCTCAAATTGAAATTTTCACTCAATCTCTTGAGGGGAAAATGTACCAATGTACTTCTTTCTGCTAGGGCATAAAAAAAAAATCAGATTTTTTTTAATTTCGGTCTTCGTGGCATCATTCTTTGAATCAATGCAACAGGTACATTACTTCAAAGAGGGGGAAAATCTAGACATGCAAAATTGACAATATGCATCTAAATCTAACTAATTAACACCAAATTCTTCTGTTAATCAAATAAAGCAATTTATTCGATTAATTTCTCCTATAAATAAATCAACTTTATTTAATCATCTAAAGTTCTCCTGTTAATTAAATAAGTTAGTTTTTATCTAACTGGCTTCTATAGTCTTTATTTAATTACATAATTCATTTTATTTAATTAAATCTCTAAGGTCATTCTATTAAATTAAATAAATTGACATTTATTTGATTTTATCTAATATCATCCCCTTTAGTTAAATAAATCAAAATATTTATTTAATTAAAGTTCAAATCATTTTCTTCTCATTTTGATTTATTTTAATCCAAAATTCTAAGTCAAAACTGTCAAATCAACTAACCTCCTTTTAAACTAATCAAACCCTAATTAGAACTAATTCTAATCGATGTCACATCCTGTAGATAATGCAACTTGCACAATAAATCATCTTGTTTGATTTATTAAATCTCTATTTTCCCTCACAAGGCATATTGCCAAGGAATATTCCCTCATTATCTCCATTTGTTTGACTTTCTTGTCCAAACAATTTTCTCCCCCAAATCTCTCAACCCCATATGCATTTAATGTTTTTTTTCAAATTTCAAACTCACATAATAAGCATTTAGTTGCACAATGATGAAAATATGCTCACCCTTCATCCTCTCACATCTTGACAAGTGGTATTTGGCCACTGGTTGAAGATTAGTCCCACATTAATCCACTTTTCCTCTTCTTCTCTCAATCTCATCTATAAATTCAAGGATTTTCTTCTTCATTTTTATCCACAATTTTAGCATTCTTATTATAGCCATTTGGAGTTCATATTTTATTTATCACCATCTTGAAGCTTATCAAGGATAGGGAAAGGGATCCTTTTAATATCAAAGGTGCACCAATCTACCATAGAATAGGTATGCACCATGTTTTTTATGCTATCAATTAGTCTATTTTGTTATTTTGTTGGCAATGTGAAACATGTTGGATTATTTCATAGGAATACTACTTTGTTTTCTTGTTTCAAATTACATCATGCTAATGTGTGTGATATAGTTTAAGCATTCACATTTGTGGTGTTTGCACTTTTATCTAATAGGTTTATCATCTTCAAAAAGGACTATGTTGTGTGTCACAATCTTAGGGCCAATTCCTAGCATATCGGAATAAGTCCAAGATTTTTTTTGGGAAATTCATGAAGTAAGGTTGCACGGTCCTCGTATTCTTCATCATCAAGGAATTTTCCTATCTTAATCACTTTTTCTCCATTATTAATATTTATCATTATATACATGGTATCTCCCAAAGGAAGTGGATTTTGTTTCGGGAACTTAGGGTTGTATTCTTCTTTGTTCATGTCCATCTCATTCCTTTCCTCTTCTCTGTCTTTTTGCTTAGTATTAATCATAGCACATGCAACTTGTTTCTTTTTAGGAGGAGTAAATGGTTTTCCATAAACTCCTATCATTTCTTTCAAGGCTTCATCATCTTTGAAAAATTCCAATTATGCTTCACAAGTTGTGTCAATAAATTCTAGATGCTTGAAGCTTAGAGTTGTTTTAGGATTACACATGATGGTGTTGATGTTTAGTGAGGGTCATTTTTTTGCTTGCGTGATCTTAGAAGGGCAATATCCTAAACTGCTTTTTGTTTTTTGAGTATTAGTCTCTATAGGAACACAAATACCTTGTTCTTTCTTTCCAAATACTTTTCCACTATAACCAAGCTATTTCATGAACTCATAGCCTTTCAAATAAATTATTTCCATTTCTTTCAGGTTTGGTGGTTGTTGATAATCTATCTCATGAAATTTTTTCGTATAGCTTGTGTCTTCTTCTAGAGTATATTAGGTAGATTCTTGTGAGTTTTATTCTAAATTTTGCAATGACATGAACATTCGTTGTTTTTGGTTTCCATCTTCTTTACTTGTGATTATGTATTCTAACATAAATGTGGGTGTGAACTCTAAGGAACCCCAATCATCATCCAATAATTTTGACACTGTTTCCATCTCTTGTATTTCTTCTTTCATAGGTTCTATGTTTTGCTGTTGGAATTAATGTGTTTAGAGGACTTGTCATTCCTTTTTCAACTTGTAAGCAACCATCAGGCTTGAGGTCTACTTCAACTTTGTATAGATTATTGTTATAGACATACTTCGTGATAGGATGAAGAGTTGAAGGCACCACATGCATCTCATGAATCCAAGGTCTTCCTAAAAGAGGATTATATGAAAGATCATGATGTATAACATGAATAGGAGTTTGTACAGTAGCCTTTCCAACTATAATAGGTAAAGTAATCACACCAATCAATTGATTTCCTACATTCTCAAATCCTCGAATCGATAAGCAATCAGGTTCAATTTTTGATTTATTTACACCAAGTCTATCTAGTAGATTTTTATTGCACACATTAAGGATAGAGCCATCATCAACAAGGGTTCTTTTTATTCATGTTCTATTGAATCTGGCTATTATCACGAATTCATCATGTTTCTTTCTCATCTCCAAGGGAGGTAGCTCATGTTGGTAAAAAGTAATGTCTATATTAACTATAGTCATTCCTTGAATTAGAGTTACCACATCACTTGCATTTGTATTAGAGGGGATCACAACTTGTTGTAAGGATGTTTGAAGCATAGTATGATAGTTAGGTGAGTTTTGAATCAAGTCCCATAGGGATATTTTTGTAAGATTATTCTTGAGTTGATCAACAAGGTCATACTCCTTCCCACTATGTGAAGGCGAATGAGAAGCACTATGCAAGATGGGATTAGTAAAGGTGAAAGTGTTGTATTTGGTTGTTTTGGTTGTGGATTATTTCTAGTGTTATATTTATGAGCAACGATATTATAACTTTATTGCTGAAAAATATTATTCTTAGGTGGTGCAAGGGTATAAACAGGTTTATTTTGAGTTTGATGTTTGTGTGAAGGTGGGTAAAGGTTTGTTTTAAATATATTTAAACCTAATATATTTTTAATATCTACATAATATTATCTCTATGTTCTTTCTTATTGGGATGAGATTTAAAATCCATTAATATTTTTTTATAGGTTTGATAGTACCTGCCTCCTTCAGTTTCATTAATTCCTTTTGTGTTTGTTGCATTTGTGAAGCAAGGGTTAGGTTAATAGGTCTAATATTTTTTGAAAGGCTTTGCATTTGGGTGGAGGAAAATAGTGTTTTAAAACAAATCCTCTCTATAATATTTGAGCTCATTGTATGAAAATTCTAAATATTTCTTCAATTTTCTCACTAGGGGTATCAAAATATATTGTTCTACTTTTCTATTGGCTTCAATTTTTAACCTATGTAGACCTACATATTTTTCTTGAAATAGCTTGCTTCTATTCATACCCATTACAATTTTTATAATTATAATTATTTATAAATATAATAGAATTATAAAACAAGAATTCAACTACATGCATCTTTTTATCTTTAGATGTTGACTTCTAAAATTTAACTAACATATTGTACATCAATAATCTTGTAAGTTGTGATAATGATTTCATGCTTCACATAAATTCTCATCAATCAAACCCTCGTTTTTTTGTTAATATTAGATACCCTTTTCAAATGAGCAAGGGAATGCATTTAAATAAAAAAATTAATAATAAATAATAATAAAATATGCAACAATAAGTATATTTAAATTTTAAGTTTAAATAAAAATACAATTAAATCCACAACTAATAAAATTTTGCACATATAAATTCAATTTTAGATAAAACATAATAAATTTAAAAACTAAAAAATATAATTTAAAAAATTATATATATATATATATATTATAATTATTAAACTTCAATTCATACCTCATATTTAATCTTGATTTATTCTAATAATATATGAAAAAAAAACTATTTAATTTTAATACTTAAAATATCTTCTCTTATTTTTCACTTAGATTATAAAAGATCTTGTTGACGATTTTAAGATTATTATACCTTTCCCAAAATACAAATGCATTTTCCAATCTTTGAACATATTTTATAATAAAATTTCTTAAAGTCAATCATACAACACTCCTACATGATCCATTTTCCTTTATATTTCTCCCCTCTTTTAAGTCTGCTAAAATTATTAATTTTTAAGTTTTTAATATCTACTTTTTAGTTTAATAAATCATAAAACTATTCCAATAGTTTAAATGATCCATATTAAATTATTTAGCCAATTAAATAAATATTTATAATTTTTTTATATGTTGTAATATATATTTTTATATAAATAATATATTAAATATTATTTTATATTGATTAAATAATAAATATAATTTAGATAATTATAATCATAAGTTTATATAGAATTTAAATGTAGTATATAAATATGAGAATATAATAAAATAAAAATAAGAGTGATTAGTTTTGATGTTAATGAAGAATTTTTTTGTTTAGATGTCAAATATATAGTTTTAAAATATTTTGAATTTTTGTCTATTGTTGACTTAAAAATTTAATTAACCTAGCAAATAAATGATCTTGTAAGTTGTGAGGATTATTTGACACTTATGAGTATATATAAATTAGTAGAGTCATATACTTCAAAGGTATACCCCTAATGGACTTAGAATGATGTTCTATAATAAATACTCTTAATACTTATGCTATGGTGGCCTCATAAATACTTTATCAATAAAACCCTAATATGTTCTTTTTGGTGATTTATAGACACCATTTTCAAATAAATAAAGGAATTCTTTAAATACAACAACTAATATTATAAATTTATAGAATATGCATTAAATTAACTATAATAACTAATGAAATAATTAAAAAAATAAGAATATTTAAATTCTCAATTTAAAAAAAGAAGGGATTCAATCCACAATTAAATAAAGGTTTTCACATGTAAATTTGATTTCAAGAGTACTTAAAAATCTTTAAAAATGAGGAAAACATTTTTTAAAAATAATAATAATTTAGATATAAATTAAATTTATATATAAGTATTTTTTTATATTTTTATATAATATATAAATAATAATCCAAAATACAAGAAAAAAAATGTATAAATACACAATTTATATCTAAACTTAATAGAATTATAAATCTTCAAATTTTTAATATTTAAAAATTATCTCTTGTTTTTTTACTTGATTTTAATAGAAGAGCAAGAACCCACACAACCAAGAAGAGAAAATGAGCAGCTTCTAATAGAAAATTTGAATTTAGAAGTTGCAGGCAGAATAGGAAGGGACAACACCATCTTTAGCTACAAGAATGATTTGATGCAATGTTCATATTCTTCTAAGTTCGATTCCTAAAAGACCTTGAGTGATGTGTTCTAATAAATACTTTAATGATTTCATTATGATGCTTTCATAAATGCTCTATCAATCAAATCTTAACATGTTATTTTTGATGTGTAAAAAATATTATTTTCAAATGAATACGAGAAAGTCTACAATCAAAACTACAAATAAATAAAATATACATGAAATAGACTTAATAACTCCTCAAATGATCAACAATAAATATAAGTATATTTACATATTGAATTTAAAAACCTAATAATAAATTCACAATTACGTTTACGTATATAAACCAATCTATCTACCCGTGCGAGCTAGTCTTATCATATTCTTTTTAATGCTTGGAAGGACGATGCCATTTAAGGATCTGGTAGATTTAAGTTCATGACAATTTTTATACAGGTCTCTCCAAGGCCCACGCTATCTTTTAAGCTGGGAATAAAACCTAGTCATGAGAAAAAAGGCAAAGCCTTGTAGGTCTCTGGACATTCATAACTGGTCACAGAAAGAGTTATATGGGCACTACTGTTCTATTTTTCATTCAACCCCGGAATCAACAGCTTCTCTGAAGGCGAAGGGCATTCCACCCAAATGCAAGGGCCTCAAATTGAAGAGATATCATATTTGGCAAACCCAGAATCTACTCTCCAATCAACAGCTTCTCTGAATTTAGAAGTTGCAGGCAGAATCGGAAGGCGAAGGGCATTCCCACCAAATGCAAGGGCCTCCAATTGAAGAGATATTAGATTTCGCTGACCCAGAAAGAGTGATCGGTAGCAGGTTAGAGTATATTTCATGCTTAGCTAATTCAAATAATCTCTGTGTACATTTTTATGTTCTGCTTCTCTGATCTTATACAAAAGTAAAGGGCGATACTTTACAGAATTAGGGTTTTATTCAAAAATCAATGCTTAGTTGTGTATTAATTGATGAATATTTCTTTTTTTCAGCCAGGATAGTCAGGTTAAGAATCACAACGCAGGTATTCATCCTTCTCTTTATAAAATGTCTGTTATTTCTTTTGGTTTGGCTACTGTACCAGAGTTATGAGATCTCCTACTCTTTAAACGGCTATGATTCCAAATCTTCTTTTTTAGGTCATTATTGGAGTAAAATGATATTTGTGCCGATGAAGATGGAGTGGAGAATGTTAACCAACCTCCTCATTATCGGATAAGGAAGATACCAAAACATACCCAGATCTGTTAGGGATCATCTGAGAATAGCAAGAATGAGAAAGTAGACAATATCTTGCTAGTAAGAATTGCTCTATTTAAGACTTGATTTTTTCTGCTGGTGATACAAATATTTGATTAGAAATCTTTTCGATCTTCACAGATTTGATTTATAACAGACCATAAGCTATCAGTTTTTATTTTTTCATTAGGATTGAGTCTATAACTCTGAGGCTATGTCTTGGATGCTGCCTCATTGAGATATGGCAGATAAATTGAGGTTTGAACTTGCTATCATTATCTGTGCTTTTCAATGGTTCAATCATTTTAATATATCATTATCTGTGTTTTTCAATGGCTGATGTTACTAAAATAATTTAATAAGTAATTTTATGATCATTCTTCATTACTGATCAAACACTATTATTTCATTGTCAGTATTTATTACTGACCGAATATAATATCTGACTTCGATGTTCTGACTTCGATGTTTTAGTTACTTCTAGGTGAGATATAATTGCACAGTTCATTTTATAGAATTATATATATATATATAGGCAGACTTCAACCAAATAAATAGCCCTCTTTATCTCCCAGCAGTAGCAGCAAGGTTTAAAAGAGCCTTTTATCTTTAAAAGGAGCTTTTACATGACATATATCATCTGCTGCAGTCGAACAGAAATGAAATGAACTCTTAAAACAAATTTTTTAAATAAAAACAAACTTACAAAAAAAGAAAAGTTGCCAGTTACTTGTAGGAGAACAGAAGGCATGAACACAAATAAAAAACAACTTCAGTCTAATTTATGGACAGGAAAAATCAAGAATTTAACACATACAACATTAACCTAGAAATTTTATATTATATTGATTTTCAAAATATAATTTCTTTCATCATAGAGCTGCTGCTCATCATTTCTACATTTGTGCTTCTGCAAATTATATTCACACTTCTTCGCTATATTTTTTTTTTCACACAGAGCTTTGGTTCTTTTCTTCTCTACTCTCCAGAGCCTTCTTTTTCCACTATATTTGAACATTTGCTCCTGCTGAGCAATATAAAAAGAAATCTTCTGCTATCCCACAAAATACAAACATACCAGTAATTAACAAAGTCCACGGCCACAAAAATTTAATACAAAATTAAAGGCCATGCTATCAAAAGTCCAATCGATTATAAAAATATGTCCTATTGACTTAAATATCCATCCATAAAGCTAAGTTGTCTGCCACTAACAACCATCGTTAGAAGGACACAAACCCACGCAATCGCAGAGGAGAGATAAAGGGTTGGCAGTAACATGGTGAATACCACTCCACCATGACGTATAAGAAGGAAGACCGTGGGGCAGCGGTGGTAGTCAAACACAAACATCAAATAGCTAGCCCGCATTACCACAGTCAGTGAACAAGATGGTCGTGGTGTGGCGGTGGTTACCTCGCCACCGCGAGCAATTAGCAAAGAGACTGCGAGACAATAGTAATGACTTCCTAACGGTTAGGAAACAGTCCAATCAAAGAACATCAACAGTCACCGCACCACCACACGTGGTCAGGAGGGTAACCACGGGACAGTGGTAACAATGGATTGGCAGTTGACCGCATTGTTGTAGGCATCATGCGGTTAGTGCATGGTAATGAGGTGGACTACAAGAATGAAAACCGCCAGACCGTGGACAAGAGAGAGAAGGGTTCTAGTAGCCCAGTATACGCCGCTGAACCACAAACAAAAGAGAAGGACGACACATGGGCGCGGTAGAAGTAGGAAAGACTCGGGTAGGAGATGGATGAATTCCCAACACTCCACCATAAACACAGCTTCCGCCCACTTTGATGCTCAGTTGGTTTCTCTATGGATGAACTTATCTCTGCCCAATTCCAAAGCTCTGCAACCTGTTCCTCTAATCTATAAAATTCCAATGTCATTTCACCATTGTTGATCAGCTATAGCTCTGACTCTTTCCCAATACTATTGACTGTGTCTTTCAAAACTTACCCAAGATAGTGATCCCTAACAGTTGCGGTTGTGATCTATGTTTTATCCATTCATATGATAACAATCAAATTTTATTACTATTTACTTTCTTGACACCTTTTCATACCTTCTTTTCAAAGCAGCCAAGTGCATTTCTTTAATTATTTCATTAATAGTTGTTGTTGTCCCAAACTTGAAATTTTGTTATGATAGCTTTAGTTACTTTTCTGAATTTTATTTCACCTTATACATGACCCATCTACACTCAAACTTAGAAGTACTTGAGACTTCATCATGCATAACTTTTTTCTGTGATTACAACAAAGTTTTCTCACTTTACAAAATAGTCAAAATTCTCAACATACAAAAATAAAGCCATTCATCTTACCCATTCTACTGCAACTACAGTTTCAACATATTTTGTATCAAATCTTCAAAACATTAACAAGGTACTTTCACAATCTGAAGGTGTCTCATTAGACAACAATTTTGTTTCATTCAAATCATTTTTCATTCCTTGTGAACATTCATACCTCTCAAAAATTTTATTAACCTTCACATATGAACACTTGTACAACTTTTTGAACATACCAGTTAGCTTCTACCAACCTAAGTCACTAATCCATCCACAATCCATCTTTATGCATTTTGAACCAGATACATCTTTTGACATCTTTTTCCAACACATTTCTTCACAATGATTGTTCGAACCACAAACTGTGCAAGGGTATAAATCCCAACACTTATCCTCGATGTGACCTTTTCTATGACAATGTATACAGTCAACAACCTTCATTCCTCTAACAAACCTACCTACTCTTGTAGCAACATTTCCTTTTCCTGGGACATAACCGAGACCTTCATGCTTCAACCTCATTGTAGCCTCAATCAGCTCTGTCATTCCTTGCTCTTGTTTGCCTAGACCTTGTCCTTTATAACCCATTCTTTTCATAAATTTTAACCCTGCATTCTCTTCAAAACTATCAGCATCTTTTGCAGATTCTAACACATCATCACAACTAGCCATATTTGCAAATTCATCAACATGTTCATCTTGACATTTTTTATCACCAACATTTTCTAAAGAAACAAAATTTTCAAATGAAATACACAAATCTATTGTGTCACATGAGACATCACAAACTAAAAATTTTGTTTTCACACAATCATTACATGCTCTTAATTTATCATTTTCTTCTTTCAATTTTGTGATTTCCTTCAGCTATAAACAATTTTCCTCTTCTACCCTTTTCAAGATTTCTTCCAAATCTTCATTCTTTTTCTCTATTTCATCAAACTGCTTTGCTCTTTGTTCAAATTCCTCATTTCTTTTCTTACACTCTTCAAAGGATTTCAACCTTTCTTCTAACTCTCCATTTCTAGCTCTTAACTTTTCTCAATTCTTTCTCAAGGTCATCATTTTCATCTAACAGTATACAATTCTCTTTCAATAGCTCTTTTATTCTTTCAATAAAACACCCATTGTTCTTTTTAACAATACCCAATTCATCTTTAAGCAAAATTAATTCTTCTTCTAAAACATCTTTTGCAGATGGCAAATTTTCATTCTCTTTCTTAACCCTTTTTCTTACTTTCCCAATTTGTAAAGGAAGTTTCAACTTACCGAGCACTCAAAACTTGTTTCAGGGATATAGTAGCTTTGTTGAGATTTTGATCTTCTTTAGCCTCTATTTTTCACTTGTTCAACAACTAGGTCTGCAACACTTTGTATGATCTGGAAACTAATGTTCTACTGAGTCTTTTTCCTTCAACACAATTTCTTGTTTTTAACAACTCTCAGCATCTATCTTCACAAATTTGAAATACCTCCTTATAATAGCTTCTTCTTCTTGTGGGCTTTTGCACAACCTCTTTTGTAACAACTATCTCTTCTCTGTCTTCAAAATACAGCTCTTTGGGCTCTTCTTAACAATTTTCTTCAAACATTCTTCTTTCTTCTAATATACTCAACCTCCTATTTAGATATTTCAACAACTGGTTATAAAAACACTTCCTAGGCTTCAAACACATTCTAAATCTCCCTGTCAACTAAAGTGACTTCATTTTTTTTGCAAACATTCAAACTTTTCTAATATCTTCCTTTCTAGGAATGTATTCTCACTTACTCAAAGATTTATACAATTAACAATTTATTTTCTACTAACAATGCACTTGTGGCTTCCGAATGCAATGAGCTCCTTTTATTTTAAAAAACTTCTTTGCGTATTAATTTTCTTCACAAATTGCTAACCCCTGACAAGCTTTTCAAATTTACAGACAAAATATTTCTAGTCACTCTATGACTCTCTCAAACTAGGTAATAACTGCTTCACACAGATTCACCACAAAATCTCTACTCCCAGTGAGCCTAACCATCATGGCTCTAATACCACTTTGTAGGAGAAGAAAAGGCATGAACAAAAATAAAAAACAACTTCAGTCTAATTTAGGCATAGGAAAAATCAAGAATTTAACACATACAACACTAACCAGAAATTTTATATTATATTGATTTTCAAAATATAATTTCTTTCATCACAAAGCTTCTTCTCATCATGTCTACATTCATGCTTCTACAAATTATATTCACACTTCTTTGCTATATTTATTTTTCACACAAAGCTTCGACTCTTTTCTTCTCTGCTCTCCAGAGCCTTCTTTTTCCACTATATTTGAACATTTCCTCCTGTTGAGATATATAAAAAAAATATTCTCCTCTCCCTCTACTCCTCTCCCACAAAATAAAAACATACCAATAATTAACAAAGTCCATGGCCACAAAAATTTAATAAAAAATTAAAGGCCATGCTATCAAAATTCCAATCAATTATAAAAACATGTCCTATTGACTAAAATATCCATCCATAAAGCTAAGTTGTCTACCAGTGCACAAACCACTAACAACCATTGTCAGAAGGAAACTTACCCGAGCAACCTCAGAGGAGAGAGAAAGGGTTGGTGGTAACACGGTGAATACCACTCCACCGTGATGGGTAAGAAGGAAGACTGTGGGGCGGCAGTGGTAGTCAAACACGGACATCAAACAGCTAGCCCGCATTACCACAATCAGTGAACAAGATGGTTGCGGTGTGGTGGTGGTAACCTCACCACCGCGAGCAGTTAGCAGAGAGACCACAAGACAATGGTAACGGCTTCCTAACGGTTAGGAAATGGTCCAGTCAAATAGCATCAACGATCGTTGTGCCACTGCACACAGTCAGGAGGGTAACCGCGGGACGATGGTAACAACGGATTGATGATTAACCTCATTGCCGCATGCATCATGCAGTTAGTGTGTGGTAACAAGGTGGACTACAAGAATGACAACCGCCAGACTGTGGACAGGAGAGAGAAGGGCCGCAATAGCTTGGTATATGTCACTGAACCGCAAGCAGAAGAGAAGGACGGCGCGGGGTGCGATCGAAGCAGGAAATAATCGAGCGAGAGATGGGTGAATTCCCAACATTACTGCGCTTCAATAATAACTCTTCAATTCTTTCCCCTTGATAATTGTTATTAGTAGTGTGATTATTTGACTGGTTTGTAAAATATTATTGAGATTTTTTTTGTTGAAATAGGACAATATATCAATTCTATTTGTTCATTTTGAATTAAATATTAAATAAAGTAATATTGGATTTATGTGTTTTAGTCTAGTATGAACATAGGATTTTTTCTCATTGCAATGGTGTTATTATTGTCATAGTCAATAGTAGTTGGATGTTCTTGGATCAAGTGTAGATGGTGTTATTATTGCCAACTCATTTATGTGGCAGCAATATGTAATAGTTAAGCTAATGAGATAGCCAATATTTTTTTTGTTCTTACTACTCCAAGATACAATTCTAGATCTAAGTGATAAAACCCTCCACTTGACATTTTTTAGTAAAATTAATTTATGCCAAAATTTCGGTAGCACCTATATACTCTAATACTATTTGTTATAGCACGCCAATGAGACTCACGTGGATCTTCTTTCTTCCTCTTCATTTCATCATTAAAATAGTTTATAAGTTAAAGTATTCTTCTTGGTTTTTTTTCATTTCCGTGTATTTTTGTTAAATTGTCAAACATTTGTTATCAAATCTGATGTGTTTCACTCTACAGACTCAACCCTCTATTCGAATGAGATGCCAATGTTCATCTGAGACTCTTATTTGGTGAACTAAATTCTGACTCATGCATTTCCTTCCTCTAGTAGAGATCCAATTGGTTTGTAGTCTAAGACCTCTATGGTCTACTTACCCATGTCTGGAATTTTTTTGTGATAAAGCATAAAGAAAATAGAATTATGTTTTTCCTTCCTTTTCAACTTATTACGTAGTCTAAGTTATTTTAGGGAAGTTCACTCCCTTTAGCCTCTTTGTTTTCCTAGATACTTGGGATTAGTGAATCCCCCTTCTCTAAATGTTCTAGTTTAGAAGTGGAAGAAGTTGGATGTAAAATCCCAACTTTATAAATTCATGGGATACTTAGATGCAACTAAAGGATATAGATTTTACAATCCTGACACAAAGCAATGGATTGTTAGTCCAGATGTTACTTTTGAATAAGGGGGAGTATGGCAATGGAAGAAAGGAGTTCAAACAACTATGCCATTAATCATGGGTATTGAATATGACCAAGTTCCTCCTCTCCTCACAAGCTCAATTGGAAGTTCAAGCCCAAGTTCATCAAGATGATCTACAGTTTCTCTAGAAACATCCACCCACTCTTTACTTTGATAAAAATAGTGCCATTGAAATGACCAAAAATCATGTGTTTCAGGCTATATCAAAGCACAATGAGATCGGACATCATTTTATACGTGACTTGGTTGAAGATGGCATAGTGGAATTGTAGTTTTTTTATTATATATGAGAAATTTTCTAACATATTTACCACCGCTCTACCTACCACCTAATTTATTTACTTGATAAATCAGTTGGGCCTCACCCATTTCTCATCTAGGGGGAGATTGAAGAAATCATGATCAATAGATTAGTTCAATAGATTTTTGGTTTATTCTTTTTCTTTAAAACCTATTTGATGTTATGGTATCTTTATTTATTTATCTTTGTTTAGATTTATTTTTCCAAGCTTCTCGTTCAGTAAGTTTTTTATTTTTAGTTATTTTCTAAATCTCTTATATATAGATATTGTTGTAACAAATTTATATATATAGTTGAATAATTTTACAATCTTCTTATTTTTTGTTGATTATTTTGATATTGATTTAATTTTAATTTTAGTGTAGTGTAAGATATTTATATTTAAATCTTTCAATGCCAACTATCCACACACCTCAAAGTGAATAGAAGGTGTGATCATCTTAGCAATCAAGCCACCATTGACATAGCCAAGTCTAATTGTTTGTAAAGGATAATAAATTTCCACATAAGTGAACTAGCACAAATGAGCATATTGGACACAAATATTGATTAAGATATATAAAAAAATCCATGAGAAAATGTCATGAAAGCCTCAAATAACCTACAAACTCAAATTAAATCTTCCAAAGAAAAATAACCATTGAGTAGGACAGGTGCATATTTTGAGAATATTTTTTCTTGCATAGCTCTTTTATCATTTTATGATTTCCAAGATCATAAATAAAAATTATCTAATAGACTTCCAAAAAATACATGCACACAAATAAGCCTAATTGATATTATCAAGAGATGATAAAATATTTTAGTAGAATGTGCAATTTAACATTTCTTATTTAGGAAAGGTGGTAAAGTTGGGAAAATTGAGCACAATGACTACCTGTCCAATGATGGAACACTTGTTAACTTACATGAGGTGAGACAAAACTCTAAATAGCTTTAGTAAATTGAAGAAAATGTAACAGATCAAACTAGAATGTGATTAAAACAAACTAGTTATCTAATGACATTATTTACACTAACACTAGTGGTAGAGATAGTAGTATGCATCTTGAATCAATAAAATTGGTGCCAAAAATTACTTTAAAGGAATATTTGAGTGATCATAATCTTTATTTGTCCCATTTTTATGTGTTTGCTTGTCAAAACTATATATATTATAGTTTATAAGAAATTTTTTGATTAAAAATCTCAACTTTGTATCTTGTGGGATATTCTTATTTTGCAAAATGGTATAAATTTAATAATCCTATAACAAATAAATAAATTTTTAGTGAAGATGTGGTTCTAGATGAAGGAGTGTGGTAGTGGCAATAAAGTATATTTAATAATAATATTAATAATTATGATTCCACATAAATGGTAATTTTCCTCCTCTCCCCACAAACTTAAGTGCAATTTTAATCTATAGTAATAGTGTAAATTCAAGTTTTTAAAGCTTAGGTCAATTGCTTTCTCTTTATAAAAAAAATCCATGTTTTCTTCTTCCTCAAAGTATTATTCATCTTGTAGTAATGGAAAAAGTATCCCTTTTTCATTTAAGCTAGGAATAATTAATATTAAAATCAGCCTAATCTTGCCTCAATTTAGTGTTGTAATATGTTTTTCATATACACATTAAGTTTAGGTTACCTTTTAAAATAAATGAACTTAATTATGCCTTATTTAGGGTCATGTAGGGTGTATCTTTATACTTCCACACTAATATAGAGCTTTATTAAATAATTAATTTTCCTTAATTGGCCCCTTTAATTCAAATCCAAGCTTAATTAAATATAAATTCTAAGGGATAAAACTTGACATTCATAAATGTCATTAAACAACACTTAATTTTTAAAGGTGTGAGTCCTAGTTAGGTGACCTAGGACCCATTCACCACATGGAGAATGGGTTCTCACTAGGTCTTAGGACCCTATTTTTTTATAACATTTCACCTTGTCTTATTTGTGCCCTAGGTAAGTGGCCTATGACCCATTCGCCACATGGTGAATGGGTCCTCACTTAGACCTAGTACCCCTCTTTTGGATATGTTTTTGGTGGTATTTTAATGATTTTAAATCCATAATTCAATGTTAGCTTGTGATACTTTAATTTCAAGAATTAATGTTAAGATATGTATAAATACAAGGTTATTTCACATAGTTTCATCTACGCTTTCAAGTCTTCAAGTCCTAATAAGAAACTTATGAACAAAAAAGAAATTAAAGAGAATTTCTAAGGCATTGAAGGGAAGATTTGTAGAATATTATTGCAACAACTA